>CM065378.1:1230000-1695000 GCA_033060915.1 Euryodendron excelsum | reverse complement strand
ACTTTGTTCCTCTTGGCAATATTATATTGGCCCTTCCGGAGCCTTCAATTAATTTTGTTGTGCCAGAGATTGTCTTGACATTAGCTTCAAGTAATGTCAAGTGTGAGAAATATTTTTTCTCGCGAAGAATTGTGTGTATTGTTCCACTGTCTACCAGACATATGGCTTCACCATTCATTTTAGATATACTCAACGTGTTGGTATGATCCATGTATCTATATAACATATTAAAAGTACTTAATTAAAACATGATCATTTATTGTAAAGACAAACGGATGAAGGAAATATTACACAAGATGATAAAAATTACATGGACTAGAACAATGAGACAATAATATTAAGTAATGTAAACATCTCTATCACCAATTAAATGGTCTATTCTTCCATTTGCATCTTCAAAGAAATCTGAAACATCAAGATGAGAAATATCAACTTGGCCATCAAAATCTGTAAAATGCAGTTCTGCATTTTTTTCTTTATCTTTAATTAAGGCTTGGTAAAGCTCTCTCAAATGTTTGGGCGTACGACAGGTACGTGACCAATGGCCTCTCATCCCATACCTATAACAAGTATCTTCAGATTTCTTAGGAGGAGGTTGATTCTGTAACCCTTTCCCCTTTTCATATTTATTCCACTGCTGGTGGTATGGTGTGGTATTTTTAAATCTCATATGATAACCTCCACAATAATGTCCACGATTGCGACCATTATTCCTGCCATTATCACGACCACGTCCGCGACCACGTCTGCTCAATGAGCTTGCATTTACTTCAGGGAATGGAGCTGAACCAGTAGGTCGGGACTGGTGATTTTTCAGTAACAACTCATTATTTTGCTCAGCCACAAGAAGACAGGATATTAATTCAGAATATTTCTTAAATCTACGCTCTCGATATTGCTGCTGCAGGAGCACATTCGAGGCATGGAATGTAAAGAATGTTTTTTCTAACATGTCTTCATCCGTAATCTTGTCTCCACATAATTTTAATCGTGAGCTGATTTTAAATAATGCAGAGTTGTACTCACTGACAGTTTTATAATCTTGCAACCTCAGGTGCATCCATTCAGATCTGGCTATTGGGAGGATTACGGTCTTCTGGTACTCGTATCTCTCCTTTAAATTTTGCCATAAGAGCAATGGATCTTTTATCGTGAGGTATTCCGATTTCAGTTTCTCATGAAGATGATGGCGAAGGAAAATCATAGCTTTTGCGCGATTCTGCTGGGATGCGTCATTTTCCTCCACTATTGTTTGTTCAAGTGCTTTTGTAGCAATATGGATCTTGGCATCAAGGATCCACGATAAATAATTATCGCCAGAAATATCAAGGGCGGCAAATTCCAATTTGGCAAGATTTGACATTTTTACAATGCTAGACCATACAAAACAATAAGCTTAAATCAGGTATGATGTATAAATAATTAAACGAAAATCAATGCACTATTAATTGCATTTTATATTATATTTTACTATTTCAATACTATTCATCACTATTCATGAATAGTAACTTGCATCGATATATATATAATATTACTATTTTTGTCTTATTCTAACTTTCAATACATGCATCAAAATATAGTCAAGTCACATGTCTATGGAAAGGTATTGAAATATGGATTCCAGATCTCTAGCTATGATAGGCAAATAATGCAAGATCTGAGAGAAATAAAGCAACAAAGTTTTCAAATAAACACTATTCATAGCAATAGTAAATTACTGTTCATACTATTCACGCGAATTGAGTGCACAGTAAAGAATTCAAAATGAAGATAAATTACACAGAAAAAGTAGTATCATGATGTAAAAAAAACCACAAAGTACTTAGAGTCTCGTGCTGATAACGTGTTATAAAAGTAAAGAATATAAGCTGGAGAAAATAAATCAACACAAAGTAGATATCGTGAATAGTTCTTCAGGAACTATCAAATATTTATCATATTTATTCTTCAGGAATATTTAGGGTTGATCTTCTGGATCACCCAAAACTTTATTGCCAATATAAAATAATAATATAACATGATATTTACAACTCACCTAGACTGCTCTTTCTTCTCTTTCCTCTCTCTGTTCTTTTTCTCTTTGATTTCTCTCTTCTTTTTCTTTTTTCTCTCTGCTGAGAGGCTCTCTAAGCCTCTCTATTTATAGATATGAAGAGGAGAGAGAGAGTAAGGGGAGAGGGAGCTACGGAAGGGATAGCGGCTATAAGCCGCCGTCATCCCATACGTCACATATTTGATACTCTCACCTCTTACCATACAACTTTACATTACCGTAACCTCCGCTTTTGACATATCACCTTATTCGACGTGGCAGGAGTAAAACCATTGCCAATCACTCCCAATTCATTTGAAAGTAAAGGGTAAATTATACATGTATGACCTTACACTTGACACTAAATCCACCTCATGATTTGTATTTTTTTATTGTAATAATTATATGAAAACACTTTATTTTTGCCCTATATATTTTATGTATATTTATTAGCCTTCATCCCAAACATACTATTTCATACATATTTTCTAATGTGTTTTTACGCCACCTATTATAACTCTTTATAATTTTTTTTTTATCTATTCTATTTTTTTAGATAAGGAATTTTCTTATCTATTTGAAAGCAACGTTCTCTTTATATCTTATTTTTTATTAATTAAAATTATGACTATTAACCCAAAAAAGTATAGAATAAAATTAGTTTTTAAAAAAACCTGTTGTTGTTAAAAAAAAAAAACCATGGCGTTTAAAATTGTTATCACTTTACATCTCTATTATTGACTTGATTAAGATTTACATACTTTAAATTTATTTCGGACTCCTCATAAATTAATTTTACTAGAAGCCCAATAAGTTATGTAAAATATAGTTAAAAGTTAACCAACTAGGTTAGCTCAATTGGCCAGAGTCCTTGGCCTCCCAAAGAGTGTAAACCCCCCTCCCCAAAATCTCCTTTCCCGTTTTGGCACTCCATATAATCCCTTCTGATGAACAAAAAAAAAAAATATATATATATATATGTATATAGTTAAAAGTTAAAAGTTAATCAATGCTTAAAGAAAAAAAAGTACATAGAGTAACTAGATGCCTACACCAAAGTATAGAAAAAAAAAAAATAGCAATAAGGGATAATGGATAGACGAAGTAAAATCTAATTTTTTTTCTTATTTCAAACCTTATTTTCAACCTTATTTTAAGAAAGAATTTCTTAAAAATTATTTATAGTGTAGGTCTGATCCGACCAATTTTCACCCTTAAGTCAC
This sequence comes from Euryodendron excelsum, assembly GCA_033060915.1. Lineage (NCBI taxonomy): Eukaryota > Viridiplantae > Streptophyta > Magnoliopsida > Ericales > Pentaphylacaceae > Euryodendron > Euryodendron excelsum. The sequence continues at coordinate 1,691,745 of CM065378.1, read as the reverse complement.
ATTGAACTAGCAGTGAACATTAGGCGAGTAGGCTTACACAATATAATATACTTAACGGGTCTAAAATTAAATTCAAAGCCCACTCAAAACAAAAATTAGATGCATTAATTAAAAAATATTTTCAAGCTTGCTTATTTAATTAAAAAATTTAACAAAAGCATTTATCACAAATGCGTTAATTAAAAAAATATTTTCAAGCTTTCTCGTTTAATTAACAAAATTTAACAAAAGCATTTATCACAAATTGAATACAAAATGATGTGTTAATTAGAGTGGTTTGTGTGTTCTTTTATTAAGTAATACAAAGTGTTAAAATCTTGTAACTATTATTTTAATAAATATTTTACTTATCCAACTCTCACTTTTTTTTTTTGTAAAATTGGCACAAAAATAATAAATTGGCCAAGTCGCAGTAGCTTTTAACAAATATTTTCTCATGCGCCAATTTATAAAATTTGTGTACATAATGATATGATTGAATGGGACCCGTTTACTTCAAAAAAAAAAAACATCTATCATAATGTTTTCTAATTATAAAAAAATTATTTTGTAAAATTTTGTATACGATTTTAAAAAAAAAATAGCATTTGTTTATATGATCAATGAAATTTATTTTTCAAATTCCTTATAAGTCCCTTCTCGTTTTCTTCTTCAGATGAATATTTAATTCTTTATTCCATTTCTATGTTGTCAGTTTCGTAACTCGTGTGCTTTTTACTCCAACTCAAAGTACTTAGCGCACACATACAAAAGCAAAACCGGTATAAACAAGTCTCGGTTATGGCTTTTGAATTTCTTAAAACCTGTCATTGTTACAAGAAGCGATGGTACAGCCGATTGAAATATTGATTATTGCTAGCATTCCTCAAAAATAAAAAGCGGACAGCGGGTACACTTTTCTTTTATTAATTTTTTATTTTTATTTTTTTTATAAAGGGGCTCGACAATAGGTATGTATCTTATTTGAAAAGTTTCACACGCTCTCATCAGTCACGTACTTATTTTCAAATAATCAGTAACAGGTAACATTTGTTTTGTGAGACGCTTATCATTTATTAGAACAAATCATGACCCTTTGAACCTTGCATGACTACTATTACCAGAGTAGGAGATGATATATGCAAGTAGATACACGCAGATTACTCGTTGACTCCCCCCTTTTTTTTTATTTTTTATTATCTGTAAATGAAATTGTACGGACCAAAAGAGTGCACAAAGCTCTGGGTATACTCATGAGCAGCAATGGGGCCCATGACCACAATTACAAGCAAACTGTGTCTAGAGCTCTACAAACAAAGTTTAAGAAAATACTCAAACAAGACAAAAAGTCACACTCTAAGTGCCCTATTTTGTTTCGGATCCAAGTGGTTTGTGCAGGGAGAGAGAGAGAGAGAGAGAGAGAGAGAGAGATTCATCCCTTGATTGCCAATGCTAGAGACGGTAAGAGAAGATTGAACAGAGAAAAGAGTAGACGTGAAAATGGGGTGGCAACAGGTGAGGAGGGACTGACATGACATTATCGTTATACTGAACATTCAGACCTAACATTTCTATTGAACCCACACCGATTATAACAAGTCATCAGTTCAATCGCCATTTTAAAAGATTTTCAAGAAATACGCCGATTTCTAAGGTTGAACGGTTTTGTTTAATTGCCATTTTTTAACGATTTGCAAGAAATACGTCAATTTCTAAGATTGAACGGTTTTGACAGTTAGTGTAGACAATTTCTGGAACAGTTAACGGTTCAACTGATTGAATCAGTTAGTACAGTCTGATTACAAAACATTGATACTGGGCAACAATTACAAAGTGGTCTAGTGATCGGTTGGTACTTATACTTAGCATAGGGGTGGCCATGGGTCCAAGAGCCCGGTAGGCCTACCCAAGCTCCCTCATGAATTATAGAACTTGAAAATTTTTTTTAGGCTCTATTAGTTTAATGGGCGGACTTGAGAATTATCTTTAAAGGCCAACCCGGCCCTAAAATATATAAAATAATATATTTTTTGTATTATATATATGTATATGTAATTAAAATTTATGTTATTCAATATTATTTATCGAGAAAAAAATTATATATTAAACAAATTTTATGCTAAATGAGCGCACTTGGTAATTCAATTTTTTTAATTGGACAAACTTGAGATTTGATTTTGGACTCATTGAAAATTTTTTTTTGCATAGGCTCAGCCTGAGCCCGCCCAATGTCCACCTCTAGTTAAGCATGAGCCCTTCATTTTGATTCTTTTTAATATCTCCTTATGACAATGTTTTACAATATATGCAATTTATATAGTTAATGTGATATTTCGAACCTCTATTTATTTATATTAATGAGAATTTCTAGTGTATGCAATGTTCAATGTTAATTATTTCTCTTTTTGGGTAAAAAATGACTAATGAGAGCTTATGTTGTAATTTAAGCTTATAGGGTAAGACACATGAGATTATTTCCATGTGTATCATCTTATATACACTTATGTGCACACAACTCACACATTTCAACCGGTTGAGAGGAAAGAAAGGGAGAAGAGGAGGAAAAAGCTTGAAGGAAGAGTTTGAAGTCAATAGAAGACTTAACCAAGCTTGAAGAAAAGGAGGAAAAAGCTTGAAGGAAGAGTTTGAAGTCAATAGAAGACTTAACCAAGTTTGAAGAAAGGTAAGGTTTTATTTTTTTCTACAGTTGTATATGTGTATGTATCTATCTTGTGGGTTGTGTTGTTAAGTTGTTGTGGGTGACTCTTTTTGATCCCAAATTGACTAAATATAGAGCATTGTAAGCTCCATTGAAAAATTTGAGAGTTTGGGATTGAAATTCTCAAGTTATACAAATTAGGGCTTGGGTTCCTAAAACCCTAGATCCTTTTGATTTACTTGTTTAAAGTGTTTCATTCTGAGTTATTGTGGTCTTCTTGAGTCAATCTTTATCCTTTATAAGCATTTGAGGAGTTTAGGAAATGTTTGATGAAATTTGGTTTTAGTTTGAGTGAGGTTTGAAGATTTTTGGGTTTGAAATCTGGGTTTTTAGCTTAAGAGTCGACCTTTTTGCCTAAGGAGCCAACTCTTTTATCCAGAGAACTCCCAGATTCATTTCTTCAGCCCAAGAGTCGACTCTTTTGCCTGAAGTCGATCCTTTTGTCCAGAGAACTCTAGATTCATTTATTCAGGAGTCAACTTTTTTGCTTTAGGAGTCGACCCATTTGCCCAGTTTCCGGTTTCGCTTTCTCAATTCTGATACTATTTAGTAAAACGAGCATAATTTTCTCTAAAAAATTCAGATTAATGCACTGTTTGAAGCATTGGATAGTAAACTCATAGACCTTTATACTCATATAAAGTTTGTACTCGAATTCCTTATATATTGAAAGATATTGAATTTTGAAATTGACCTAAAATTCTGTCAGTAACATTTTTCTTCCAAAATTTTAGTCCATTTTCTATGGGACATAACTTCTTTATTCGAAATGTATTTGCGATTCATGACCTATCAAATTAAAACCCTTTAAGCCTATTTTTAAATGGAACTAACCTAGAGTGAACTTTTCATTAAGAAGTGGTTGAGATGCAATGAAGGAGTCGACGTTCCGACTTTAATGTTCAAACCCCAACCTTATCTTCTCATTTTACGTTGGGGCTATGTCTTAAAGTTTAGACTCGGTTTCCCGTTATGTGAGTGATGTGTTGATAAGTCGTGGTTGAAGGACTTATGTGCTTAGTCTCGGTTTATGTGTTATTGCTTTGTCTTGAAGTCTTGTATTGATATTTTCATACTTTTATGTGCATTTTGTATAGGAACACCTTGTTTACCACTTATTCTATCAGAGAGAAGTGAATAACGATATGTTATGAGTAAATTCTACTACTCATTTCCGATATATATGTAGTTTATGTGCACGATGATTATATATGAGCTCGAGAGTGTAGTCAATCAAAGAACTGAACATCTTGTAAAAAAAAATATCATATTGCCCAATGGTAACTCTAAAAATATGGTAATGGTGGTGGTGGTGGAGGAGGAGGAGGAGGAGGTAGTGTCAGTTCGATGTTGACCAACACAACGTTTTTATCATAAGCGCGCTCGGTACTTACCAATGCTCGGACATTTTACTGATGATCAGGATTAAAATGTCAAATGTACACTCTTGATGAAAGGTTTATAGCGTTGACAACTATTAAACTCCGCGGAAGGTTAAAACTGAAAACATTATGTGAATCATGGAATTATCTAAATTTATAATTCACATAGCTGCCGCCCTTTTAATAACCTATGGCAGAGGTATTTTAAATAGTGCAAAATTGAATTCTATATTCGAATGATTTGGAAAAATAAAATCTGACATGTCTTCAAACTGAGGTGGACACCAAATTTGTGTACTTCCGTATTAAGATAAATAATAGGGGAACATCAATTGTTTCATCAATCTGTAGTTGCCCTGTTTTGAATCTATTTTAATGTTTTACTTTTCCAGAAAAAAATTGATGTAAATATATTACCTTGGATTGTTGCTTTTGTAAGGGGTTCTTTAGGAATTTTGTAATTATCTAAGACTTGTGTTCTTTTGCAAATTTAGAGAAGTGGTAAAATTGGTTAACTAATTGATGGGAGACTGATATATATTTCAATTTTTGGAGAGCTTCCTGTAACCATCCACTTTTATGTATTTATTATTATTATTATGTATTTGCAAATGTTGCACACGCAAGAGTGTGTGCATTCGTTCTAGCAAGTATGTTTTAAAAGAAATGGCCCAAAAGTGAATGTTCTTAACAAAAAAAAAAATTTGAATGAAAATTTGGTACATTGTTCTGTTATCTCATATAAAAAGTATCGCAGCCTCGCCTTAGGCAGAGGATTGAATGTTTGTGTTTTAGTACTTACTTTTGTGCGAGATTATTAAATAATGCTAGCTCTTTTTTGTTAAATTTAGGTCTTTATATCTTACGTTAAAGTGGAAGTTGATTCTAAAGAAGCTGTAAAACTCATTCAACATAGAGACATCTAATCATATTCTCAGAAAGCATTAATCGAGGACTCTAGGTTTATGCCAAGAAGGTGTAGGAGCACACACCATCATACTCTTGAGGAAAGGAAACTTTTGTGCTGATAACTTAGACAATAGGAGATTTGACTACAGTGAAGACTTGTGATTCTTGAGGATTCTCATTATGCTTTGGGTCGGCTGCTGGTTGGGATAACCCAGAAGAGAAACTAGCTCTTTGGTTGTTTATTTTGTGTTGTGGTAATTTTGTTTACATTCCGATGTACCAATATATATATATATATATATAGATTTAAAATAAAAAAATGGCAAGCTTGCTAACTCTTGTAATTTTTTGTGTAGTTAAGAAATGTCACTAGGGGAATATAACGCTTGTATGGGTTGGCTAAATGGGCCAAACAAGCTGCGCTGGACAACATCATCAATTAAGCAACAGAAGCTGAGACAGTCTAAGACACAGATTTCCAGATAATCAGTGACTTCCAGATAATCAGCAGCTTTAACCTCCCTCTCCCAATATATGAGAGAACTTGTAGTGAATCAAATCCACCTTAAAACTCACAATGACATGTTTATCACTATCCTTATGGGATCTAGTTCTTGAATAAATTCATTTTGAGATGACAAAATGACAAGCTTATATCATAAAGGAGTTTCTTGAAGATTGGTTTGTCAAAACTGAATATCTCCAAAAGGAAATAACCAATTATGCATACAGAGACATTTGGTCTTGAGATTATTAAGTTAACATCAGGCCAAGTACAGGAGGAAGGGACTGGTCATTCATTCATTCCTTCCTGCATGTATGCATCTTAAATAGACAAGCTTAGTAACATCTTACTTTCTAATCTCCCAAAAATGTAAAACAAACAAACAAACATACCCCACATTTCTAACCATGCCATTACCTGCCATGAGGGGTTCACAATTAGAAACTCCCTAGACAATTAATCACCACCGAAGTATAGCATATGTCAATTGTAACTGAATTGAACCAATGGTGCCTAGCTAGCAAAGAAAATAGAAATTGCCCAATGGTAAGATACATGAGCACATTTTCCAAAAACACGTTAATTTGCCCGCAAGCAGTTAAAGCGCAGACTAAAAACCAATGAAATAAGTGGTAGAATACGTCGATAACTCGTAAAAATAATATAATTAAAAAAACTAAAAAAATTCAAAGCAACATGTCTACAAAATTCAGTGTATATTATATGGAGTTGTATAAAGAGACGAGATCATGTTCCATACCGTACCCACCCTAATGCTCTAAGACAACTTTGACACAATGCAGCATTAGAAACCCCTATTCATTCATTACAGAGTATGTCACTGGACAGAGCGCCACTCAAATGTTTCTTCTTGTTGGTTGTTACATAACCTTGAAAACTGCAAATCACTAGAGCATGAAACCCATCACCCAGAAAACAGCTGACGCAAATCCTGTTCACATAATTTTAAGATTCATTCCTATCGGTTGCAGAGGCAAATGATGGCTATTATATCAAATCAGCAACATTCATTGGCATTTCATCAATCTGGGTACTGTAGTATTGCTCTATGTCCCTTAGAATCTTGATATCATCACTTTTGACAAAGTTTATTGCAACACCCTGCACAACCATCAAGAATCCCATTTTGCATGAGAATTAGGGTGTATATCAACTAATCATCACAAGGAAGTTTGGCGAAACAGCTAATACGAACAGCATGAATGCATACACGTGAAGCAAGAATGCATAGAAAATCAAACATGCAGGAAGTCCCATTCAATATTTCATAAGCTAAACAACGTAGGCAAGTGCATGGATTGAGAAACTTGTGCTTTGAAATGACTGCTTACCGTCTACCATGTTATCCATACCCACATGAGGCTGAAAAGCCTTAGTGCTCTAGCTTGGAAAGCCTATCTGTACAGATGCGGATTAATTATATGCACTCTTAACGTCTAGAATGTCGCACCAATGAATTTTAAAGAACTGGTTATTATTGTAGAATGTTAAGCAACCGCAGGGCACAATTCCTCCCGGCCCCCAGAATTGGTTATTATTGTAGAATGTTATGCAACTCGCAGGGCACGATTCCTCTCCCCCCACCCCCCCCACCCCCCCCTCTCCTTCTCGACAGGGGGTGATTTGGGGCGCCAAAAGAAATCATGTGAAGCAGAGTGGAAGTTATTATGGAAATCAGAAATTACAGTCCCATGATTGCATATGGAAATTCATAATGAACTCAGTAACACCCAACAAAATATAATCAAAATGACAATAAAGAAAAAATGCAGGGATTGGTGATCTCCTGTTATAGGATGTTAGATGAACAAGTAAGCTGCATGTGATCCATTTTTTTTTTTTTTTTGGGGCTTATTTTGTTATTAACTTCACAAACAAGCATGCTCGGAGGTACACAGACACAGAGTACGAAAAAGGACAAATAGCCAAAATAGAGGTATCATGAAAATAACAGGAATCAAGCAATGAAATATGGATAACACACTATACAACAATGAAGGTCATACGTAAAAAAATTTACACGCTACATACTACGTAGAAATGAAGATTGCAGGTATATGAATCCCAATTCTCTGTATAATGCAAGTGTCAAGAAGATAACAATTGCAAGCACATATATTACAAAATATAGCATCCAGCAGGCCATTAATGGTTTCGGTTTCTTCAGGTAGTAGCTAAAATGAGATTCATTTTTGGGGAAATAAAAAACATTTCAGCTTTGTGGACACAAAAAGAGTTTCCCGCCCAAGCCAAAGTCCAATATCTAAAGCATACCTTGCGTCCAAAGCGACCAGACCGACCAATGCGATGAATGTAGAGCTCTCGATTGTTTGGAAGGTCATAATTAATCACCAGAGAAACCTGAAGGGTGGAAAAAATGAAGGGAACAAAAATCAGAATCCAATTATAAGACAGTACCCATATATATTAACCATGTATAATATGAGCATAGATGCTCAACTACATTCTTTACACAAACAAACAGCTTGATTAAAAGGACAAGTGTTATAACGTTATCTGTCATTTCCTACATCCTAAAGCTCTTGAATATTTGGAGATCATATAATCACTCATTGTCAAAGCAGAAACGGAGAAATTTGAAGAACCAGTGAGAATGCTCATACAGCAACACTTTCTAACGGATGTGCTGTATGAGCATTCTCACTGGTTCAACTAATAAGTATACACATAGCATATGTGTACAGATAGGTACACTTTCTAATGGATGTGCTGCATACCTACTTCAACATATACACTAACATAAATAAAGTTCCTTCTTTTGTTCACTCTTTAGAGCAATCAAACATCAATAAACTTAGATGTGCAAAACTTGACCAGTGCACAATAATATAGAACTGTCACCATGTTTGACTTTTGAAAGTCACTTCATGCAATTCTGGTTCCTGCTCACAACTCTTCAACTCATGTAGCTTATGGGCCCTGCATCACCCAGGTACAGCTTACTTGTCTAACTAATGCGATGTGATGAACCTGTACATCACTTTGCATGCTGAATCTGATGATTATATTAACAAGCCATTACGTACTATGTTTTGACATCCAAAATCCATAGACTAGCTGAATATAGTGATAGCATTATGGTCCATAGAATCCATACCCGTATGTTTACTGTATTGCATACTATAAAGATACAAAAATAATTGAGCAATAAAAACCAGGAAACATAGACTCGCCTGTTGAACATCCAGCCCTCGAGCCCAAACGTCCGTTGTGATCAGAACGCGGGTTTCTCCAGCCCGGAACTCTGCCATTATTGCATCTCTCTCCTTTTGGGGCATATCTCCATGCATAGAGGAGACGGTAAAGTTATTGCTACGCATCTTCTCAGTTAGCCAATCAACCTGTCCAAATATGTGTATTAAATACGAAGACTAGGATTTATCAATAACGAACTATTCTGTTTAATCAATACCCAAGTGGCAAAGTTCAGCTCAAAGTCTAGAAATAAACCATTTCCCTCACCACCCATTGTTTGCTAATCATTTGTAAAAACTGCCTATTTAAGACGTAAAACAGCAAAGCATGAAGCTCATAGCAACTCAGCAACTATCTAAACAAAACTCTTAAAGTTTCACGAGCCCCAGGTTCCTTGGTCATTTGTGCTGGCATAAAATTGTATATGGATGGATGTAAAACTATAAATGTTGTCTGGGAATCTTGAATACTCCGTTTAGGGTGTCGTATCTGTGTCCAACACGTCGGACACACATACTCCTTCGACATACTGGTATACATGTTAGACACACCAATGGCGAGTCCTGAATTTCTATTTATTTATTTTCCAATGGACATGTCTAGGACACTTCAGTGACACGTATTGAATACATCTAGGACATGTATTGTACACATCTAAGACACATATTGTTCACATTTAGGAGACATTTTGATGACTTGTGGATGTTACATTGATATAAATTACACACAAAAATGTATAAAAATATATATATGTGCAAATAAATCATTTAATAATACCAATAATAATAAAGCGCTTCCATAGAGTTGGAATCCATTATGCTTTTTTCTTTTTCTTTCTTTGGGACAGGCAATGGGGAACAAAAAATAAGGTAAAAGAGGGATCTCCACATAAAGAAAAGCAAACGATTATCACAAAACCATATATCTAGCACGAAAATTTAACACATTTTATAAAATAAAAGTGGAAAACCATTGGGCCAGATATTGGCATCCGAAATAGCGATCCTCAGAACCCAAAAATATGAATACAAATCTAGCCAACTCAGAACTCTCTAATTACACAATCCAAATCATGTCTGTTGGCAGTGCTATTAAGCCAAGAAATTTCCAAAATTATAAACAAGACTACTAAAAATATTACCTTTCTCTTTGTGTTGCAGAAAATAACAGCCTGGGTTATGGTAAGGGTATCATAGAGATCACACAAAGTATCAAACTTCCACTCCTCCCTTTCTACTGCAACAAAGAATTGCTTGATGCCCTGTCATATTTGGGTACTATAGTTAAAAATGCCCCATAACACGGACAAAAAAGAAAGTGAAATTTCAGAAAGTTTCTGAAATGAAGCTGATAAAAGAGCAAAACGGTTAGTTACCTCAAGGGTCAACTCATCACGTTTCACAAGTATCCTGACAGGATCCGTCATAAATTTGCCCGTTATCTCCAGAATTTCATTAGGAAGGGTAGCAGAAATCAGAACAACCTGCAGAAAAAATTCATATATTTGATTCAGAATCAACAATGTCACTCCTTGCAGGATCTGCAGCATACTGGTCATAGCAGCAAACTACCATTACCCTGTCCCCATTTTAGGTGTAAACATAAGGTAGACGAGTTCTAAAATAGCACTGCGTGTCAACCCCCATGGCCATCTACAAAACTCAACCACAATGGCAAAAGCCAATTCCCCCACTTGCCAGTCTTCCCCTGTCAATGGCACCAGGGTTGGCCTTCTTTTCCAGCATAAAAACCCAACAACAAAAATCTCAAACGGAAGAAAGAATCCAAAATATCAAACCCTTCACAGAACGGTGCCATCCATTGTCAGTGACCTCCATGGATTACAACAAGTAACCAAGGCCATCAATTCTTTTTTTTTTTTTTGTTTTGTGGAAACCATGGAGCATGAGTCGTTTATCCTTGGAAAACATACTTTGTCTTCCTTATTTTTGTGAGAATAAAACTGGAGAAGAGAGAAGTCCACTCCCAGTACTCATCATAATTCTAATCAAGGCCGGGTTAAAAGGAAACACGGTGAGAAGGGTGAACCCTTCAGCTACAGAAGAAGACCTATCATTTGGTGGAAGGGCGGAATGCAAACGACTAAGGTGGAACGAGGTAGGGGTATCAAAGATCCTTGACATTGGTAGGCTACGAATCTTAAGAGGTTGGCAGACATGCTGAGGAAGGCCTTGAGGTATGAAGATCAAGGCTTTCTGGGTAGTTTGAGAGAGGGAAGCAGCATAGTGGCATGTAGAAGCCTGAAGAATAGGCAGAGGAGGCATGTTGACGTTAGGGCTTCATCCATCTATGTTTGGGAGTTCATCTGTGTGCCAAAGCCAAGCCTCCACTATGGCTAGATGGGCATGGTGAAGGTATCCTAGGGGAGAAGGAACAAACAAAGAAACTTTTCTAGAGGTAGCCCACATATAAGGGTGGACGCAGAGTAGATTGAAGGTAGTGGATGGCGGGAAGAGGAGTTGGGTAGACGTAGAAGTTGATTGAGCTTCATGAGCAGAAAGGCTGAAGTTCTTGTATCAATGTCTAACGGTTAGGCTAGGAGGGGTAGAGGATTCAGTGTCAGATGCAAGGATGGGATCATGTGTATGGATCAATCAGATTAGGCTTTCAAATCTGACAAAGCCTTGATTGGTCTTGTAGACATAAAGGGAAGTGGATGGTTTTTAGTGATGGAGGCCCAAGTAAGGTGGGAGGGCCCAAGAGATGTTTAGAGGGTGGAAGGGCCTAAAGCAACTTGATTTAGTTTATAGGCAAAGACTAGTATCTACTTCGGTACATCATCAACAACTCCGGAGAAGAGATATAGAGGGGCAGACCAGCAAGAGTCAGGTCTTGCAGAGTCAAGGAGAGGAGCAATCAAAGTCAGTTAATTTCAGGTACGAGGATCAGAGGGAGGTTGCTGCGGCTGGGGTTCTCTGGTTCTATCCGTGAGCATGGCAATACTGGTTTTGTGGTTGGGGTTCTTGCATCTTGGGGGTGGTGATGTGGGATTCTAGGTAGTTTGGGAAGAGAAGGGTAAAGGTTGGTGCTCTCTCTGTTTCATGTTGGCTGGAGAATGCAGAGGATGGCTTTGTTTGGGTTCTTCTGGATGGATATGGACAAAATGTTGATAGTGGCTAAAGAAGCCTTTGGGAGGAATTATCTGAGGTCAGAGGGGCTTGGAGGTTGCCTTGGTGTGGTGGAGGTGATTTTAATGTGACCATCGATCCAAGTGAAAGACTGGGTTGCATGGAGGTTAGCAAGGCATTGAGGCAATTCTCAGAGTTCATTGATTTAGATATATTGAGGGATTTGCCCCTCAAAGGAAGTAGGATCTCTTGGTGTAACACTAGAGTGGAGCCTTCCATGTCTACAATTGATCGCTTCTTAATCTTTTGGATTGGGAATTGTACTTTCCAGATGTGGTTCAGTCATGCCTTCCTAGGCCAGACTCAAATCATACTCCTATTTTGCTTGACGGTGGAGGGTTAAGAGGGGCCAAGTCCTTTTTGTTTTGAAAACATGTGGCTGAGAGAGGATTGTTTTATAGATACGTTAAAAGGTTGGTGGCAAGAGTATGAAGTGGAAGGTAGTCCTAGTTATTGCTCAACTAGAAAGTTGAAAATCTTAAAGTAAGGCCTAAATAAGTGGAACAAGGAGGTGTTTGGTAAGGTGGAGGCGACAATTGCTAGACTACTTGAAGCTATTAAACGAATTGATGAAAAGGAAGGAAGGGAGGGGATTTTAGAGGAGGAGAAAGTGTGGAGGGCATGGTGGAAAAGGAGAAGTGAGCTAGTTGATGATCTTCAAGGAGATCTAGTGGCGCCAGAAACCCCAATCCTCGTGGCTTAAGGGGACATGAATACGGAGGAGGTATAATCATATTGGTAGAGGGGTGATTGATGGGATAAGCTGTCTATGGAGGAAGATATTTCCAAAGATACAATAGACTTCTACAAGAAGTTGTACTCGAACACCGATTCTTGGAGACCCAGGGTGGATGAGCTAGAGTGGGGTCAAATCCAAGAGAGTGATAGCATTAGCTGGAGCAGGCGTTCTCAGAGGAAGAGGAGGATGGGGCTCTTAACAGCCTCGACAATGGTTAGTTTTTGTCATTGAATAGGTTATGCCTCCATTAGTCAAGGACTTGTTATCTTCTTGGGGAAGGGGATGCCCAAGAGGTAAAGTTACCAAGGCATAAAAATTGTTCCCTTATGTTTGATGTGGTGTCTTTGGAGAAAACATACAAAAGACCTTTTGAAGGTGAGGATAGTGCCATTCAAAGAATGAAAGGGGTTAGCATTTGGTACACTTTTTTTTTGGCTTAAAGAAGAATTTCTCTTATGTTTTGCTTGTATAGATAGCTTCTGGAGCTTTTGATGTATACTCCATGTATACAGGGTTATGCCCCCAATGAGCTAGTGCTTTTTAATACACTTCACTCATCAAAAATAAAATGGAAAAGAGAGAAGAAGGGAGGGGGGAGGGCAATCGGGAAAAGGAGGCAGATGAGAAGATCAACCTAAGAAATTTGTAGAAAAAAGGTTTCATGATAGCTTTACAATTTTTGCTTACATTAAAATGAAGATGGTGATCGGTGGTTACAAACCAAAAATGGGTGAATGGGTGCGGTTTGTCTTGCTATCCTTGAAAGGGAGAGAGAGAGACATACAAATTTCTATAGTGGATTGATGGAAAATGGTAGCACCCAATAAAAGTTTATACAAGGCGTGGATTGGATGGATCTAAGGCCCAAGCCTTAATTTGGCATAGGCCTACTTGGGATATTGGCTAGACATGGGCTGGATTCTTAGAAGTGTCTTTCGGATTCTAGTCAAGTCAAATGTCTATTTAATTTCTAGTCAAAGTCTTTAATGTCCATTAGTTGATCTAAAAGTCATTTAAGTTTTCAATGTCATCAATAGAGCCTATATTCAATGTGTCTTTAGGAGTCCAAAAGTTAGTTGAGGGTTATTTTGGGAGGGTTCTAGAGTCAAGTTGAAATTGGTATAAATAAGATTGTAAGCCTTATGGTAAATCATGATTGAATGAATGAAAATTACAATAGCTTTAAGCTTTTATGATTGTGTGATGCAATCCCATTCTTTGGTGTGATGCTAAAAAGGCCTTAGGTGTGATGTCTTCGGTAACCTAGGTGTAAGGCCTAGATTTATCCTTCTCTAACCTTTATCTCCTTACAAATTACTGTTCACAGCACCAAAACAGCCATTTTCTTGCGTTTGATCTACATTTAGGTTACTTTTCATCCCGTCCTGCATCAATTTGGTATCAAAGCAGGAGTAGCATCATGTCTACACGATCCGAAAAGACGTTTAGAGGAAGATTAACTGATTTCCAGCGTGATGAGATTCTGTTAAAACTTGTGGAGTAGTTGGATAATTATCATCTACATATCAGTACTTTGGAAGGCTAAACAACTCAACCTAATAGTGAACGAGGAGGCGAACAAGGCGAAAACTCCGAGAATAACAATCCTAATGAAAATGATGAGAATCAAGATGAGCGCACGAAAGAACTGCATGTAGATCCCTTTCAAAGGCAGTAACTTAGGGCAGGCCAAGGTCAAGAAATGCGACAAAATTTCATGTCTGATTGGACCCAAGATTTGTTACAGAGAAACCAATACAAGACCTATGATACAACCGGAGATACCATGAAGAAGATTAAAATGGAGGTTCCAAATTTTGAATGTAAGGTCAATCCTACTTTGTTTCATAATTGGCTTGCTTCTATCGAGGAGTACTTTGACTGGTACGATATGGCGGATGATCGGCGAGTGAGGTATGCTAAGATGAAACTTGTTGGATTAGCAAAAATATGGTGGATGGGTGTTGAAGGTGATATTTGGAGGTCAGGGCAACCACCAATTGGTCCTTGGCAAGAGATGAAGGCTAAGTAGAGGGAAAAGTACATGCCATCAAATTACCATAAGAAGTTGTATGAACAACTCATCAAATTAAAGCAAAACCACATGTCGGTGGCTGAATATATACAGAAATTTGATGAGCTGAAGATTAGGAGTCAAGTGACGAAATATTCAAGTCAAACTCTTGCTTGATTCAAGGCTAATTTGAGGCCAAACATTAGTCTTGAGCATGCCTTCCAGATTGCCTTGGATATAAAGAAGTATTTGAAATACCCAATTCCTAAAGAGTACAATAATGCAGGTCGTTTCCAGCCCAGTGTTTCTAAGCAAACTTCTTTCAATACGGCTGATCCAAAAGGCAAGAATTATGCAGCCAACAAAAGGAAAGGAAGGAAAACAGGTGCTTTAAATGTGGTGAAACTGGTCACATGGCATATCAATGTCTGAAGAGGAGTTTACACATGGGAATGGAGCAAGAAGCTGAATTTGACCAACAAAATAATGATAATAGTGGTGAAGATTCCTTTGACGTTGGGGTATTAAATACAGATGACTTAGAAGAAGAGGCAGTGGACAGTTCGTTGCTTTTTGTTGTTAGACGTATCTTTGTAGCACCTAAAGTTGAAAAGGAAGACTGGAGGTGTACTTCTATTTTTCAAATGCTGATTCGCTGCGGAAACCAAGCCCGAAAGCTTATTATTGATGTGGGAGTTCCATGAATGTTGTATCCGCAGCCACGGTGGAGGGTCTTAAGCTTCCTGTTCAACCACATCCTCATTTGTATAAGATAGCTTGGATCGATAACACTTCCATTCCGGTAACTCAGCACTGCCTAGTTTCTTTCTTTTATGGTTCTTATAGTGATTCTATCTAGTGTGACGTAATTCCCATGAATGTCACACATATCCTTCTTGGACAACCATGGCTTTATGATAGAGATGCGCAGCATTGTGGGAAAGAGAACACATATGCTTTCTCATTCAAGAACAAGGAAATCGTTTTGAAGCCAATGACTACAACTGAAATGGGAAAATACAAAGAAAAGAAGTCAAAGGATGTTGCTGAAAATAAGCCTAAATCTCTCCACATTCTCACCAAAAAGTGTTTTCAAGCCAAGAGCATGAAACTGAGAGTCACATATGCCGTGGTGGTGAAAGAAGTATCAAAATTAGATGTTGCATCAGCTTCTATATCACCATCAGAAGTGGCTGAGTTGCTGTCCCATTTCTTTGATGTTGCCCCTGAAGAACTCCTAGATGAATTACCTCCCATGCGCAATGTCCAGCAAGCAATAGATCTCATTCCGGGTTCGCAATTGCCTAATCTTCCAGCCTATCGCATGAATCCAAGGGAACACGTAGAACTTAAAAGGCAGGTAGATGAACTATTGTCCAAGGGGTTCGTTTGTGAAAGTTTAAGCCCTTGTGTTGTTCCGGCTTTGCTTACACCAAAGAAAGATAGCAATTGGCGCATATGCATAGATAGTCATGCTATAAACAAGATTACAATCAAGTATCGATTCCCTATTCCGACGCTTGATGATATGTTGGATATGTTGGCTGGATCTTGTCTATTCTCAAAGATTGATTTAAAATTTGGCTACCATCAACTATGCATAAGGCCAGGAGATGAATGGAAGACAGCTTTCAAGACCAAGGATGACCTCTATAAATGGCTAGTCATGTCATTTGGTCTCACAAATGCCCCAAGTACATTCATGCGCTTTATGATGCAGGTATTACAGCCTTTCATTGGTCACTTCCTAGTTGTTTATTTCGATGATATTTTAATTTATAGCAAGACCAAAGAGGAACATGTCTTTCACCTTCAACAAGTTTTGAGGATTCTCCGTCAAGAGAAGCTCTACATGAACATAAAGAAGTGTTCTTTCATGAGCCCAAGGGTTGTATTTTTGAGTTTCATTGTGTCATCTAAAGGAGTGGAGGTCAACCCAAGTAAAGTGAAAGCTATCCTAGAGTGGCCTATTTCCACTTCCTCGCATGAAGTACGATGTTTTCATGGGTTGGCGACTTTTTATCGTCGATTTATTAGAAATTTCAACACGGTGATGGCACCTATCACTAACTGTAAGACAGTTTGTTTGGACTAAAACAACAACAAAAGCTTTCGAAGACATAAAGAAAATGATGACTAAGGCTCCAGTTCTACGCCTTCCTGACTTCTCAAAGGTATTTGAAGTAGCATGCGATGCAGCACAAGTTGGGATTGGAGTTGTCCTTAGTCAAGAAGGGAATCCAATTGCTTATTTTAGGGAAAAACTCAATGAAGCCAAGCAAAAGTATTCCACCTATGACAAAAAAATTTATGCAGTGATTCAAGCACTTCGCCATTGGCGACACTACCAGTTTATGCTGTTCTCTGACCACGATGCACTCAAGCACATCAACTCTCAAAAGAAATTGAATCATTAACATGGTAAATGGATTTCATTTCTGCAAGAATATTCTTTTGTCATCAAACATAAGACTGGTTCAGAGAATAAGGTTGCTGATGCCCTTAGCCGAGTGGTGTATGTTCTCTCTTCCATGGCTATACAAGTGGTGGGTTTTGACTTGCTCAAGAGAGACTATCCTTCTTGTAAGGATTTCAGCTCTATACATGGAAGTTGTTGAATACAAAGCTGAAATTTTCTTCGACTTTTCATCTGCAAACTGATGGTCAAACGGAAGTTGTTAACTGCAGTTTGGGAAATATGCTTCACTGCCTTGTTAGTGATCATGTTGGCAGCTGGGATCAGGTGCTTCCTATAGCTAAATTTGCATACAACAGCTCTGTGAATAGATCTACAGGTCACAGCCCTTTCGAAATTGTCACAGGTTTGCTTCGTAGGAAACTAATCAATTTGGTTCCTCTACCTATTCAGGCTCGCCCAAGTGCTGAGGCTGAAACTTTTAATCAACACATCCGTGATATCCACGATGATGTGCGGCGAAAGATTTCCATAAGTAATGAGAGCTACAAATAACATGCTGATTTGAGACGGAGGTTTGCTGAATTTGATGAAGGCGACATGGTTATGGTTAGAGTCAAACTAGAACAGTATCCTAAAAGGGTTTATAAGAAAATTCATTCAAAGAGTGCTGGTCCATTTAAAGCTCTCAAGAAAATTAGCTCTAGCGCATATGTGCTTGAATTATCTGATGATATGGGTATAAGTAACGTGTTCAATATTGAGGATTTGACTCGATATTCTAGTTATGTTGAGAAAAGTAACAAGGCTGATCCTGTGGCATCTCTCCCGGCATCCAAACGTTTCGAGGATGAAATTGAAGACGTAGTTGATCATCAAATTGTTTCTTCTAGACATGGAGGTTATCAAAAATATCTCATTAAGTGGAAGGGGCGTTCACTTTCAGATTGTACTTAGATTACCGATGAGGAGTTTCACCGCCTTAACCCTGACCTTCATGAACGGTTCCACGCTTTTAACTCGCCAGGGTCGAGTTCTCTCAAGCCGAGGAGAGTTGATGGAAAATGGCAGCACCCAATAAAAGTCTATAAAAGGCGTGGATTGGATGGTTCTAAGGCCCAAGCCTTAATTTGGCATATGCTGGATGATGTGGAGCCTACTTAGGATATTGGCTAAGCATGGGCTGGATTCTTAGAAGTGTCTTTTGGGTTCTAGTCAAGTCAAATGTCTATTTAATTTCTAGTCAAAGTTTTTAATGTCTATTAGTTGACCTAAAAGTCATTTGGGTTTTCAATGTCATCATTAGAGCCTATATTAAATGTGTCTTAGGGAGTCTAAAAATTAATTGAGGGTTATTTTGGGAGGTTCTAGAGTCAAGTTGAAACTGGTGTAAATAAGATTGTAAACCTTATGGTAAATCATGATTGAATGAATGAAAATTACAAGAGCTTTAAGCTTTTATGATTGTGTGATGCAATCCCATTCTTTGGTGTGATGCTAAAGAGGCCTTAGGTGTGATGCCTTTGGTAACCTAGGTGTGAGGCCTAGATTTATCCTTCTCTAACCTTTATCTCTTTCTTACAAATTACTGTTCACGACCACTGTTCACAGCCCCAAAACAACTATTTTCTTGTGTTTGATCTTATTTAGGTTACTTTCCATTCCGTCCTGCACCATGGATGCAATGGATGTCGCTGAATTGCAATGGCTTCGTCTAATATTACATTAAAATTTTAATATCCTAACTATTTACGTTTTGAACATGGTACACTTTCATTCCAAAATAATGAATTTTGCAATCCAAAGCAATATCAAAATTATTTTCAACTCATTTCCTCAAAAGTTTACTAAGGATGGAAAAAAAATAAAATACAATGAACTAAAATCTATAGAGGGAAAGTCTTGGCAGAACATGTCAAACGAAAAAAAAAGGGCCATAAATATTTGATCTTGAAAAATAATAAAATACATTCCATTGGATCTCAAACTGTTAAACGAAAATTGTTCTCAAGTTTAGAAGTATCTTCAATTCTAAATGGGATCTACCCTTTATTATACCACATTCTAGAGCATGTGTTATACCATGTTCCCATTCTCATTCCTCATACCAAAATTACCCATGTTCCAGGAAATATAGGTTCGTTGCCGGCGAAAAGAGACAATGTCGATGCCTTCATGAGGCAGGAGAGTTAGGGGTGGCGTGAACTAACTATAAAATTAAAATCTATGCCATATATCTTATGATGCAAGAGAGTAAATATTTTGGGCATTTTAGTCTTTTCGCATTCCTATAATTTGTTGAATTATGAATGGGTTAACAGTCCCAAGTCCCCTTCATATATATATATATATATATATATGTATATTCATATATATATATATATGTATATTCACATATATATCGAAATATGAAATACAAATCAAAGAACTATCACAAAAATGTTAATGCCTGATAAGTACAATATATTCAAGCAGCAATGCCATCAGAAGTGTTCCATCTTTAGGCAAAAAAATAGCAACATCGAGGAATTCATTTTCCATGAAGACAGAGAAATAGATCATAGGAACCATTAGACGCACATCAAAGAACAGGTCATATAATACAGAGAATACTCAAAGAAATTATGTAAATTACGCAGGTTTATCAGCCAGCAAATAGCTAAGTGAACCATGGGGGCAAATTTAGCCAAATGATATCTGGACTGAATTGAAGATCAAGAATGTAAGCGGCTATATAAAAAATGTGAGAGCACGAGAGAGAGCATTACCTGAAGCTCTGGTGGAAGATATCTGTAAACGTCATAAATTTGATCCTTAAAACCACGGCTCAACATCTCATCGGACTCATCCTGGTGGAATTTTAACAATCTTGAAAATAATTCCCCACCTAAATAACTCAACATATAATAATAATGTCTAAAGAAGTGGATTGAAGAGTCCCACTTGAATACTTTAGAAAACAAATAGTAGCTATAATTAAAACCAAAAAGTGGTTGGGTGGAAGTCATGTACTCACAAGAATCAATAACTTGATAGCTCTAGTCCGTAACGTTCTCCGCTTGATCATGTCGCAAACTCTTCCAGGAGTTCCAGACACGACTTGAACTCCATATTCCAGTTTTCTGATAACCTCGCCCACACTTTTGCCTCCAATGCATGCATGGGCCTGAATGTTGATGAAATTACCAAGAGCCAATATTACTTTCTCAGTTTGAGCTGCCAGCTCCCTTGTAGGTGACAGTATCAGCGCTTGGACCCTGTAAACGAGAACATGATTGATATGAAAAATAACAAGCTGTAACAGGGACTGAGACTTAAGAAAGAAGGCAAATCAATTATTAACGTTACAGCTGTTACTAGAGAGCAGAAATTGACCCAATAATTATGATCAACTTGGCCAGTCAACCACCACACTGCATTTTATTTTCATTCTGTTATTTGTTTATTTATTTATCTATTTTGTTTGGGATTAACCCCTATACCCCATGAAACCTAAACATAGCATCTCTGCCCCAAGTTGAAGCAGTTGTATAAGATTCTACGTAACATTGCACAAAGAAATCAACATTTTCCAGTTATTCCATGTCAGTTCCCACAATGTGGAGGAGGAAACTGAAAAGTCTTAAGGCATTACTATAGTGGGATTTCAAAGAAATGGGCTTCATTTTTTAAGCTTCTCATTACCCGCAGGAGTCCCACTGCCGTTAGCACCTTTTTTAGTACTCCTTGAGCTAATCCCTCATTGTTTTCGCGCATTTTGTGCAACTCACTGCAATAGTCCCAGTCTCCCAACAGCCGCAAAGAAGGAAAGAGTTACGAATGCATTGCATTTGACAAGAAAATGGTCATGGGTCTTCTTATATGTTTTCTTGTTAGCAAGCTGCTAGTTTTTTCCAAGTAACTTTTCTCTATATTGACTGAATCATGAGTATATGGAGAATACCCTATTTTATGGGGTTAAACCGCAATCCTGGGCCATGGGTTTTCACTGTCAAAAATCAATGATATCACCTGTTAGTGGACATGGTAGGTAAGAAACACATACACTTCTAAGAAGATGTCGTGTTTATGTCGGACACGACACTAGTTGAACACTCCCCAAGACATGTCGGACACGCGTTTAAGTGTGTCATTTTATTTTTTAAAGCCGGACACACTCTGAACACTTAGGTGATATGCGTGTCTATTATTTAGACTTCGTATTCATCACTTAGATACACATGAAACACCTTACAAATTTAAAACAATAACTTGGAATTCAATTATAAAATAGTAACAATAGAATGTTATATCTAATTTGACGTTTAAAGTATGACATATGTGACTTTTAATTTTAATTAGTGTTATTTCGTGATTTTTCATTATCTTTGAATAAAATATTTTTATATATAACAATCAACCTCTCTCCTTGCAACACAACAAAGGAAGCCAATACCACATATATATATGTATATGTATATATATCCAACAACGAGAGCTAAAGGAGGTGACAATTAACTTCCCACATTAATGGCAGAAAAGCCATTGAGTACGTTCATTAACGTATTCCCAGACAGCAGCATCGAATAAAGACCCCAACAAAGCGACAGTTGATGTGACCAACGCAATCAAAGCAACAGTCAACGGAAGTCGCCCACGGGCAGATCCCAACTGGCAGGCAGAGAGCAGGCCAGGGTTCCAGAACAAGGAAACCAAGACCATTGGAGGCAAGGGTAAGACCTTTAACACATTCATGTAAAGTCTCTATATTTACTAAAGGTAGAACAAGGAGACTTGGGGGCAAAGTGTAGTAGAGCAACAAATAAAATCGAGTAGCACCAGAGCAAAAGAGGTAGGGCTACAGAAATGCAGAATATCCACATAAAAAGCGGCAAAACCAAAGGCCGCTACCATTGTCCAAATACAGGCACAAAAATTAAAAGCAAATGTTCAAGACTGAGCATCATCAGCCATCTCTTTGCCACCGGCAGTGTCAATTGCCATAGAAGCAAAATCCTCCTGTTGTGGACAACAAAAAAGTCGAGGGTGGGGAAAAGCTTGGCTGTGGTTTGCTTATAGTTAGCAAAACCCTGCTTGAAACCATCAGCCAGCTCCATTCCCAAGACCTCGATCTGCTTTGAGGGGGCCACTAGCTCATTCTTTTGCTCATCGAGCTGAACCTCGCGGGAGATGTGGTGTTGGCCTAGGCGTTCGCCATCAGAAGATTTGGTTGGCTAAGGAGAAAAGGTGTCTCTATTCTAGATCCTCGCTTCTATGGGCCTCCTTTCCTGCTTTTATTGCCGAGAACTAGAATTGATGATTCTTACGTAGGTTCTTTTTAGTTTATGCACAGAGGGGCATAACTCAAACAAAAATAAGAGAAAGAACCAAATAGAAAATTATTTATAGAAATTGGCTTATCAGTAATCTCCCATTCCCACCGTCAAGAGAGTTGTCCATGCACCAATAGAAGATTCGGCAACTATAGTGGCCCTTGTTAGAAGGTAATCTTCCCTTAATAGCTCACTGGTCTAGCTCCTGGCACCGAAAATGTATCAGAGCTCAAGATCAAATAGGAAAGAATACTCTGAATCATATGACAATAATGACGTGGCGTGTTCGAATTTTGATCGCTTTTACGCGGATGAACAAATAAAAACAAAGAAGGAACATGATTTCGAACTCTAAGAAAGGCAAGATAAAATGCCAATTCTTCCGAGAATCCACCTTTCTCTTTAAATAAGAACTCAATTCTAGTGATAGTTTCAGGCCTTTTATCTCGTCCAAGGCAGAAAAAATGTTTATCAATTCTTTTATCCCAGCAACTACAAGATAAAGCCTCAATTAGTCATTTAGTCAGCCCTCGCGAAACACATCCAATTACAACGTACTAAGCACTAATGCACCTTTCTTTTATCAAATCTCAGGGACATTGTCTAGTCATGGAGTAAAGAATCGTCAACAAGAGCGTTCTAGTGTGTTGTAGATTCTTATTCAAGACTTGTATCCAAGACTTATCCAAGATTTGCATTATTATATGGATCGAAATCTGAATCCGAATGCATTGCATATCGCCCACGTATCTCATTTACCTCTTTCATGCCTATTATAACAAAAATCTTGCATTCATTTCTGTCTCATTTTCAGGTAGAGTGTACCTGGCCCCTATAGGAACCCCCTGATAGCGGGGACTTAGACTCCATTTAGGATAATGGATGCACCACCTGCTTTCTTTTAGAACCTCCATCTTTTGACTATGATTGGGCCCCTACAATGGTAGAACTTCGTAAACCCGGCATACTACTTCCCAACCTTATGTGGACCTTGCTTCTCTTATGATTTTTGTTGGGGGTAGATTGAGATCGGGAAGTGGTCGGCTCGAATGAGGACATTAATTCAGGTCAAGAATTTTGAACCACTTAGCAGAGTCCCGTGTTTTCAATAAACAGTCGCTATTGAGATGAACCTGTTTTGGGAAATGCTTTACCAAGCTGCACATCTTCAAGCTTAGGCCCCCTAATTAATAAGCGCGGGATACTTCTCGAAGTTGGATCTACGGTCGGGCTACTATCAAGTGCGTATCGCGGAAATCAAAAAATCCCACCTAAAACAAATGACGACCCCACTGGAATGTCCATGAATTTTATCATCAACTTGATGGCAAGCGCTTGGTTCGGCCCTTGTTGTGTTGCGTTATGTGATTCTTCACTTGGCTGGGAATCTCATCTCGGTAGAGAGAGTAGAAAATATCCAGGCTAGGACGAACTCTCCTTCGGACCCTTTTGTTTTCAAGCATCTTCGTCCAATACTCCTTCTGCCCAACAACAAGAGAAGGCTACTCCGACACACATTATCCTCCTTATTTACCTTCCTGTAAAAAGATGGACAATCAAACCTATTTTTTGATTCGATAAAAGTCCAAAAGAGTTTGCTGCACCACTTAAGATCCTCGAACCTACCATGACCACCATCAGCGGTCTATTTTTGTCCTCTTCCCTACCTGACAAAAGGTCATGAGAGTTTACTACATCCATCCTTGCAGCTACTTTCTCAAAGTCAAGTTCCATGGATATCACTACAAGACTTGAGAGAATTGAGCAAGAAATACGCTAGTTAATGACTAGACGTGCTGCAACCTAGGGATCACCAGGCAGCTAGATCATAAATGAGCGTAGCTTTACTGACCTCGTGGTAGTCGCCTATGCAAAGAAAATGATAGAATCAGAACCATAGAACTAAATCACAATCGCAAACCAAGATGTAGATGCGGTTGCGATGTAACAGACACGAGCATTGTGGATATTACGTAACGATTCGCGGTCACTGCAGTCGTGAATTTTTTTGAAAATTAGCAAATTTGTATAAACTTGATGGTTATGCACTTTTTTGATCTCCAAAAAATTTATTCTATTAGTTTAAGTAATTTAGGGTTAATTTTAATCAGCTTACATCTAACAATTAAGAATACTAATATAATTATTATAATACAACACTAATTTTTTATAACTCTAATGTCTTGGTATTAATTCCATAAAAAGGATCACATTGGATAAAATCAGAGTGCCCAGGTTATTGGCTTTGTGTTTAATATTAATTACCTAACTCTAGGTTAAGAGCTTGAGTTAAATAACTTAGCCTTGGGTTAAGATTTAAAAGATCGCATCTGAATCTTGAAAGACCAAAAGTCATTGATTGGAAGCCAAACAAACAACATTAAGCACTAAATGACTAAGCCCACACAGCGCTCAATGACTCAAAGCACAAAAGGCAGAGAGAGAGAGAGACCCTTCTAGATCTGAAGCCGTTAAGGAGAGAGCATTAACCCCTTGCCAGCAGTAGCGGACCCAGAACCAGCTGGGAAAGAAGGAACAGACCTAACGACGTGCTAACATCCTTCTCCTTGCCCTCACGAATGGCAACCATCTTGACCATCTTGAAAATTTTGTTCGGCGAGTTCCTAGATTGAAGGGACATCCGCTTGTATCAGGATTTGCCACTTGGAGATTTCCCAATCTTCCCAGCCAACTGCTCTACCTGAGACTTTTCAAACGCTTTCTCAGCCATGTTCAAGCCTCCTAAGAGCAAGCAAGACAACAGGTCAACGATCGAATGAGGAACTAGAAGCAAACCAAAGAAGGGTGGCCACACTTACTCTTTAGAGGCTCCTCAGTGGTTGCCTTGGGGTTAAAAATCAGACCTACAAACAGATATAATCAGATTCCCGTCAGACCGACAAAGGGAAGGCTAAGGCTGAGGCACTTACCCGTCAAGCGCTCGGCCATTAGGTTTGGAATACTAGGCTCTAGACCAAACATATACGTACCCAGCGACTCAGTGTTTACCTGAGCATCAAAATCCTTCACAGGGTGATCCCTAGCCTTCTTAATATTCTCCGTTTGCCAGTTGGACTCCGACTTGTGAGAAAACATAATAACAAGTCAGAGCCTAGTACGAATCCCATTTAACAATAAAAAACTCTTGCCCCACCTTTGACGCTCAACTCGCCCCACTTCCTGCGAATGCAAATGGGATTAGGCGTCGTGTCTTAGCTAGGAATCTCCCACCCCTCTCCATAGATGAAGAAAAACTTTTTCTACTAGCCCTTGAGCGAGTTGGGGATCCTCTCCACTTGACCCCACTCACCTTCGCCGAAAAATGCCATGAACCTATGCCAGACTCCGCTATCTTGTGGTAGTGAAGGAATTCGTCAGTGGTTAGATGCTCTTGACCCTTACTGAACACATCCCACAGGACCATGCACCCTATCAGAAGGCACCAAGAATTGGGGGTTAATTAGTCGGGGGCAAGGTCCAACCTATCCAACAATTCCCTAACACGTGGGGGGAAAGAAAGTTGCATTTCGGCTAGGAAAGCCTCCCCGTACAAGACGATCTCACCCACCCTGGGCCTATGGACCCGATCTCCATTGTCAGGCATCCTAAACAAGACTATTTTGGGAACCTGACATGCCTGCCATAGCCACTTCACCAACTCCAAAGTAATCTTAGGCGGTACCTGTTGGGCATAAAACTCCACCTCTTCCCCCGCAGCCACCTCGACCTCGTTTGGGTCAACAACTGCTTTAACATCACCACCACCGACAGGCACAACAACTGGGCCCACAGAGGCATCAGGCGATGAAACCTCTGCCACTTCAACAGGGGGGCCGTCTACTTCCTCTGAGGTGTTTGGCTTGGCCTGAGTGCCTAAAAAAACCCTAAGGGCAAGGCCACTACAAGTGGCAGACAAGGAATCAAGGTCCTCAAGGTTTGCCATGGTTCCTAAAGGCTCTAATCAGTCAAAGGCTTTGAAGGCTACTCTTTGAACGGGGTCAATTAGGTTAACAAACACCTGGTTCGAGAAACATGAGTTGTGGATAAAACCCAACGAAGTTGGGGGCAACATCGTGCAGTGTCAAATATCGAATGCAGCGGAGGGAATACCCTCTCCAAAACGAATATGACATGCAACGAAGTAAATGACGATGCAAGAGCTAGAGAAGGACCAAGGAGAAGAAAGAGATTACTGAATTTCCCAACAAGAGAGCTTCTAAAGAGGAACCGGAGAAATCGGCAGGTGCTTAGGCTGGAATTCAAAGTGTCCAAAAGAAATAAAACTGTCAAAGCATGCTTAAGCAAAAAGTCAAACCAAGGATGGAAATGAGTCCGCGTGGGCACCATTTGGGCGTGCAACAGCAGTAGGTGCACACGACACGAGGTGTGGGAACCCCAACCAATTAGACGCCCCTAACTAGCTGCAACACTGCACGTCACCACACATGAAGGGACGCCTCGCCACAGTGACAGTCGGTTGGCACAAGCCTAATAAATGACACTGTCAAAACATGCAAACGCATCACCCCAAGCTAGCTAGTTATTCCATTCGGCTTCCATGCTTACGACCTCTAAAATAAGAGGCAACTGATGAGTACAAATCTGTCCATATAGGTCTGGGCGTCATTGAGGTCTGGGCGTCATTGCCTTGCATCACCAGGCCGGACAGAGTACTGACATTGAGGAAATGCGACAGGTCGGATGGCATGGCCCTGAGTTACTAGGCCTCGACTCTAAGAGCTTGTCACCAACTGGAAACCTAAGATCCCATCCGAGATCCTCTTGTTGTATCATTATCCTTAAACAGTCAAACAAGATTCAAGGAATTAGAATAAATTCAAATCACCCACCAGGATTAGGGGCAATTAGTCATGCCAAGATCACGGAACGAGCATGCTATAAATACAAGATTCAACCTCATGAAAAGGTACACCATTCATTCACTACATACAGTCATAATTCTAATCTCCCAACTGTGCTAACTTAGGCATCGGAGAGTAATGGATTGGCACTCCATCGGTGCTCAATACTATCCCCATTGTTTCCTAATCTCTGCAAGTGTTGTCGTCGATCTAGCGGAGGCCTACATGGTTGCCGCATCACCACTGTGATCAAGTTGTGATCCATTTGTGAGTTTATCCTTTTAAGGAAGAAAACTAATGCTTGAATCTGAGTCGAGTAAAATCAACGAAGGATGACATTAAGGAAACGATTGCTGCATTTAAAACTTGTTTTGTTGCATTGTAGTACAGCTAGCACCAATTTTTGTCTCCATTTTAGGGAGAATCCTAGATTCACTTCCAATTTTACTCTCTTGTACTTTTAACTTTGGCAAGGAAGCAAAATAGAGTTTGAAGGATTCTAACTCAAAACGCTCAAGTTTTGTATGATCAACTTGTAAATCAAGAGGAAATTACCATGATGGTGTGGCCAATAATAAAAAGGTTGTAGGTGACGAAAAAGTTTTGATATCCAATCTTGATTGGTTGCAATTTTTCAAATATGCCACCAATGTTTCCATTCTTTTACTACAGTATGGGTATTTTGTTCTAAAGTATTTTACATGTTTGCAGACTATGTATGGTAGTACGTATTTTATGGTGATCAAACTTTCTATGGGATTTTGGTTAACTATATACTTGGTTACATTTTTTCTTTTAGTGGATTAATAGTTTAAAATGGCAGAGGGCAAAAAAGTCAAGTCGTTTCAGGATCTAAGAGTATGTGACCAATTGATAGAGGCTTCTGATAGTCTAGGTTGGACCCATCGAGGGTACAGGCAGAAGCCATTCCTCATGCACTAGAAGATTCTTTCTCTTTGTTTCTTCATTTCATAATCCTACATTTCTTATATGTTTCTTGCTTCTCAAGAGAGCCATTTCCTTTACAGTATTTTTCTCATTGTTAAATGATAATTCTTTTTCTTTTTTAATGTCATACAGTGGATATTTTCATAATCATCCATGCCTTATGGGGAAATTTTTTTATTTCAGAATCTATTTGACATGCTGATTCTACTCTATGGTGTTGTGTGTTTTGGGGAAGGTCTTGATTAGGCTTGCAGAAGCATAAACAGGACTATGCTGGAGCTTTTGCACTCCCCATTCTCTAAGCCCTTTTGGAAAGCCATCAGGCATTCGTTGCTTGTGTGCTCTCCATAACACGGTTTGTTATCTGACTCATCAGTTTGATTGTAAGAAGAAAGCTTACTGGTACATGATCTTCAATACTACAGGTAACCTAAGGGAACTTGCAATGCAGATTGCGGAGCAGTTTGAAGCTTTAGGATTTTGCATTGGTGAAAATTGTGCTGTAGGTGGATGATTGTTATTTTGCATTAATAAATTCGGGATGTCTTATGAGCTTTGATTTTTGCTATTATCACATTATGAGATACTTACAGTTAGTCTGAATTTATCGAAACAATGTGGTTGGCACATACCCCTAGTATATATAAGGCTCTGCAATCAAATTACGGTTCAAACCGTTCAATTACTAACATCAAAGATGAAACTCTGAAAGATAGAATTCAGGTAATCTATCAAAACACAAAAAAGGCACCCTAAATCGTATAGAAACAAGAGAAAACAGTCAAACCAACTAAAAAAAAAAGGCAGAGAAAGCAAATTAGGGTTTAGAACAAAACAAAAGGTGCGTAGTGCGTACTCTCTCGAGGAAGTGTCGACAATCTGGCAGACAGTAAGGGCGATCATGGAGCTCTTTCCAGTACCCGACTGGGCCTGGGCGATGACGTCGCGGCCCTGGATGATGGGGAGCACCGCCCTCTGCTGGATTGCCGACGGCTTCTCGAAGCCGTAGTTGTAAATCCCCCTAAGAAGATCGTCCTTTATTCCCATCTCGTCGAAGCTCATGATGGGCTGCACCCCCTTGCTAGTCTCAAACACCAGCTTCTCATCCTCGTCCACCACCCCTCCCCTACGCCCTCTGTTCGCCGGCACCACCACCGACCCTCCCGTCGTCATTGCCATTCTCTCTCTCTCTCTCTCTCTTGCTCTCTATGCTACACACCGAAGACAGCCAAACCCACCCGCTAACGACCTACTCTTGTGCTCTCTAGGCCTCTGCTTTCTCCTCTCTCGATCTCTCGAATGCAAAAGCCAGTAGGCGTAGGCGGAGAAGAGAAAGTGCACATAACGCTTCAATCCGTTCGTTCCCCCAACTTTTATTTGTTTTTATTTAAGCCCGTAAAAAGCAATGTACTCTAATTTTTCAAAATAAATAAAAAAAATTAAATATTACTTATATACTTTAGCTTCTAAATTACAATTTAATATTACTTTATCCCCCTCAACTAAAAATAATTACACTTATACCATTATAAAATTTAAAATTAAAATTTTCTTAGTCAAAATTTTATACTAATCTTTAAAACAAAAAAAAAAACAAATATTTTAATGACTATAAATATTATAAATTATCTCAAAATACCTAAAAAAATGGCTAGAATGATTTATAAAATTTTACTTTTGTAGGCCACCAATCATTAGCCTTGAAATATAAGGAGCTTTTTAAAACTATGTATTTGTTAACCGGAAACAAAAAATATATATATTGTATCTAATAAAAAATGCTACAACTATTTAATTATTTATTTTTTTTGTCAAAAGTGTTAATACCAACTAAAATTCTCATAATATAGTGGTAAATGTAATGACTTTTAGTTTAGCGGATAAAATGAAATAAAATTATAGTTGAGAGAGTCAATGTATAATTAATCTTTCATTTTTTAACTTTATTTTAAAATAAAGAACCATATTAATTCTCTTCTGAGTCAAAATAAAAAAAATTAAAATTTAAAGATTATATTAAAATATGAGTCAAAAGTATAGAGACACGACCATTATTTATTCAACAAAAAAATGGGATAATCTCTTTTAATTAGAGTAAAAATCACATGACCCAAAATATAAAAAGTGGACACATAATTATGGACTCTTGTATAGATGGACCATAAATTTAAGTGAAATAACAAAAATAGCCCAATCTTATTACCGTCTCTCTCTTTTTACACCTAGCTTGGCATATATGAAACACCTATCTATTTAGCATTTCACCGAACACTTTTTTGTCATCTTTAATTTCTCCACATCTCCACAAAAAAGATCTACAATCTAACTACTACTCACCAAACAATAAATGATAAACCATTCCATTGGGCCTCCATCGGATACACACAATTTCAACAAACAGGTAAATATATAAAAAAATTTATGTAAACACATAATATAAAGGTACTAAAAGTAACCCGTGCCTACAATACTTTGCAAAATTTAAGCTTATATACACTTGGCAATGGGTCCCATTTAAGTTCACAGACAATAAATTTTGGTTTATACAACAGTATCCTTATGTGAGTGTTTTGCAAAAAGAAAAATGTATTTATTATAAAAACAATAGTTTTTAGCCAAATTGTGTCTTCAAAGCACATCTCTAAACCTGAAGTTGTATTTGTGAAAACACAACTCCTATAGAAATTCAAGACAAACTTAGAACGATAGAAGAAACATTTTAAAAATATAATTTTAAGCCGTGTTTTAAAAACATAAGTTCTTAAATAACTTGGGATTAGTATGCGCTCAAAACTCTCGACTTTCGAAAATAAAGTTTTAAGAACCAGAGCATAAACTCATGTATTGATGCTAGCTCGCTGAGGACATACTCTGCTTTTTGTTGGCGCGTCACTTTTTAGCATTGCCCGATTGAAAGTAACTGGCAACCAACAAAATGGGAGGCTTCGTTCGAAAAAAACAATAAGAGAGAAAAAATAAAAAAGCCGGTTAGGTGAAGGTCGAATAGCCATGGCTGCTATCATCGGCGGTTGCACAGCATCCATGGCTGCACTTCCTTCCCATCCCATCTCCTTTTTCTATTTTTAATTTTATTTTTTTAAAGTAGCTTCCCTATGCTGATATAAGGCAACTGGCCTTTTCAATTAAAAGAATAGAACAACCCTAAAAATTTATAAATCTCTACTTCTCCATGAGCCTCTGTTATTTCCCCATTGATGCATAGCCTATATATACCACACAACCCATACGGACTCACAGCTCTGTTCATGTGAATTTGGTACAGAAGTGCACTTTCTCTCTCTAAGATACAGGAGCAACGCCAAGAAACCCATCAAGCAGCACCAGTCCCTTCATTGTGTTCAACACCTCCAGTGGTCACCACCGCATGAGACAATTACCCTCTCTCTCTCTCTCTCTCTCACCTCACAGACCTAAATAAAACCTGCACAAATAAACACCATCCAAACCAAAACTATCAAAAACACAAATAACACAAATCAATACCAAAAGTATTTCAACCAAGCTAACACGAAAATCTTACGAATATAAATCATTCTCATCTGCTCATTCTCATCTGCAAATACCCACCGGCCACCAATTCATAGCTAACCAAATTATTTCCCAAAACAAATCATAAGCAAACCCCAAACAAACCCAAAAAAATAGCAATAAAAAATTATCCCAAATATATTGTCAAAATTCAAACAATAACTAAAATAAAATTAAAGAGGGGTGTTGACATGGGTGGATGATTTGCCAGTGTTCTAAAGAGAGGTGAGAGAAAGAGGGTTTGGCAGTATTTGAACAATCCTCTCATCTTTGGAAGAAACTCAGTATTAATAATCATACTGAGGGCGGGGAATTTACAAAATACAGCTTACAATTTTGACGTAGTGAACTTTTAACCCTGGGAAGTCCTTGACCAAAGAGGAGGGACGGTATGTTTCGGGTGAGAGGTGCTTTTCCCCCTCCCCTGACAAACCCCCGTCCCCAGCCCCACTTCAAATTTTGGTGACCTTTACTCTTATACCTTCGCACACTTTTTCTCATTAGTTCTAGTTCAGATTTATTTTGTTATTTTTTTGTGTTTTTTTTTTAGTTTTATTTCTTTTTGTCTTCATGGGTTTTGTTTTTTTTAACCAGTTTTTTTTTTTTTTTTATCAATTTTATTTTTTTATCAGTTTTATTTTTCTTTTTGAATATAAAGTTTTTTTTAGTATATGTTTGTAATCTTTTGTTTATTTTAGGAGTCATTATTTGTAAAATTTAAAGAGAGAGAGAAGTTTTGACATATGTCAGGAGTTGTCAAGGGTTTGAAGAGAGGTAATTTAAAAGGAATGGGAGGTTTTGAGATGTGTCAAAAATTAAATAAAATAAAATAAAATTGATGAAAAAAAACAACAAACAAAACTTATTAAAAAAAAAAAGAAACAAAACTAAATAAAAATTAAACAAAACTGAAAAAAAAAAAAAAGAGATACACGAAAATATATAAAAAAGTGAAGTGTCGAGTTAGGAAGGTAATTTAAAAAGGAAGGAAGAGATTCTTACATATGTTAAAAATTATATAAAATAAAAAAATAAAAAATTTTGATGAAAAAATAATAAACAAAACTGATTAAAAAAAATAAACAAAACTAAATAAAAATTAAATAAAACTGAAAAAAAAAATATAAGTGAAGGAGTTCAATTAACTTGTTATTTTAAAGAAGAAAAATGGGTATAAAGATAATTGAAATGGGGAACAAAATTTACACTGGGGGGGTTGTGTCAGGCAGAGGATGGGAGAAGCAATTTGCGTTTCGGGTATGCTGCTTTGTCGGTCTACTCGTCTAGATAGATAGGGAGAAGGGGGTATAGAGAGAGAAAGTTCTGAGGTTGATGGGAAATGCGTGATGTGGTGAGGAAAGGGGTGTAGAGAGAAAGAGAGAGAGAGAGAGAGAGAGGGTGTGGCACCGGAGGTGGAGGCTGTCCCTCTGTTTTTTATTCTTAATGTGTATCAGAACTCACATAACGAG
The DNA here is from genome assembly GCA_033060915.1 of Euryodendron excelsum. Lineage (NCBI taxonomy): Eukaryota > Viridiplantae > Streptophyta > Magnoliopsida > Ericales > Pentaphylacaceae > Euryodendron > Euryodendron excelsum. The sequence goes on along the minus strand of CM065378.1, from coordinate 1,658,556 downwards.
GAGCATTTAATGACTCTTTACTTTTTGCACGCCACACCCTGATGATAAGAGCTTTGAAAACTGAGATGCCGGGTTTAACTATTTGTGTGTGAGAGGGAGAGAAGGGTGTGATAATTCAAAATGGTCTTAGGATATGGATTGTGATGGCATTGAGAGAATAGAGAGGCGTGTCATATTTGGCAGAGATCATTGTTATCTTTATTGAAATATACGAAACATAAGGATAAATTAGATATTTCACCAAAAGAAAAAAATTCAATTAAATATAATTTAAAATTAAATTTAAATTATCGGATACAAATATGATAGAGATATTTTTTAAAAAACTATATTTTATTATATAGATAGACGTACCCTATGTGTTTTGTTGGTTAAGAACTTAAGAGAGAGAGAGAGAGAGAGAGAGAGAGAGAGAGTGTCTTGCCATGAAGTGGGCAGTGACCCAAGGGAGGAGGATAGGAAGTGAAGGGGTACCCATGGTGGTATGCTTTTAGGAAGTGGGATTTGCAGTTTGTGCTGTTTACGGTGGGAAAGGAGAAAGAAGCAACAAAAAAAGGGGGGGGGGGGGGGGGGGGGGGGGGGGGGGATATTTCTAAGGATAGAAATGTATTTTTTTAAATCTTATTTGAACCCAGAACCAAACTGATTTAAGTCATTCTCAAAATATCAATTCAAAACCAAAGAATATCAATTCAAAACCAAAGCAACAATGCTTTGGAACTAAACTGAACCAATCTAAATAAAATCGTTTCCGATCAAGTCTGAACCATTTAAGATATTGAGAGGCAGCTCATTTGAAAGTCCAGCCCCTCAATCAAACTTTTAATAAGTTGGAATGAGGCTATTATTTATAATACACTTTGAATTTTAAGTTTTTCTCCACCACCGATGTGGGGCAGGTTGCAAGAGACGAACTATTAAGCTTTCAAGGGTGTGGCCGCTATGTTGAAAACTAAAGTTTTCACTGAAGCATATTATCAAAAAGTTTTATAGGCATAAAGAATAGGATTGGGAAAATAAAAAAGTAGTTATATATAGACATACATATGTTAATATTTCATATAGGAAAATAAAAAAGGTAGAAGAATAGATAGTGATGACAGTATAATGCTTATTTGTGAGTGTAAGCACTCCATTTTTGCCCGCTTAGTAATCTTCAGCTTGATGGGACACACATTCAAATCAACACACACATATTTAAGCCCAAACCGACTTTTCAGACTCAATCCAATTAGTCAACCGCTTCACGGGCCCTATAGAAGCAGAATTATCAAAATGCCCTTGTGATATTGCTCGGTCCAATTCCAGTTGGCAGGTCTTCTTAAACACTATAAGTCCGTGTTTCAACCTCAATACCAGTTTCAATTCCAATTCAGATCAGTCAAACTCAATCTAGCACTCCTTTTGAGAAAGTTAATCTCTTAGACGATAAGTCTATCCAGTATAACACGTTTATCGAGAAAGCACAAAATTCCTCGAAACAATAAGTCCCTTCACACCCGTCGACCGAGACGAAACCTAATTTCCCAAGATAATAGAGTCGTTCACTTCTGGCGCCTGCTATCCCGCGAACATAGAATGTCTGCTATCCAGCACGTTTTTCAAAAAAGTTGATTCCTCAGGCAATAAGATTATCCAGCAGTTTCCTGATATCAGATAGTCTCCGAAATGAATGCACACCATTAGAGTGATAGAAAATAATCACAAACATTGCAACTGTAAGAGTGACGAAAACACTCACAAATTGGTCGACATTGGGCACGTTAACAAATCCCTTATGTCACAGGACTGAACACGCCTTTTAACAGTGACACATTTACTGGAGGTTGGGATACCTTTAAAAACCAATTCGCTGCACACCGTCAGAGTGACGAAAACACTAAAAACATAGTTTAACACCAGTGTATGCTAACCAATTCTAGTAAAAAAATAACTAAACTGCCCCTTGGGCCCTATCGACACGCTTCTCGAGAAAGTACCTAAGACTTTAAAGTGGTAAGTCCACCCTTCCAAGATTGTCTTAAAAATAATCTAGCATGTTCTAGTACCTTCCATTCGCTTCCAGATCGGTTTGAGAGCGTCTAATTAAAATGATCATTTTTCCCTTAGGCATTTGATCACCTCCGGGAACCACACCAGCTCTGGTTATCAAACCGGTTACCTACCAAGAATGCTTCTAATAGTATTCCTAACTTTTTAGTACCTTTTCGGCTGATTCTGAGTCCATTTCGGTAAACCTGGTGCGAAATGACTATTTTGCCCCTAGTGGACTGGTCGCCTTTTCCAAACACATCAGCTCTGGGTATCAAATTGGTAATCCCTCATAATAATTTCAATAGTGTTTCTAACCTTTAAGCCTTCTCATGGATCACTCCGGGTCGATCCCAATGTTTATTCGATTCAAATGACCGTTTTGCCCATGGTGGGTCGGTTGCTCTTTTAACTATTTTGGCTCTGATCATCAAGCCAATTACCCCCAGGACACCCTTTCAGGGGTTCCCATCCATTCCCAGTTGAGTCAGGTAACTTGAAACTTTTCAGATCATTCCCGAATTTTCTAGAGTCACTCCTAGTGAAACCAAGCCAAAAATTGCATGGTAGTCACTAAGTCAGGCGACCAAATCTTCTGCCTTGCGTCACAAGGGTCAAACATCTGTTTCTTACTGCCTTGAAAACTTTTCAAAATGGCTGGCGCCACTGCAATAAGCGCTAAAGCCAACTTTGGTTGCCTATAAATACATGCCACCCCCTGTGTATTCTGGGTCTACAAAATCACTTTAGAAATTCTGCCTCTCTAAAAATAGAGCTCGAGTTCCCCTAAAACCCTAGCCTCTATATACTTAAACCCTAGCTTTTATATAATCTATATACTTCAATCCTTACCTCCAAGCATCCATTAAAGGTCAAGTTTAGCCCTTGGAAGCTCTTAAAGATCAACTCAAAGTTCAAGCAAAGTCCACCATCAAAGCATCAAAGCAAAGAAAAAACAAGATAGGGTTTCTAGCTAAATTATGTATTCCCCCCTCTCTCTTCTCTCTCCTAACCCATTTAGGTTTTCTTCTATTTTAATCCACATCTTCTACCTTCTCTTCTTGCATGCTTGAAACAAGAGAGTTCCCGGTTCATGTCTAGGAAGGCTTTGGAGAGAATCGCCATGTTAGGGCTTTTCTTTGAGTTCCATCTAAGACGGTGTGGGTTCGGTTTCTTTGGTTATATGGTGAAGCCTAACCTTGTATGTTCATGTCCATATTGCATTGTTACTATCATAATCATGCATTCAAATGTGTTTTCAAACTTGCATTAAAAGTTATTTTCAAAACTTACATTCAAAACCTTTTTCTTTCAAAGTTGTTTTCAAAACTACAACCCCAAGATGATTCTAACCATTCCATGGTTAGGATTGTTTTAGGAAAGTATTATATTTAATATGACCATCAAGGTCCAAATTTGAGTTCAAGTCTTAAGTTATTTTTCAAGAAATCACAATCCTAAGATGATTTTAGCCATTCCATAGTTAGGGTTGTTTTAGAAAACTGTTACATTCAAAGAGACTATCAAAGTCCATATTATGGCTTCAAACCCTAGTTGTTATCAAAATCTTAACCTTAGATTAATTTTAGTCTTCTCATGATTAGAATTGTTTTAAGAAAGTAAGATATTCAAGAGATTTTCAAAAGTCTATTTATGCCTTTCTAAAATTGTTTTACAAATCCACTGTTTAAAAGTTCTTTTCAAATATCTACTTTTTAAAAACTCCTTGTCTTGAAGTTCAAGTCAAAACTTTAGAGTCCATATTTAGGAAGCCCTAGGTTTTTCACATAAAATCGTAGCTTTTTAATTGCATTAAATCATAGATTTGTCAAACCATTTTCTATATGAAATCAATGATTTCTTAATTCAAAAGTCACAAAACTAAAACTTTCCAACTTTAAGTCAAATCTTTCCTAATTCTAGTTTTCATAATGTCAATTTTTTTTAATTTCAAAACCTTCCTTTTGCAAACTTTCCAAAAACAAAACTTTTATTTTTTAATTGAAATCCAATCTTTCCAATGCAAATGCATTGCATAAACCCTAGGTCCTAGGATTGCTTAAATCTCAAGTTATCTCAAACCTAGGTCAAACTTTTTCAAATTCAATTTTTCTCAACTCAAATCTTTTCAAATCCCGACTTTCCAAATTTCTCAAATTAAACCTTTCCTAAAATGAAACATTTTTCAAGTCAAACTCTTTCCAAAAGTTAAAACTTTCCAAATTTCAAATTCAAATATTTCTAAATTCAAAACTTTCCTAAAATAGGATATTTCCTGAAACTTTCCTAAAATCAAACTTTTCAGGTGCCTGTTTAAACTCTAGGTTACCTAATCCTAGTTCAACCCCTAACCCTAAGTTAGGAGACTTCAACTCCTTTATCAAGATGGTTTTTAAACTTCAATTCAAATCAAGATAATTTCAAAGTTCAAATTCAATATTTTCAAAACAAATCCAAGTTCTACTTCAAAGTTCGATTTCAAATTAAAGTTCTATTTCAAATCCTTAAATCAAAGTTCAAATCCAACCCTTTTCAAGTCAAACTTGTCCAGGACCCCAAAGTGTATTTTCAAATCAAACAAGAACTCAAAGTGTCTCTTTTTAATTAGACCCCGAGTCCGAACTATGACTGACTTGATTCCTAACAAATGGATACGTAGGCAACTCTCATGGCGATCACAACCTTTTTCAAAATTCTAATTTTCTTTTTCAAAATCAATCTCTCTTTAAATTTTTTTCATGTACTTGCATATCATGCATCATATCATCCTTAAAGTGATGGCTCAAACCTCTTTCTAAAATTTTCAAAGTGGATATAATTGAACATTGGATAATCAAAGATTTTAAATGAGTGAAACTAGGGTGAAAAGATATATAAGTACCGCAAGGGCGGGATAGGGTGATAGCGTAGTGCATCTTCTCTATATGTAACCAACCTCTGAATTTAGAATTACTGTTTTTAAAGACCAAAATGAAATTATTTTAAAAAAGGCTTAAATCATTCATAGGTTGCCAAACAACTTATTTTCTTTAAAAATCCTCTCTTGAGGAAGTTTTCCAAAACCTTTTCGAAAATTCTAAATTTAATTTTCAGATTGCATTTAGTTTTAGGTGACCTAACTCACCTTAACAAAGTTAGGTAGTGACTTCAAACCTTTTTTCAAAAGCCCTTATTCAAGTCAATTTCCAATTTAAACCTAGTCACACTCATCCTTCTAGAAAGATGAATTCTAACGAGAGCGTACCATGTGTTTTCCACCTATCATCTCGATGGTGCGAAAAATCGGGGTACGACAGCTAGCAACTACGCTGGGGATATTTAGAGGGTTAGGTCATTGTCATGTATCTTCACCCTTTACTCACCTAGAATCTTCAATTAATTAGTCCAATTCTAACCACTTCAAATTTGTCAAAATCAAACTTTTCAAAGTTGTTCTAAAAAACATTTCATCACTTACATTCAATTCATATTCGTTCATTCTATCTTGCATTAAGTTTGGCATCAAGGTACTGACTTTTTACATTTTATTTTGTAGGTGGACCATGTTCAAGTTTATTTTTATTGTTCATATAAATTGCCATGAATGACATAATGGAATGGACAGAATGGATGGGAGTTGTTAGACCTTTTTCCTTCTTTTTTTTAAAATTTTCAAAATTTTTACTTGGTTAGTACCCTTCTAGTTTTAAGGGAGATTGGTTGTGGGTAGTTGCTGTGTTAGTTTCTTTGCCTACGGCCTCTTGATAGTTCCTTCACTCGAATCATCAACCTATAATGGCACAATATCAGGGAGTGGACCTAGGTTTGAAAAATCGAGAACCGAGCCTTCTTAGAAAGTATTAGTAAACCCTTAACCTCATGCTTATGTAGCACCCTATGCATAGCCAAACCTCTGCCTGATTTAAAACACGTACGTCAATTTCAAAACCATGAAAGAAAGGGCAACTGCTTTACTTTTCTTTATTCTTATCTATTCCAACTATCATAATGCTTATATAAATGTTCATATGTGCATGTTTACTTTGTTATTGCACTCTCTTTCCTTATACTCTTACGTACATGCACACGCATTCAATACTTTATTTCAAGGCAAAAGTTTCAAAGTAACTCAAGTGTTCGCATTCTTATGCATATGATCAATCTATAAAGAGTGATACCAAGCTCACTCTTCCTTGGATAAAACCCACCAAAATCCTAAGAGTACTCACGTAACCCTAAGGACTCGTGATATGCATTTCAAGTTTTTTTTATAAAGAGGGCCCCTAATTCCTCTATGCGCGCAGAGATAAGGATGTCAAGAAGACAAATGGTCAACCCACAAAGCAAAATTAGTTCAATGACCGCTCAATATCAATAAAAGGCAAATCCAAGGACTCAAAAGTAGCTTAGGATGCTTCTTGTAAAAGTAAATAAATAGAAGTCCCAAGGAAAATGTTTCCTTTCCCCCTTATTAAAATGCATTCTCATTTTCCTATATTTAAACTTAAAGTTCAAATGTATTCTTTTATTTTTTGTGGATGAATGAATAAATGAATGTATGTTTTTAATCGATAGTAAGGTATCTGTATATAGCGGCAAAACCCCTATCTCCAAAAGGCGAGCCGAATACATCATGTTTAGCCTCCTTTTCAAGAAGGGACACTCCTAAGGTATGCATCGCATAAAGCTTTCTAAATATCAAACACTAACTTGTGACTTATGTCATTGTTTCCCTTTTTCTTACTTTTCCCTTCGCAGAGACTACGCCATAAGGAGACATCATTACTCATAAGAAAGATTCACCACCAACTAGAGACCTGATCATTACTTGACAAAGAGTTTTGCTAATGACAGCTAGTCATGACGAGTCCTCTTCAATTTCTTAAGAGGGGGTCAATGAGATGAGAATCAAGATTGACGAGATGTTTAAGCTCATCCAAGCCATGGCTATGAAAGATGCTGCTTTAGCCCTATCGTCATTCATGATTTTTTCCAAGGACATTGAACTTGTCAACCCCGAGGATTGTGCTCTAATATGACACTACGGGAAAAAACAAAGAGGATTCTAAGGGGATCAATACTAAAGAAGAGGAGACCATACTACTCTCACCTACCGCAAAAAAGAATCTTCCCAGACCCTCTTAGCCTGAAAATCCAAGGGCTAAAATACCCACTATGAAGCCTCAATGGCCATGACCCTTTTGATTATATGCTTTGGCTGACAACCTGCTCTGATACTAAGCTGTCACATCCCCAACCCAATTAGACATCATTAATGTCACATTAGGCAGGGCGTGATCGTATAGGCCACCGTGCCTGTGAACGACACTTTACTGTACACCAAAAAGGTAAACCATAAATTGACTAAACAGATATATATTCACAAACTGAGTATCCATACCATATGATACAGGAAAAGTAAACCATAGTTATATCATTACAAATGACATAAAGCATTATATAAAATCAAGACCTAATGTCCCATACAAAATACGGCAAGAAACAGAAGAAAAGCAGCCAAAGGTCGCCCCTAAGACTCGACACTCCTGACACCAACATAGACGCCGCCGTGGCGATGACTAGGACTATATTAAACCGAATTCCATCCTTAGATCACCTGTTAACAAGGTTTGTGTGGGCGTGAGCTAAAAGTCAATGTGCTCATGGTAGACAATCAAATTCATAAAGAATGATAAATAGGTACCACAATACACACTCAGGTATAAATGATCAATATATATATATATATATATATCATGAATGCCTTAATGCAATGGAAGTATCACCCACATGTGTGCGCAAATTTAGATAATGTTGGCCCAATGAGTGATGATTCGTCATCAAGGATACCCCACATTGAGGGTGTTACATAAGTCGTTGCCTAAGCCCCCGAGGGTTGAGAGTTCAAGCCAAATAATCCCAGACACTAACCTAAGTAGAAAGTTAGAGTCGATCAGAAGAATAAGAAGGGTACAAAATGCTATCATCGTCCAATCAAGGTAAAGTTAAGCCAGAAGAGAGGCCAAACCTTTTAAAAAGAAGGAGTTGTCATTCCAAGGATGTAGAGCTTAACAGCACCCCGAGTGTGGTTGTTCACAAATCGTCCTTTCTGTTATATGTTAAACTAGTGCATCCCTGATACGTACATGCATTTTTATAAAAATTTCAGCATAAGCACATACATAAGGCCTAGCTCCTTGTGAAAACCGAAGTCACCAATGCAATTCAATATCATATTCAAACATGTAATAGACTTGTATCATCACCATCATGATAATCCTAAACATTTACCCCTGCTTATACATCAATGTATGCATCTGGCTATCTGAATCATAAATATCCATTCTATTTGAAGATTACAAATAATTGGTTTGACAAAATTATAATATATATATATATATATATATCCAAGACATAAGACGAACGAGGAGTTGGACCCACGATAAAGAACACTCATCATGAGTCAAAGTCAATGTCTGGATCATAGTCACTAAAGCTCGGCTTAGGAGGAGGCAATCGACTATTGGAAACATTAGTATCCTACAAAGAAGAAGAACTTAAATTAACAAAGCAGATAGACAACTAAACAAAGCCAAAATAAAAAAGAAGAAGATAATATAGCCCGCCACCTCTCATCTGAGCCAACCGCCCAGTCAAAGTGACTACCTCAGCCTAGTATTGGTCCTGCTTCCTCAGCCCAATGCCACAAGTCTATTACCTTCTGGCCCACGGCATAGCCTCTAACCACCACTTGAAACTGGGTGAAGGCACCTATGGTTTGAGCCCTGAAGTGAGTGGCATAATCAGTTTCTGGTGGAAGCAGAAAAGTAGCACCTGGCTGGCGCTCAGCATATGGAATGGGAACCCCTTTGACTAAAGCTCCAAACATATACTCAAGAGGATCCCCGGCCGACCAGAACTCTTCGTGGAATTGACGCCAATGTCGATCTCCCAGATAGGACTCCTACGACTCATCATTAAGAAAGGAAATCCTCGACAAAGACATCGGGACCAGATACCTGACTACCTTGTAATGAACCGATCCAACAAGGATTGCTAAGTCATATCTTTTACCTTTATCAACTCCAAGTTTGCCCATATTGTCATAAAGTTAGTAATCGCAGACTGGTGGGCCACCTGATCGTAAGCCTATCTCAAGGCTTGGGGAGAAAGGTTAGCCTCCATTACTTTCGAACGACGAATTGACAAATACTCATAACTCCATTAGACCAGAAAGGGCAAAAAATCGATCATGCTGCCCCAGTGAGAGAAAGTCTGGACTTGCATAGATCAAAAGAAGAAACCAAAAGAGAAAGACCTCCAGTCAAGCTCTCATAAGGCTCCCAAGTTAGCTACCACGCTCACCAATCTGAAAGGGATAATCGACTTCTTGTTATTGCAAAAACAGTTGAAAACAATACACAATACTAGTCGTCGCCCCATGCTGTCTCGCCGCTCAGGTGGTGACTCAATAGAGAATGTACTATCATCCCAACTAAGCTATGATACAAGAAAATTAAAGCGGTCAGGATGCGAATAGTTTAACAGAGCACAAGTCTGAGCTCTACTAACTAACTACAAAGTGATCTGGCAGCCGACAAAGAAAATCCCGTAATGATGGCCCAGTCTAATGGAGTCGAACCCAGCTCGAAGCCTACAAAGTGAAAGGTCCCTGTCTCGCCAAACCATCTCTCAATCAAGGCCAACACCAACTGGCAGTTCAGGCAGTTTGCCTGTAATCCCATGAAAGCCCTGAACCCAAACTCTGCTAGAAAGGCACGATAGGATGGAGCAGCCTGCTGCATGGTACTAAATACCTGGTGAACAACCCTTAAATGATGTATGTACTAGGGGGTAAATGCTGTAAAAAATAAACATTGAGATGATGAACTAGGTCCCCCAATGGAGGAATGTATGGCATCTTTAAATCCCCCAAATTTGCATCTATCTGCCTCTGCCCGGTACAAGCCCTCCCACAACCAATTGCATGATCTCCTAGGCCCGGTGCCTCATCCTCGACATCCATGTCCCCATAAAAAACATGCTCTACTGGGGGCAAAGGATCAATTGGAGGCATACTCTCGCTCCCATTCCAGCCAGAAGAAGCCTTACTAGTCGATCGGTGGCTACCCCTAAAATAACTAGAACTGCTAATGGAATCAGTGTGAGTCCCCTTCTTGGATCGACGTCTCTGGTCAGAATCGTCATCACCAACATTGGCCATTTTGAAAGGCAAATCAAGGTAAAGACATCAATATACGGTATATACAGTTCAAAAGAAAAGAACGATACAGATCCCATTCCTTTGCCCTTGATAGAGTCTACTATTTCATATTTCTTAGTTTTCAAGAGAGTCTATTTCGAAAAAAAATCAGCTCCTAAGGTTTTCAAACTTTTTCGAACAAGTTTATTTCAAAGTTAAATCTAAAAGTTTTATTCAAAGTTATTTTCAAAGGATTTTTAAACTTTTTCTTCAAAAGTTTTGTTCAAAGTCATTTTCAAAGGGGTTTTTAAACTTTTCCTTCGAAAGTTTTGTTCAAAGTCATTTTCAAAGTTTTAAACTTTTCTTTCAAAAGTTTTATTCAAAGTCCATTTTCTAAAGTTTTTTTAAGCTTTTCCTTCAAAAAGTTTTTATTCTAAGACTCCTCCGAGTTTCTTGAGCTCTTCTTTGCAAAAAAGACCACATCCTCAAAGGTTTTATTCATTTTTTCCTTCCAAAATATTTTATTTCAAAAAATTTCTACCTTTTTCCTCATTTCAAAAATTTTGGTAGAGTCCTGTTTGTAAATAGTCCCTATATTACCCAAAAAACAACAGTATAACAAAACTGTGCGCCCCAGAGTATCACAGGCATAAGTCACGGACAGACACAAAACCATCCGTGCACATTTTCAAGGTTTTTAAATTTTTCAACAAACATTCTGTTTTTAAAAAAAATTCAAGGGTTTTCAAAATTTTTGCAAAAAGCTTCAATAATACTTTAAACATTTTTTGAAATATTCGCATATTTTTATAAATATCAAATACGAACAATTCGATCAATTGTTTAGTTTTTCTTATTTTTCAAGCATTTTTCTACTTTTTTCAAAATAAAAAATTCAAAATTTTTTTAAAAATCACGAAACTTTCCACAGTTGTTTAATACATTTTTATAAGACACATGGTACAATAATTTGGCAAAAAAACCCAATACACAAAGTTGTAAGAGCAAATCCCTAATTTTTACAAAAACCCTTTTTACATAAACATACAAAACTACTTGAACTCAATTAAACGGGCATCAAAATGTAAAAACACCACTAGAGTGTTCAACGCACATCAAAACATCAATTTTGACTATTTACACAACTTAAACGAAGTTCTATACATGAAAATCAACATAAAATAAAAAACTCACCTCTTACAGTTCTTCGGCAAAATCTTTTTCTCCAGCAATAATTTTGGCGACCGTGACTACTTCTAACGACTCTATAATGTCTCCTAGACTCACCCTTTCAATGCCCAAGGGTTCCTCTTCGCAAAAACTTGAAAAACACTCTAAAAACTTCAAAAATTTTCATAAACCCGTAAGTCCTGAATGAAGAAGCTACAGAGCTTTTTAATCCCCAAGCCTGGCACCAAGGCAATTTTATGCTTGAGTGGCGCCACAGGTCAATTCCGGGCACGTTTCGCCTTTTGTCCGCCAAAATTTGATTTTAAATGCCTCATTGGGCCAATCTGTCATTTTCAGGCTCCAGTACTCAAAAACTTCCAACTTCAATTCCTCCGATCATCTCGCGGTCAACATGGGATCATTATTTTATCGTTTTCTAGCTTCGACAAGTAAATACAGAAAAAGAGGGGCAGCTCTAAGCACCCTATTTTTGCCCGCTCAGTAATCTTCGGCCTGATTGGACTCACATTCAAGTCGACATAGACACATTCAAGCCTAAACCAGCTTTATAGACTCAATCCAGTTAATCAACAGCTTCGCAGGCCCACCAGAACCCATAGAAGCAAAATGACCGAAATGCCCTTGGGGCATTGCTCAGTTCAATTCCAGTTGACACATCTTCTTAAAGACGGTAAGTCCGTGTTTTAACCTCAATTCCAGTTCCAAATCCAATTTAAACCAGTCAAACTCAATCTGACACGTCTTTCAGTAAACACGTTCATCAAAAAAGCACAAAATCTCTCAGAACGAGAAGTCCCTTCATAACCGTCGACCGGGACAGAACCTAAGTCCCTGAGATGGTAGAGCGGTTCACTTCTGGCGCCTGCTAGCCCGCCAACTTAGAATGTCCCTTACCCAGCACGTCTTTTGAGAAAATTAATCCCTTAGGTAATAAGACCATCTATCAGCTTTGCGAGATCAGGCAATCTTCGGAATGAACGCCTACCGTTAGAGTGACGAAAAAAATTCACAATCATTGCAACTGTTAGAGTGACGAAAACACTCGCAAACAGGTTGACATTGGGAATGCCAATAAATCCCCTATGTCATGGGACCAAACACGTCTTTTGGCCGTGAAACATTTACCGAAGAACGGGATACCTTTGGAAACCAACTCATCACACACCGTCAGAGCGACGAAAACACTCAAAACCCAGGTCAACACCAGTACTTGCTAGCCTATTTCGGTGAAAAATAACTAAATTACCCATTGGCCCCTACTGGCACGTTTTTCAAGAAAGTACCTAAGACCTCAGAACGGTAAGTCCACCCTATTGTCCCAAAGATAATCTAGCATGTTCTAGTGCCTTTCATTTGCTTCTGAATCAATTCCGAGAGCTTCCAGTCAAAATGACCATTTTGCCCCTAGGCATTCGATTGTCTCTAGGAACAACACCGGCACTGAGTATTAAACCAGTTACCTTTAAAGGATGCTTTTAATAGTATTTCCAGCCTTTCAATACCTTTCCGGACCATTCCGAGTCCAATTTGGTAAACCTAGTGTGAAATGACTATTTTGCCCTTAGTGGACTAGTCGCCTTTCTAAACACACCGGCTCTGGGTATCAAACCTACAATCCCTCATAATACACTCAATAGTGTTTTTAACCTTCAAGCCTTCTCATAGATCACTCCGAGTCAATCCCGATGTTCCCCAAGTTTAAATGACTGTTTTGTCACTGGTGGGTTGGTCATTGTTTTTAACTATTCCGAATTTGATCATCAAGCCTGCTACCTCCGGGACACTCTTTCTGGGCTTTCTGTCCATTCTTGGCTAAGTCGTGTTACTCAAAACCTTCTGAATCATTCCCGAACTTTTCGAAGTCACTCCTACTGAAGCCAGGCCAAAAATTATATGGTAGTCACTAAGACAGACGCTCAAATCTTCTGCCTTGTGTCACAAGGGTTAAAGATCTATTTCTTACTGCCTTGAAAACTTTGCAAAGTGGCTGGCGCCACAACAACAGGTGCTAGAGCCAACTTTAGTTGCCTATAAATACAGGTCATCCCCTTGCGTATTCTGGGTCCACAAAATCACTCCAGAAACTCTGCCTCTATGAAAACAGAGTTCGAGTTCCCTTAAAACCCTAGCCTCCATACAATCTATACACTCCAATCCTTGCTTCCAAGCATCCATTGAAGGTCAAATCTAGCCCTTAGAAGCTCTTGAAGATCAACTCAAAGTTCAAGCAAAGTCCACCATCAAAGCATGGAAGCAAAGAAAAGACAAGGTGGGGTTTCTAGTTAAATTATGTAATCCCCCCCCTCTCTTCTATCTCCTAACCTATTTGGGTTTTCTTTTATTTTAATCCCTATCTTCTACCTTCTCTTTTTATATGCTTGAAACAAGAGACCTCCCGCTTCATGTCTAGGAAGGTTTTGGAGAGAATCACCATGTTGGGGATTTTCTTTAAGTTCCATCTAAGACGGTGTGGGGTCTAGCCCCCTTGGTTATGTGGTGAAGCCTAACTTTATGTGTTCATGTTCATATTGCATTGTTGCTATCATAATCATGCATTCAAAGATATTTTCAAACTTGCATTAAAAGTTATTTTCAAAACTTGCATTCAAAACCTTTTTCTTTTAAAGTTGTTTTCAAAATCACAACCCTAAGATGATTCTAACTATTCCATTGTTAAGGTTCTTTTAAGAAAGTGTTATATTCAATATAACCATTAAGGTCTAAATTTGAGTTCAAATCTTAAGTTGTTTTTCAAGAAATCACAACTTTAAGATGATTCTAACCATTTTATAGTTAAGATTGTTTTAGGAAAGTATTACATTCAAATAGACCATCAAAGTCCAAATTAGGATTTGAAACCCTAATTATTGTCAAAATCATAACCTGAGAATGGTTTTAGTCTTCTTATGATTAAAATCGTTTTAGGAAAGTAAGATATTCAAGAGACTTTCAATCTCAATTCTTCAAATTCAATTCTTCTCACCTCAAATCTTTTCATATCCTGACTTTCTAAAATTTTCAAATTAAACATTTCCTAAATCAAATCTTTCCTAAAATGGAACCTTTCTTAAGTCAAACTCTTTCCAAAAGTTAAACCTTTCCAAATTTTGAATTCAGATCTTTTTAAATTTAAAACTTTCGTAAAATCAAACTTTTCAAGTGTCTATTTAAACCCTAGGTTACCTAATCCTAAGAGGCCAAAATTCTAATTCAACCCCTAACTCTAAGTTAGGATACTTCAACTCTTTTATTAAAATATTTTTTAAACTCCAATTCAAGTCCAGATGATTTCAAAATTCAAATTCAATATTTCTAAAACAAGTTCAAGTTCTACTTCAAAGTTCGATTTCAAATTAAAATTCTATTTCAAATCCAATCCTTTTCAAATCAAACTTGTCAAAGACCCCAAAGTGTATTTTCAAATCAAATAAAACCTCAAAGTAATTATTTTCAATTAGATCCCAAATCCGAACTATGATTGACTTGATTTTTAACAAAATGATACATAGATAATTCTCATGAGTGTGACCACAATCTTTTTCAAAATTAAAAATTTCTTTTTTAAAATCAATCTCTTTTCAAAATTTTTTTCATGTACTTGCATATCATCCCTAAAGTGATAGGTTAAACCTCTTTCTAAAATTTTTAAAATGGATATAATTGAATATTAGATAATCGAATATTCTAAATGAATAAACCTAGAGTTAAAGTTGTTTTAAAAAAGTGTTACATTCAAATAAACTATCAGGTTCATATTTTAAACCCTAGTTGTTATCAAAATTATAATCTTATAACGATTCTAGTCTTCTCATAATTAAAATTATTTTAAAAAAATAATATATTCACGAGACTTTCAAAAGCCTATAAAAAAGCCAACCACCAAAGGACGATAAGCTCTCTGCAGAGCGAGCCCTAAAATAATCTTCCAAAGTAAACCGGTCAAGGACAAATCCAACACTTGACTAACAAAGAAGCATCAGCCAACTCAAAAGCACCCCTCTTTAGTACCAAGAATTTGCTCAAAGCACTGCAGCCCATAAATATATATATATATCCATCTTTGAACACCCAAAAACCAAAACTTGCTTTTCAATATTTGCAATCACTTATTCGTGAATCTACCACAAAATTTTGGGTCTAAAAAGGTGTCAAACAAAAGAGGAAACACTCGCTCGCTCGCTCGCTCTCTCTCTCTCTCTCTCCATTCTGTAGATTTCCTGTTGCTAATAACCGAAATAAAAATGAAGATTCAGTTTTCCATTGGCAATCATCACGATGCTCCTCTGGGCTATCTTTTAATAGGGGCTTAAGCTCTAAAATCCTATTTTGCTCTTTGCACATTATTCGCAAAACCAAATTTCTTCTACACTCAAAACACATTATTACTCTCTTTCACCAACACACTTAATGTTGGTTTAGTTCAGTTGTGAACCACAAAGCAATTAATTGCTCAATCAATGAAGTGATGCTAGAATGCATGAAAAATAATATGCACATGTCTCCATAGAAAACCAATTGGTGAACTCAAAATAATATCATCCAAAGGGATTTCGAAGGGGGAAAAAAAAAAAAAACTGAAATTACATATAAAGGTTGCACCCTTCTTCAACTTATGATGGCAAACAGTGGCACGAGGTAAATAACTCCAAACAAAATTTCCAAAAATTGGATATTAAGAGCTTTAGAAGATCACGTGTGTATATAATATATATACATGAGAGATAGGATTACAGAATATCCTATCAGCCAACTGAGTGAAAGAAAAGATCAGCCATCTTGGCAGCTAGGTTTCTTGGCGAAGAAACAAACAGCCTCGATCCTTTTTAGACATCAGGCGATCCGGTAAGGACACTTTTGGGAAGACGGTATTCTTTTCCCACATTCACAGAGAGAGAGAGAGAGAGCAAATAAGAACCATATACAAACAAATGAAACTAAAGAAAACAATAAAAACACTGAAAAAAGCAAACCACAAAAATAAAATAAAAGATAACCTAAATACAATTGCTCCAAACAATCAAACATACAGATAGAAGATACTCGGGCACCTAAGTTTATAGAACAGTGTTTATATGAAGTGCTTTAAGCAGTGAAGTAGCCATCTGTTTCACCAAAACTTGGCCACCAGAGCGCTGCCCGTCTCTGCGCTCCTCAATCAAATTCTGAAGTTTCTGTGGCAGATCATTCTCCACAATCAGCTGCTTTGGCCGTGGGTGATGCTCATACACAGCCTGACACAACAATAAGCTCAAAATGAGCAATTTATCTTACATATATAAGAGGCAGAAATAGTAGTTTCTGGCACTAATCTTGATGAAATATCTAATAGCAATACCAAAAAGTTAATAAACTTGCTACCAAGAATCTTGGTAAAACCCAATTGTATTTTAACAAGTACAAACCCCTCACAATTAACATAACTATTGGAGAACTTGCACTGGATATGTAAACCCAACTCACTTCATCAAATTTAAAATCTGGAATACGAAGTGAGCAACTACATTTTATAACATTTTGGACTATGTTACCTAGACTTGGGTACAGGTGTCGGGTGTCGGGTGCGGGTACGTGTCCAAGTGTCGAATTCATCTAATTCTTATGTCCAAGGACTCTTGGACACGGCTAAATTTTATATTTTTTAAATACTTTTTTTGCTTTTTTAAGCTAAAATGGTGTATACAAACTAAAATATAAAATTTCATGCATAAAATGGAAGTCTTATGCTTAGTTCTATATTAAACTCAATTACTTATACATATTTGTTAGTTGGAAGTCCAACTAGCCATATCAGACACATATCCCGTACCCTTATCCGAGTGTCTAACACGGTATTTTACAAATTTAGAACAGTCCAGATAATATAGATTTGGAGCAAGTTAATCATATACATAAGGACCAACTGTACAAACAAGCCCAATATTAGAGCAAGTTAAGGGTAGCTTTACACACAGGGAGACCTGGAACTTAAAAAAGATTAAATTGGAGATTTGAAAGGAACTCCTCAGCATTGCTGGGAAGTAATACACAATCATCACCTGATTTCTCCAGTTAAGGCAGGCTCAGGTAGATGGTTGTAACCAACTACTTTGGAGGCGAATTCAAATCAATATTAATAAAGTAATCATTCCAATATATGGACAAAAAAGATCAGAAAAGTGTAATCTACTAAAAGAAAGTTCCACATAGTCCAGCAACAAAATAATATCACCACTGTTCTAGCGTCGAAGTACGTCAAACTAAAGGTTTAATTGCAAAGACAGTTTGACTCTTATCACTGCCCAATTGCAACTACAACCACCATGAATCCATCTAATCCACCTCAAATGTTTATACATACAGTTTTGTAATATCCAAAGGTTATTTATACTTTCCAACGGCATTGCAACAAAAAAACATTTGCCTTAAACGACAAGAAGGGAGAGAACTTTCATAATAAGTTAATCAACACTAAAAATTCCTATGTAATGCCAATTACTGCAATTGAAGAACTAAGATTATAATACCATCATGGCCCATGTAATGCCAATCACTGTAACTACAATACCACCCTAACCCCTATTTTTTAAGAAATTTAATGATGGGAAGCAGCTTCCTAACAACAGAAAGCTAAGTAGGCATGACCAATGGAAAAAATAGCATGAAACACCAAATTCACCAAGACTTTCTTGCAGATAACTAGTTAACATCATAAATAAAAATAGCATGAAACACCAACAAGGGGGTGGTTCAGCAGTAAGAGCTCATCCTCCTTGCCTTAAGTGCATGGGTTCAAGTCTTCCTGTAGCCCCTTGTTGGGGTCATCTATACTCTGCGGCCCCATGAGTGCGTGTCTATGGCCTGATAAGCCCATTGCGTGGCTCTGAGCCAGGTCTCACTTCAGGCTCTTGCTCCCACAACTGGTGTTGTGGGGCCTAGCAACATAACAGGGTTGTGGCGTAGCCTAGCGGCTTCCCTTTTCTTGTACCAAAACTATAAAAAACAAACATGCAACACACAAGCAGAGTCCAGTGCCCCACCTT
Organism: Euryodendron excelsum; assembly: GCA_033060915.1. NCBI lineage: Eukaryota > Viridiplantae > Streptophyta > Magnoliopsida > Ericales > Pentaphylacaceae > Euryodendron > Euryodendron excelsum. The sequence goes on along the minus strand of CM065378.1, from coordinate 1,640,133 downwards.
TATTAGTTTGAGCAAATTGAGACGAGCTATAGCATCCTGGTGGTCAAGCTTTGAAATGAGCAATGGTGTCAAGCCATTGACAGCTAAAGTCCTATTTATCTGTGATGATTTCCTGCAGAGCAAAAAATAATGGTTAGATTTTGTTAATTCCCAACAGTAGAAAGGAGTAACTTATAAAGCATATAAAAGATGACGAGAAATGATAGGCTTCTTAAATAATCTACAATTCTTAACTTTGAGCGGCTTTGAAAAAATTCCTATATAGTCTTACAAAGATACACATTTAATACCTCTGTGATAGACGGGTATTCATTGTTTGGCCCATTCCCTAACAGCTTAAGTTTTTTAGACTACTGGTCACCTAGCAGCATCAATCAAGATCTAAATAACCACTTCCTGAGACGAATGGTGACCATCTAATAACAAAACTGCTATGCCAGTAATTATATCATCAAGGTTTTTAGGGGGAAAAAATTCTTTATAATGGGCAGTAATGATAATTGGAAGGATCGACTTTTTAATCCAGAATACATTTCTCTTGCAGGACCAATGGGCCAAGGCAAACAAACCCATCCACCATGCAGATATGTATCATGTATGCCAATGCCTTATTCATCATATTTGTAGAACCTAATGTCATTGTTGCAGGATTAGAATATACAATATCTACCATTACAGACGAAGGAAATGTTTACAGAAACATGAAGACTGAAAATGACATACGTGATAATCTTCAAGAAGGGCTCCAATATGTGCACGAAATGCTGCTCTGGACAGCACTGGAAGAACTTGACCAATTTTTGAACAGCATCCTTTTTCAGTAAAGCTTGTTCTACTTTCCGGTTGTCATTGTCATGTGCCAAGCAAACAGCAATAGAATCCAGTGCCGTCACAGACCAAAGCTCATCTTCAAGTAGGCTTAGGTAAACATCCAGTCCACCATGAGCCCTTAACTGCTCCCTTGAATTACGTGATGCATGTGCCATATCGCATAGTAGAGGCAGCGCATTTGGTTTCAAGGGTGAATCTGACATGATGAAATGCATCAAGTGCGGAATGATTCCATTCTCAGCTGCTTGTTCCTGTCTCCTCTTATTTATCTTACAGAGATTGAATAGTGCATTGAGGACCTTGAGTAAACAAAAATTAGAGAGGAAACTACCAAAGGTGAGTCAATTGTACAAACTTGAACCACTCAACAACTTATTAGTGAAAGGAAGTTGGCATCCACATGCAAACATGTATTCAAACATTTTTCAACCAGATCCAGTTTTGACTCGATGAAAAGGAAATCATGTTTGTTTCATTTGAATATGAACGACCAGAATGGAACACTACTAAAATGACGTCTACATCCAGGAGAATACAAAAACCTTACACCATCATAATAGTGTTTATTACATTAAAAGATCCCATTAAACGATCTATATACAGGCACAACTCAACTTCGACACTGGGTATTGGGCATGTCAATTTTCCATAATCTATTCGTGCTAGTGAATGTATGCATGTAGAAGAACCATAGAGAATCGAATGATGTAAGACCAACAACTATATCATAAGTTCCACATCAATGGGAATACAACAAGAGTAGGGCATGCCTGGAGGGGGCAGTTGTATGAAAAGTGTCCAACACAGGAATGGTGAAAGGAGAAAATTGTCCTGTATATTAAAGAACAATCTCGTGTATTATACAACAAAATTCTACTGTAAGCATCCAAACACACTGATACTTAACTTTTGCTTTTCTGTTTCACCTTCCAACTAGTGAATGAAATGCGATTATTCCGCGAATAATAAACTAAAAACATGAGAGTTGTTAACAAGAATTGTTCATAAGGAAGGACTCCGAAATTTTAATGGTCAATGTAAAGCATCAACTTGGAAAAGAGAGTTGAAAGTATAATGTTACAAGTCTTCAGAATTTCTTCACCAATGTTCCAAAGATCAAGTAAAAGCTTTTATTTCCTCTAACTTCAAGACTAAAGAGATATGCTATTGATAGTATTTAGATTATTTAGTAACAGTTGAGAATGCAAATGCTGCTCGCAGCATAACAATCAAATATAATAGTGGACAAGAGATACAAAGTTAGGAAGGTGCACCTCATGATGTATTGGGGATATCAGAGGCCCTTCTTTGAGGTCAAGATTTGGGATCAAATATTTAATCGCATCTGCCCGTTGAAGATTCTCTAAACAATGTGGGTCGGTTGATAGATGATTAATACACTTCAACAACTACAAAAAAAAGAGCACAAAGATAAGAATGGTGCAAGAATTTAACAAAACTGAAAATTGATGCTACCGATTGAATTTGTATATATACCTTTAAAAGAATAGGGCGTTCTATCCTATTGAACATCTGAAAAAGACGACTAAGCAAACTTTGGCTACACATGTAGGATTTTACAGTTGTGTCAGCCCCAGCAAACTCAAGTAGAAGGTCTGCCACCTTTTCTAGATATTCCCTGGCAACATCAGCATTAAAAGTTGATACCATATGGGACAGTAATCCGGATGATGTTGTACTCCCTGGTATAGCATTTAGAACCCCAGAACCAGAAAGCACACCAGATGCGGTCTGAGATGCAAGTCCAGATGCAGAAGCAGCTCCCTCATTAGATGTCAGAGGGCCTACCTTCTTATTTACTGTTTTATGTGAAATTCTAGGCACAGAATCAAGGTTTGCATTGTCTCTTCCACGTCCAGAGACCACTGTGCAAGAATGTATAAAACACATACCCCTTAGCAGAGAGAGATTCCATGAGTGCAAAAACAAAAAACCAATAAAATAAGTGGAACTAAGATCAAAATATAGAATAAGAGATGCATCAAACCACAAATAACGACAAAACAAAGCCATGCTAATCAAGGATGTGTGCTCTAAATTATACAAGATTAGACATAAGCTAATAATCCAATTACCCTATCCATTAGGGTTCTGGGGTCCAGCCAGGGAAATGATGTTCAACATTAGAAAGAGAGGAGAGTATTACATAGATGAAGTTACCTGCAAACTCAGCCATCAAAAAATCTAGACCATTTGCTTTCTTTTCATTAGAAGCATGTAAAAGAGGCAGTATACTTTCATGTTTTTCCAACCCAGAAAGGTGGCGAACATACTCAAGCTGACCAGAGAAATGTCGCGAAGGGGGTTCCTTGTCCAACAAGCTTAAAAGGGGTCGAACATTGTCTTGTTGAGTGGCTATTGTAGTAGGGAACCCGTTTGATGCACCTTCTGTCAATTTTGGAGCTCTGTCAGTGGATGTTCTATTTGCAGAATTAGCAACCCTCTGCTGTCTAATTTCAACTTCTGCTCGAGAAGGATCAATTTTCCATCGATCTAAATTTTCTCGTTCTTTAGAAATTGTCCCTGAAGATTCCTTAATCGCTACATTAGAAACTTTGTCCAAAGATGTTGGATCTAGCAATCTTGAAGCAACCGAAGCTTCCACTGTGGCATTGCTTGATTGAGGTCTATCTGTATCTATGGGGAAGAATCTGGAATCTGGTGAATATGAAGCTGAAGAACGTGAAGGCTCTTGTGTTCCAGTTGACAATGGATAATCTGCTACTCCATGCTTAATTTTGAGATCGGGCTGATCAATTCCATGAGGTGATGTTTCACCCTGAGCAAAAGCAGGATAGTTAGGATCCATTGGACCAGAACGTGGTCGTGGAGCCAACCCATCCACTGGAAACCCACTCCCACCAGATATGGAAGCCAATCGAGTTGCCTCATTTAAACTGTATAGAGTGTTGATAAGCCTTAGCAAAATTCCATGTTTCGCAGCTATGCGACAAAAATCATTTCTGGGGGTTGACCGCTGAAGCTTAAAGACCTGCCACATGCCATCAATAGCTAGATGAACCATTTCCCTGGATATAAAAAAACTGAATCAGTGCATCTTGTAATGTAGAGCTCAAGTAAAAGGGAATATTGACATGAGAACAATGTAAACCATTGAAGAATTTGCATGTCAAACGTGCACGGGTCTTGAAGATGAACAGGGAAACAATTGTGGCCATATATATAGTTTAATGGAAATTTACCTCAATTTCAGAGATGGAAATAAATAATGAAGGTATTCAACCTTTCTTCCAACTTTCCAGGTCAAAGTCTTGCAGTCTTCACAGTTTGTTCATGTGTTTGATTTGATAGTGATTATATTCATAAAAATGCTGTAAATTTACGGATCTACACTGAAAACCACAAATGTATATGGCTACATGACAACTTTATTTGACCATATCCCTTTTAAGTGGCAACCTAAATTACCAGTTGGATCTTCATGGTCCTAAATTATATTTAGTACTATGGAGTTTTGCTTCCTCACTATAACGTCAACAATGCTGGATTGTCTGTGTACGTTTCTTTAGATGAATGCTATGATACAACATTATCATTATCGTTCACATTAATTGCAGCACCACTAATACGTTAATCTGTTACTTTCAGATGTTCGTTGAGTTGTATACTTGCTCATTGTATGAAGAAATATCATTTCATGTAACTTCTTTTCACTGTATTTCATCAATTTTTTTTCAAATTACTAATCAGTTGTTGATCAGCTACAGATGCAGTGGGACAGTGTAAGCCAAACCCATAGTCAGGTTCCATCTCTAATATATTTAGATCATTTGCACCACAAATTTGACAAGTTTCTACCGCAAAATGACCCATACCACAATACGAAATTACATTTCATAGCCTGTATGTCAAAACAAAAGAGCATCATTTGGAGTGCTACAAACCTGAACTTCGCGTAATCAGCCTCTAGAAAGTCCACCAGAATACGTATTCCACGACAAGCAATAAACATTTGCAATGTCAAAGAGCTGTAAGAAAAGGAGCCTCCAAAGTTAACCCACAATCCAAAACTCTGATGGAAGTCATTATGGAAACTCAGAAGAAGCAAACTTCTACCTGGACTGACAAAGCTGCTGCAAGAAGTAAGCTGCTTCTATACGAACTTCTCGAGGACGATCAGGTACCGCAAAGCTCATCACAACAGGGACCTGTGGTGTAATTTAGCAATCAATACCATTGCAAGGCAATACTCCAGTCACAATTTCTTTGAAGAAGAGAAAATTTAGAAGGAAAAAACAAAACAACAAAAACAAAGGAGAATCAAAAGTAAAATTTAGAGACCGAAATATCAGGACATCATACTACAATGAACCTTAGCTACAACAAATATAATAAATTGGACGTTGCTACATGTTCTTCCCAAACTAGAATGTCATTTTGGAAGGTAAGGAAAAGGTAAGAGAAAAAGAAAAGAAAGAGAGAGAGCAGATAAAGGAAGAAAAGAAAGAAAATGTGTGTGTGTGTGTGTGTGTGTGTGTGTGAGAGAGAGAGAGAGAGAGAGAGAGAGAGAGAGAGAGACAGAGAGGTGTTTGGCAGTTGAGAAAATGAAGGAAAAGGAAAGAAAGTGAGAAAATTCAAGAAGTCTTGCCAAACCAAAACCAGGCAATGTAAGATTCTTTATCTTCTTTTAGTTATGATATTAGGAACATTTTTGGCATGCTTAGAAGTTCAAATAATACCATTAGGGCCACCAAAATGCAGCTCTTTTCCATTCACCTGTTGTTCCATCACTATCACCTACACTACCATCACTTTACATGATTGTTTTATGCATATTAGGGACTGAATTAGACCATCAACTTTGGCAATACTGTTAGTTTTATATGCGTAGTTTACTTTGGAAAATTAATGGCTTTTAAATCATTTAAATGAGATTGTTAAATCAGATGACAAAGCAATGGTACCACAGGTCTTAAAAGCTGACTGTTTGAAAAAATTAATACCTCCCATTTCGTAGTTATCAAGTTATGAAATTAGTACTGTATCTATTTAAGATGTGGATGAGTGTATGTACCAAATTTTTGGTTGATTAATCATTATTTGCCTAGGTTAAGAACCCCTCAAAGTTGGACCAAGTGCTGCTGAATTTTCATTTCAGCAGTACTGCCCGATTTTATAAAATTCAAAAGAAATAAGTAGACAAGCTCAGTAGATAAGAAATTTGAATGCATACTTCCTCAATTGTCTATTTTCATATCCCAAAAGTTTGGAAATTTATAGATGTAAGCCCATAAAGTTATCTCCAGCTTAACGGGTTATTCTGACCAGTTTGAAGGACTTAATTGATATTGGTGTTAAAACCCTATAAGGGATTAGAGTTTGCAGGAACTGTTTTAGTAACGTAATTGTAACATGTTAAACCTTACTTTTGGAGCATTTTATAATTTTTGGACAAGGTTAGCATTGTTGAGTTTATTTTCAAAACTGAACCCGAGCTGCACTAGAGAGTATTTCCAAGAATGGTTCAGAAGTTCAATTTTATGATGTTGATATTAACTGCAAAATTTAACAGAACCGTTTGGGTTGTGTGGCGATCTTTGCAACAATTTTGGAACGCATTTGATGTAAACCGATTTTATACAATATGCTACTTCCTAAATCTCTTTGGAAAGAGTATATTCTTGTCATACCCAATTTGTTCTCCTCTGGAATATCATGCTTCTTGTTAAATTCCATGACTATACTATGATTTGATCAGTTGAAATTCTTGGATCTCTTGAATTTCTTCAGGCCAATGTGCCGGGAACTGATTTGTACATGTACAAGCTCACCCGTTGGCATGAGTATATTATTATAAGAAATGGCTAGGCCTTACTGTCAAGCTTGGTGTGGAAGGCTAACCCTGTGGAGTATTGGCTATTGGTAATTGGTGTTATTATGTGACAAGGTGGCGTTTGACATGATACTAAAAAGGGCCTGGAAGTGGGCTCTCATGAAATATTGGAATAATTAGTATTCGCTTGGTTTGTCATGATTTTATTATCGGTTTGTTGACCGATCATTTCGTCTATTAAGCTGAGGTGATTGATTATTAATTTTCGTTTTGATTGTCCTGATTTAAGGACTTTACTCATATTGTATTGTATACTTCTCAGTCTAATTTTATTTTCCACGTTGAGGTGAAGTGAGTGCAGAGCAAGATTTAAAATGGTTGTATTTTGTTGTGAAGACATATTCTGGGAAATAATTGAAGTCGTGTCTTTGGAAACGCAATGTAAAATTCTTCGAGGGTTTTTTATTTACTTACATTATTTGTTAATGGTCAAAAAAAATAGTTAGGGAGAGGAAATCAAGGGAAGGGAAGGGAAGAGAAGAGAAGAGAAGAGAAGAACATAAGAGACATGGGAGGGAAAGAGAGGGAAGGGAGAGAGACCGACGGTAGAGAATTTCTATAACATCCTAGAATCCTCACGCTCACTAAGTTACACTCACTTTATAATTCTTTTCTATGCATATATTGATTTCATACTAATACTTCTCTATTTATACATATCTAAAGAGGAACAAATGGTGGCAACACTTAGCAAAATAATCGTGAAAGTATTACTCCACTTAGATGAGTGGAGAATAAAGTTTATCCACTTGATGGTGGCAACACTTAGCAAAGTAATCATGAAAGTATTATTCCACTTAGATGAGTGGAAAATAAAGTTTCTCCACTTGATAAGTGGGATGATGATTATCTTCATCTAAATGATAATGAAAGTTAACCCACTAAATTAGTGGAGAATCAAGCCCATAGTATATTTTGATGCTTCAATTATTCTATTATTCACTGGGCTTGTAACTCATGTTTTCTTAAACATTTTCAAGTAACCAAGATTGAGAGCTTAAGTTTGGAAAGTTGTTGGCTAATCTACCTATGTGTGAATGTCATGAAGATTCGAGTTATATTTTAATTTGTAATAAGTTTGAACTAGTAGATTTTTCTAGATTTGTATTAACACTATGATTGTGTAATAAAACTACTTTACGATGGTGACATAAGCATTTACTTTATGTTTACTAATAAATAAAAGAGTGAATCATGCTTTCCCATTATATCAAATGTAGGTGATCAGTTTTTGGTTTAGTTTGGCCTTGGGTAGCTACACTAGTGGCCGGTTATGATTCCCAATCCGTACAAGGTGGGTTTGGGGTCGTGACAATTTTAATATTCAAAGTTCAACATTCAATAATCAATCATCAAAAACTATCTAACCCTTTCTCCATCATGCCATATACATCCTACCTATAAGGCTTTATCTAAAATGGAAACAAAACTAAAATAGACTCTTATCAAAGAAAAAATTCTAAATAAAATAAATTCAAATTCATCTATCTTGATGTCCATCATTCTCCCTGATTGAGAAAACTCTCCTTCAGAGAGTAAAAGTCAGGCCCAAGAATCACAATTTTGTTTTCGTAGATTGTTTTGATTAGCATGGCAACAAAATCGGAAATACTTAAGAAACATTTCAAAAGTGAAAAATACTAATATAATTAAATAAAAGCTCTTGTATTTTTTTCTCAATAAAAACTGTACAACATTCACAAAATATTCTGAATTTGTATCGACTCACCTTATTTTTTTTAGGAAATTGAGTTGTTTTTTTGGTGCAGTTCGCTATGTTTCTGACTGTTTTAATGGAAACATTTGAATTTTATTACTCTACTAGTGTTTCATTTTCAGTCTCCAAGGAAACAAAAACTTCTTGGCCGTTTAGATGGAAACAAATAAACATTTTGTTCCTTGAATAAGCTACTACTCCATCTACCTATGATCAAAACAAAGAATTACATCATCAAAATTTGAAATGCTTCACCATCTGGACAACTTTTCTATTGGACAAGATATATCCAAAGTCACCAAGTGAAGAACAAACACCAAGAAGGGGTTGGTTCAGCGGATGAGTTCATTGTCTTCCTCGGTCAGGGCTGAGGTGTGGTTAGAATGGAGGTTATGGGAGCCTTTTGGGAGTTGTTTGAGATAGGGGGATTTCAAAGGAGTCTTAATGCTTCATTCATTTGTCTGATTCCCAAGAAGGCGGGAGCGGTTGATATTCACGATTTTAGGACCATTAGTTTGATTGGCAACATCTACAAGATTTTTGCTAAAACTCTGACCCTAAGGTTAAAGAAGGTGGTGGGAGGTTTAATATCAGATTCTCAAAATGCCTTCGTGGGTGGGAGACAGATCTTGGATGTAGTTTTAATGAGGGTGGATTCAAGGCTTTTGAGTAACCTAGCAAGAATCAAATGTAAGCTGGATCTTGAAAAGGCTTATGATCATATCAATTGGGACTTCCTACAGTACATTATGGAGAGGATGGGTTTTGGGAAAAAATGGAGGAGGTGGATTCGCTTTTGCATTTCCTTAGTTCATTTCTCAGCCATTATCAATGGGGTGGCTAGAGGCTTTTTTGATAGCTCAAGAAGTTTGAGACAGGAGGACCCATTATCTCCTCTCCTTTTCTTTTTTCTTTTTTTTTTTTGTAATGGAGGTTCTCAGCCGGGTGATTGGAACGGTGACTGGGGATGGTTTTCTGAATGGCTTCGAAATAGGAGATTTAAATGTTAGAGTGGTCTCCATTTCACATTTGTTAGTTGCTGACGATACTTTGATATTTTGTTGTTCAGGACCTTATGATGTGTGTTGTTGTGTTTTGAGGCTGTTCCTGGCCTTCGGGTGAACCTAGCTAAAAGCGAGATCATTCCGATGGGTGAGATTCATAATGTGGAGAATGCTGCTTCTATTTTGGGGTGTAGGGTAAGTGCTCTTCCGGTTACCTATTTGGGGCTGCCTCTTGGAGCGCCCTTTAAATCCAAGTTAGTTTGGGATCCAGTGATTGAAATGTTTGAGAAGAGGTTGGCGACGTGGAAGAGGCAATACTTGTCAAAGGGAGGCTGTTTGACTCTTATTAAGAGCACTTTATCTAGCCTTCCAACCTACTATCTGTCTCTATTTGTCAGTCCCATGTCGACGGAGAAGAGATTAGAGAAGCTTATGAGGGACTTTTTTTGGGGAGGGTCGGAGAATAGGAGATGCTTGGAACAAATTGCAAATAGATATAAAATTAATCAAGTTGTCAAAGAGGACAAGTTCCCTTTCCGAGGCCAAATTTGGGTCCTCAAGTGCAATTTGGTGCTCCGAACTTGATAGTTCCAAAGGTGATGTCTGCGCTCTCCAAAATTTTCCTGAATCTTCTTTTTTTTCCCTGCTGCTGCTGCTGCTGCTTTTTTTTTATTCCTTCCCACTGCTGCTGGAATTTTTTGTTTTTTTGTTTTATTTCCCGGTTTGTTTCATGCTGGGTTTAATTGGGTTTGCTTGGGACTGTTTTAGAAGTGGAGAGTGGAGTGGATTCTATGGTTTAAAGGCTTAAGGGTTGGATTGGGCTTAGGATCAGTGTAAATTTGGTTGGGTTTGGCTGGACTTTCAGAGTTGGGTCAAAAGAGCTTTTTATTTTTTATTGTTTGGCAAGGTTTCCAAAAGCTAAGTCACAGGTTGGGGATGCTGGGCCTGGTTTACCCGATGGGCTACAAAGTAGATTTGGCTGAATTTTTTTCAGAGATAGGCTCACTGTTTGGGCTGGGTTGAATTTAGGAATTGGGTCAGGTATAGCTCAAGGCTGTTTCTGGGTCAGGTTAGGTTCTGATCTGGACTACTTTTTGGGTCTTGTTGATTGGAACTAGTTTTGTCAGAGAGCGCTCAGTGTTTTCTCCAATTGAATTGGGCTGGGCTGACGTTGGGATTGGGCCCTGCAGTAAAGGTGGAGTGTGGGTTGGTTACGGTTTCCTATTGGACTGGGTCATGGGTAGTATAATGGGTACTTGAATTGGTGGTCGCTTCTCCAGATCCAAAGGAGCCCTGGTGTCTAACGATCGATCTCGACGATGGTTGTGATGATCTGCTGTGCAAGAATGGCGAACTATCTTATGTGACAGAGCAGTGACTACTATGATTCAGCGACGGTGACGATTCTGGTGGCTCTGGTTCAGGCAATGTTTGATGACGATAAATCCGGTGACGATTATAGATGGCCAAATTGCTAATGGCGGTGCTATCTGTGTGTGATGGGCTCACACTCTTCGGCAAATGGCTTGCGAAAATGGGTGGCTATTGTTTGTGAAAGGCTCTGACTGGTGCTGCAAAGTTCTGGTTTGACCTGAGCTCGACAAAGCGAGGTGTTTGACTGGTTCATGCGACTGTTGAATGGTGCTATGCTCACGAGGGGTTTGTGGTGGTTTGTGCCGGTGTGTGATGATGGATATGCCGATGGTTGAGATTGGGCTCTAATACCATATTGATCTAGAACAGTAGTAAGAAGAAAGAGAATATTAATCCTTTCTTCTTCCAAGTTTTTGATATGGTCGAGATTGGACTCTAGTACCATATGGATCTAGAACAGTAGCAAACAAAAGGAGAATATTAGAGGACAGGAAGAGATAAGAAGGGAGAGAGAACAGAAGACGAGAATCAGAGAAGAAAAGGGAGAAGAAGAAGATATCTGAGGAAGAGAAGAAAAAACAGACAGGTGGGAAAGAGTCAGAAATGGAAAAGAAATCATGGGAAGAAAAGAGAAGAACAGAAGAGACATGAGAGGGAAAGATAAAGAAGGGAGAGATACCTAGAGGGAGAGAATTTCAATATTCAATAGTCCATCATTAAAAACTATCCGACCCTTTACACATCATGCCATATATATATGCTACCTACATGTCGTTATCCAATAAGGAAACAAAACGAAAATAGACTCCTACCAACGACAGAATTCTAAACAAAATAAAATTCAAATTCATCATCTTTCTTGATCTCCATCAATTTGTGCTGCAGTTATTGAATTATGCAAGTTGAAAATAGTTCAACATGAGAATAAAAAAACCTGAATATATAGTACTTACGAGGCCAACAAGACAAGCATTCTCCTGAAAGTCAGTGTTATCTCTGATTATTTGATTTAGAACTTGCAGCACAGAACATATTACCTGCAATTTATGTAAAAACATTTATTCCAGAAATAGATAAAAATAAATAAATAAACAAAAGGGAACAAAAAGCTTTAAACTGCAAGTTTGTTTAACAGTATGTAAGAGAAGACAATCCAGAAAGCCTTGTAAGAGCTGACATACACGAGTTCGTGGAACCTCAAGTAATTCCAATAGGGGGACCAAACCATACTGTGTAACAAAAACAATTTTCTGCTCAGGACGATGGTGAAAGAAAGCTATCAATTTCTGACAGGCATGTACGATCACATCTTCTGATTCTTCTGGTCTCAATGACCCAACCAATTTGCTAAACTCAACAGCCTACCATACAAATACATAATGAGTTTACCACTTAACCAGGGGCCAAAATAAACAAGAAAATTGCTTTTAAATAGCTATTGGAATAGTCATTAGATTTGTTTGCGAACTTCATAAATAGTAATAGAGAATGGATAAGATACACAATTTAAGACATGGGACATGAAGTTACCAAAATGAAGAGACAAATAAGACTTAAGACGGGTTCTGAAGACATTACCACGAAAGTAGGAACTAAAAGCACATTTTCCCTTTTTTGTCTTTAGGGGGTTGTGGGGGAACCCAAATAAGTAAATGAACAAAATACGTATGGTCCATGGAAAACCACACCAGAACCTAATTAGCAGATCTTCGGTGCCAAATAATAACACCAATCAAGGAATTTGGACCATCAGACTTGAAAACCTTATGTAGTATTTCAAAAATGTTCAACCTATTGATGAGTTCATTTGGTACAAATTTGATCCAAGAACATTGTCCTAACCTTTCCCATGCTTATCCTTATCAATGGTACAAAAAAAGTTCAAGCATTTATCATTAGCGTCCAACAAATACAGAAAGTGAGGCCATAAATGACATTAATTGAATTTTCACATATTCACATTAATATTGGTGTTGGCTAGGTTTACTGTCAGCTGCTTTGGACTCAGGGAGGCTATTGCATAAGGCTAATAGAATGCTTCTAGTGTCTTATAGAAATGTAATGACCATGCAGGACTGCCATGAAACAATAAAATATCCAACTTTATCCATGATCAAGAATATGAATTCCACCTTATCATAAAGCAGATTGCAGGGCAATTCATGAATTTGGCACCAATTGTACACAAGTAACATGGAATCCTTATATCTGATTTTCGAATCCCCCAATTTTGAGGCAGGTTGGCAGAAGAGGAAGAGAGCATCCAAAATTTGTAGAAGGATTGCCTAGTGAAAAGCTGATGCCTCCAACAACTGCAATCTAGACAATCATGTTCAATTTGATATTCATACCCCTTCAATTTTCAATATACTACTATTGAATGTTAATTATATAATGCTCAAATAATTGCTTCATATACCAATGCCCTGTGTAAACTATGATTTTCAGAATCCTCGTTCTTGTTGCAGTGCCTGCTCTCTCATTCTAGACTAGTTAAAAAGTTGCACAAAATAACTGTAAGTGGCTCTCTTACATCTAGAAGCTAGTTGGGGGACCTTGGGGGTACACAAAGATAGTTTATCAAAATCAAAACAGTAAGGAGTTCCTCCTTCAATTAAGAACTGTAAACGGCAATTAGAACCAAGAAGTTGGGCAACTCACCCTGCCCAAACTCACACCTTTAGAAAAGGGATGGTAGTCCCATACAGGGGTCATGGGGTCAGACAGGTGATAGAATTTATGTTGCCAAGCAACCTCGAGTTTTGGGGGAAGATAACGAGCTTACATTTCCATGTCTCTTCAATGTGGGGCAAAATTATTCACAACATAGCTTCAACTTGCATCAGTAAGACAATAATCTCAAATGCAACATAATACACTCAGGCCGTGTTTGTTTCGCAAGATAAGGCCGCAAGATTTGACTAAAATCCCGTGTACGGCCGTATACCACATTTGGTGGTGCAAAGTGGGGTTGGATAAGCTATCAGGAGAGGGTCTTTTATCCAGTATACATGGGATATAAGTTATTCTAGCGGGGAGGTGGATAAGCAATCCGAGGAATCAGGATTGGATGCCAAACTACAAAATTACCCTCCAGAACAGCGTTAATTGTGCCCAGATTCCTTATCCCCTTATCCCATCCAGCGAACAAACGTGGCTTAACGCACAAAACAACTGATTACAAAACTCTCTTTTTCTGTTTCTTTATATGAACCTTCTTTCCTTTTAGAAACCCATATTTTGTTCGATTAGAAATGAAGATAAATGGACACCACAAGAACATGAGATATCCTTCAAGAAAGCCACAAACTAATACAAACTAGTTTTAGGCCTGTGCGATACACAGTATTTGGAGTACTGTTTTGGGTCCAATCTTTAACGACCATAGTTTTAAATAAAACCTTCTTTGGGTAAATTTTTAAATTTTTTATACAATTTAATTAAAGGTATAGTGTATTTGTCTATAACTATTTGCTTATAGTAAATTGAATATTAGAATACCTAATAGTTTTAACTATTTGTACATATGTATTAGAAAAAAATAAAAAAATTTCTACAAAATACCTAAAGGACATAAATGTAATTATTGTTAAAAATAAAAATTAATTATCTGCACTAAAGGCCTGATTGGTATGCCAAGTTTTTTTGGGTTAGATTTTTTGGCTTTTAAGCAAAAAAGCTAATTTTTTGAATCTTTTTTTATTCTTTTTTTTGTTGCTTTTTTTTTCCTTAGCTTATAAGCAAAAAAAGTCAACTTGAAAAAGTTCAAAATAAGCTTCACCAAGCGGACCCTAAGAGAGTAATGAAAAAGAAGGTTAATTTGTAGTTATTGTATATATGATTTTTTTAGTAAAGTAATAAAATTATCAATTACCCATATAATTACATTTATAATTTAAATAATTAAAGAAATAGTAAAAAAAAAACTTTCATTTGAATTAAGTGAATACAACGTACATGGCATGAGTTTTTACTCATTTTGCTTGAAATATGAATGTATGAAACAATGTACTATAAGTATCAATAACACATATACTTTAAAGGTAATAATTGAAGAAATTAAGAAATTAGTCCAATTAACCTTTAGAATTCGTATTGAATTCAAATGTTCAATTTGTACAAAAATTACATATATGAAACAATATTATACGTAAAGGATTTCGCTAGAGCACATGTTAAGCATGCGTCATCGGGTTGTACAAAGCGTTGGAAGTTGTGAAAAACGTGGACCCCACACTTTGTAAAACCAAACAATGCATCTTTACATGTGCCTTAGCATTTACCTAAGTTAAAAAAATGCCTGTATTTGAAGTAATAGTTGAGTAAACTAAGAAAATATTTAATTAACTTTTAGAATTCTTACTAAATTTGACTTTTACAATCCTTATGAAATGAGAATGCATTTCTTTTAACATGAATTTTAAAAAGTCTAACGAAGTATAATTTTGGATAATTACTCTTTAATTTGCATAGAGAAGAAAACCTAGACAAATTTTAAAAAAAAAATATTAAAAAGCACTAGTCATGAGTGAGCAACATGTTGCAATCACAATGACAATGGCCAATGCACAAGATTTGTTTTTTACTTTTTAGATCTATTATTTTGTTGTAGTAGCTAAATACATGATTCTTTGTTATGGTCATGGTTTAATGTAAAGTCTCTTGGGATGTGCCCCTTTGCGTTATTTACCAACTATTAAATTGAATATTTACTGGCTTTAGTTGTTTTAAATTAATTGATTGATAATGTATCTGCAAAGTTAGTGGGTTGAGTTAAAACAATATAAAATTTTGTGCAGTCATGAAATTAATTGAAGAAGATGAGATGGGGGTTTTTAGTTATGATATAGTTCTTACCTATGGTAGATTGTTGTATGTTCCTAAACCTAATATACATGAAGCAACTAATACAATGAACCACATGTTTATGTAGTAATATATTTATGTACATGAACCTACAAATATAGCTATTTATGTTCATATAATAATTTATGTATAATTATTTACTAATCTATACACTTACATGAAGGTAGTTGTTTGTGTGTTCATGAACCTATTATACATGAATCAACACAAATACAATGAACCTCATGTTATTGTACTAATCTATAAATCTATATAAACTTAAAATACATTTACCAACATAAATACAATGAAACAATGAACCAACATGTAAAAATTCATGAACCAAAATAAATGTAATGAACCAAAAAAATATGAAAATTACATAATATAAAAAAAATGCCATGTGTCATAACCACAATGATAATGGCATCCTTTATTATTTTACGTAGATGAACCTAAAAATGTAGCTATTTATGTTCACATAGTACTCTATGTATATTTATGTAGTAGTCTATACGATTACACGAATCTAGTGCATGAACATAACATACATGAACCAACATAAACACAATGAATCTTATTTTCATGTACTAACCAATAAATGTATATGAACCTAAAATACATGTACTAACATAAATAT
This sequence comes from Euryodendron excelsum, assembly GCA_033060915.1. Classification (NCBI taxonomy): domain Eukaryota; kingdom Viridiplantae; phylum Streptophyta; class Magnoliopsida; order Ericales; family Pentaphylacaceae; genus Euryodendron; species Euryodendron excelsum. Next base: position 1,623,847 of record CM065378.1, on the reverse strand, counting down.
AGACCTAAATACATTGAAACAATGTACTAAACTGTATAAATAAATGAACCAAAAAAAATGCAATCAACCAAATAACTATAATATGATAATTACAAAGTCATAATAGAAAAGAAAAACCCCAAAATGAGCAACGTGTCACAAAGATGAATTCTACTTAATTTAATTGTGTATTCATCTAACCCTTTATAATTGATGTATTTAACTGTTCATGTAACTTATTGTATAATCATCTAAATATTTATGTTGTATGTATTTATCTAAATAAATGAGTATATTATAATATTTTTTGTTAAATTTTATTTTTAATATGATTTAATTATGTATTCATGTAACCATTTATTTTTATTATTAATATAATCAGTTGATTTAGTATTTCTATATAAAAGCAAAGATGAATTATTAACATAATGAGATAACTAATAATTCAAAAGGTTGGAGGATAAAGTTTTTTTCATTTGAATTTAATAAATACAACATATAATGGCATGAATTTCACCCCAACAATAAATAATCAAGAAAATCAAAGCATTATACTCGTTCATCTTAGACAAACATCATAAAATATATCAACTAACTAAATACAATGAACCATAGTTCAAAAGTTAAATTATTGTACAGTGAACCAAAGAGTCTACCAAAACAATTATTCATCATTTTTTATTTTGAAAACAAAAAACTTTTTAAACAAAATTTGAGAGCCACTCAAAATGAGCCACTTGTCGGCGTTGTCACGACGTCGATAGTGGCCTCCTTTTCTATGTAGATGTATATAGGTAGATAGATAGATAGATATAGCTTTAGATTATCTAAACAGATTGATAGATTATGGAAAGACCCTCTACTCCAGCCCCAAGTTTACCAAAACAAACATATTTATATGGTGGTGAACTTTACGTGAACATAGTCCAACTTGCCACTTAATTAAGCATAATAGAATCTCCAAACAATTATAAAGCCTAGGGAAAATCAAATTCTAGCCTGACTATAATACAGAAATTATTTACATTGCCAAACTTACTAAATGAAAGATCAATCAAACTAACATTTTATTAGTAGGCCAATCAACCATTACATGCTTATAGGCGACCATACAAGGACCCACTCAGCTAAAAAAACGAAGGCTATTGTAATTATAATGTCGAGTCCCATAAGCCTAATTTAGTACTAGTAGCTGTTCAAGAAATAATTTAAGCTTCAGCAACAATCCATGCTGTTTCATTGTGTTCAGTTCATTTTACTCCCCAACACCCAAAAAACAAAAAAAAACAGAGAAAAAAAAATATGAAGCAGAAGAAAATAATGAGAAAGATGGACGGACATATGCAAAAGAACTAGAGAAAAGTAAAGAAGCAGAGAACAGAAACAAAAAGAGCACAGCAGAGAAGAGGAAAAGAAAATGCAGAAAAAGAGAAAGAGAGAGGTCGAGAAGAAAAAATGGAGAAGAGAAAGTAACAAAAAAGATGGTAAATGTAAGGTAGAACAAAAGGAAGTTGTAGCCCCGTAATGTTTATTATTCTTTTTGAGTTCTTCCATCAGCTAAACCTAGAGCTGGACATAGGTACACCCGTAGGGCCGGCTTGTGAAGAGTGTTTAAAATGCCGGCTGGCCCAACCTGAAATTTAAATCTATAATGTATTTATATAAGTTAATATATTATATGGATTTGAATCTTCTGTTATTTAACTTCGTTTTTGGAGAATCTTGGAAAAAAAACTAGTTCAAATATTTGAACTCTTGACCCTAAGTGTATAAAGAAACACCCACGTCACTTCAACTATCCCACCATTCATATTCAAGTTGTGCAAAATATTTTTATTTTAAATAGCTTTTGGGTTAAATAAGCAGACCTCGGCCAACTAATTTTTCTTTTGGGCTGGCTTGGGAATTTAAGATCAGGCCTGTTGCCAGCCAGGCTAGGCTAGGCTAGGCTCAGGGTGATGCATCTTTTTGTTATTGTATAGTGTAGGCCTAGCCTGAACCTGGCATGGCCCATGTCCATCCCTAGCTAAACCCCGTTGAATTAGAAGTAGATAAATGAACACCCTTGAACCCGCGCAACACAGGTAATAACATTATAATATTAGTAGTTTTCAAAGAGTACTTAGTAAGAATTTTAGCAAAAATATGTAAATGCTAAATATTAGCTCTATCAGATGACTGAAAAACTAGAATAAGGACCATTGAAAATTGTTAATTAGAAAAAAAGTAATTAGTTAATTAAAAAATCAACTCAAATTAATTCAATTCCATTACGTACAATAAATTTCAATGTTCAAGCAAAACAAAGCATAAAAAGAGAGGGAGATATTTAGGAATTAATTAGGTTAAGGTCGGGTGAATAAATTGTGCACGCGCGTGGGCGTGTGTGTGTGTGTGTGTGTGTGAGAGAGAGAGAGAGAGAGAGAGAGAGATTAGGGAGGTAAATAGAAGTTATAGATTAGTTATAGCAAACTTATTCATGGTAAAATACGATTTTGGGAGTGTTATTAGGACATAAAAGGAAACAAGGAAGATTAGAAACTGTGTGCACATGTATAAAGGGAATGATTACAAATTTAACTAGAAAGTAAGATACAACAAGATATTCTATCAAAGTTAAACAAAAATAGTAAAAATTGGATAGGTGTCCAAGTCAATATCTGGTAAGGTTGCTAAAAGAAATAGAGGAAAGTCAAGGAAGACATTGTAGGAAAGGACATGATTGTCTTAGATTCAAGGATATGTAGAAATGGATCCCTGTAGCCGATCCTACGTAACTGGGAGAAATTCTTGTTGAGTTAAGTTGAGTGAGGACATGTAGGAATGGATCAACGTAGCCAATCCTACATAATTGGGGGAAATGCTTGTTGAGTCCAAATCAACATCCACGTTACATTGTTTCTATGCTGTGTTTCCAACTAAATATTGAGTCCTAACCCATGTGGTTCATAGTAACAATATAGTAACAACTTAAAGAATAAAATACATTTGACTTTGAACAGACTAGAGGTGCCGGGGGCAATGCACGTGGTACACACAATCGAAACTATCTGGATAAGAGAGACAGGGAGAGAGATACTCTCTGAACATGGGCTGAGTGGGAAAAGGCATAATCTAAATGGTATAAAATCACTATTAAACTCTTTAAATTCCTTTTGTATACAAAAAACAGCACAGTTAGTATTAATTCTAACAGTTTTCGTACATTTTGAATTAAACTCCTAATTACCCCTCAAGTTTTTAGCACAAAGTGTAAAACAATCAATATTATGGTACACAACAACTAACATCTAAAGAAAAATATTATGTGGTATTTTTCAGATCATCAAATTCAAATTAGTTTAACACCAAAATTTGATATTTAGCAAATTTCATCATGTATGAAAATAATTTGTATGAAGAAAAGAAATAAAGGACAATTAGTGAAATACATTACTTTATGTGCAAAAGCATAAAAGTCAAAGTACAATTAAACAACGGTGCTAACGACTGGGCCCAGACCTAGTATCACAAAGGGAAAAAAAGTAAACATATGGTATTGCATAAACAAATGAACAAGGGGAACATACTAGAAGCAAGGAACAAAGTTTCCATTTGTTTCTATTGAAACGGCCGAAGTGTTTTCATTTCCTAAGAGAGAGAAATGAAACACCTGTGGAATAATCAAATTCTAATGTTTCTATTGAAACAAACCAGAACATAGTGAAATGCACCAAAACCCAGTGATTATGCTAAAACAATCTGTATTGACTCAAATTTTTTTACTGTGTTAGAAATTTTATTAACAATATAATAGTACTATTAGTACTACTATCGAAGTAAAATAATTTTGTCACTTCTGAAAAGTCTCCAAAATATTTCTGAAATTTTTGCATTTCTGTGCTAGTCAAAACAACGCACCGAACGAAAATTTGATCCTTGACTAGAAGTGGATGCATGCGAGTTCGAGCATGAGCATGATCACCAGCCATGTTATATTTGATGGTCACCATGTGCAAGATGAGTGGAGGGGCTGGTTTTCACAGGTTGGTGGGTAAACTTTGGGGGAGATTGTGGGAATACCATATCAGGACAGAGCTTCAAAAACACAAATTGTGCCTTTATGATATGGCATAAAATTTTTTGTATTCACAATATATCTTGCACACAATTTATCTTTACAAATATAAAATTGATCAACTTATCAAACAAAAAAAAAAAACATATACCGTAAAGAATATATAGCTAATCACATCTTAAAAACATATAAGGAAATAAGTACAATAGCCACAAAACACGTTTTGACATCGCTCTAATATCATTTATTGTTGATATCCAATGTTAGAAAAGATCTTGTTATAAAAATATGATATAAAAAATTGAAAGAAAAACATGCAAAGAGAGGAGGAATTAATTAGGTAACTTTTATTTTTAATTATAGAATAATAAACATCAAAACGTTCCAAACTACCAATTTTTCATAGAGGGAAAGTGAAGGATATGTTACAAGAAGAAAGAGAAATATGATTTTTTCCAAGCATTATCATTGTGAAACAAAAGGAAAGGGGGCGACAATAGTAAATGCGCAGAGAGAGAAAGAGAAGAGAGAGAGAGAGAGAGAGAGAGAGAGAGAGAGAGAGAGAGAAAATTATGTTGAGGAGTAAATAGTGGCATTACTAGGAAGTATACTAATTGATGACAAAGAATTCCTAAAATAATAAAATAAAAAATTAGAAAAACACACAAGCCATCCACGCCATGTTAGTCCCATGTGGCAGTGGTCTTGAACTGTGCTGCCTTATACACACACACACACACAAAACTTACACATGATAACCTCAAACCTAATCCTAAGCATCCACTTTAATCACGTGTAGAGACCCTAAAAGCTACTTGTCATGTCACTTGAGTAAGCATATGCCAAACATGATGCCACCTAGTGGATGTGGACATTCCCACATCCTAAGGCTTTAAGGAGTAGTCAAAATGAAAATAGACTACCTTAAACTGTCTGAAATAAAGTGAAATAAGCAAATGTAAACAGATCCTAATAAATTAAACTATGTCATTTCACCAACTTAAAAAATGAATAAAGCTTCTCTTCACTCAAGGAGGGAAACAATGTCCGGACAATAAGACAAAAGTCCCAGTCTAATAGCCAAAGCATCAGGCTTCTCATTTTCAAAGGGATCTAAGTTGGTTTCTTGCAGGGAATAAATTGACTTATCTTTTTACCAAACTGTCCAAAGTGCCAGAAGGCTGAAGACTTGGAAGCATGTTGCAGAAACTAACTAATAAATCATCCCACATCAGAACTTCGGTCCAAGAGAACTGGCTTGAATCCTTTACATGTACTGCAGTGCCCCTCCACTGTTTGTATTGTTTGACTCTTATTTGATAGATCCCATTGGTCCTATCAGACAGGGTCATGTGTAACAGCTTTTGTGTATTGGAACTTCAAAGTATAATATTTATTAACCATTGGTACCAGCTTAAAACTGAAAAACTCGGACATGTGATCTCCAGTAAATAAGATTTGAAATTTTCTTTAACCAAAGGAAATCCACCTACCCCAAGTAAGGTTCACTACAACCATGGGATAACGTTTCTACTTGCAGGTTGATTGGTTTGGAACAATCAATTTGGTACAAATCTTGGTAGAGGTTTAACTCTTACTCTGGAAATTAACAACAAAGTTATCCATAACTCTAACGACTGGCAAACTAAAACCTAATTAAATTTCTGTGCCTTACCCATGAAAGTATCTCCTAACTAGCATTGCTTTATTAGACTTATATTCCCTTTTGGAAATCAGATATTTTGTCAAACTTCACAAAGATGAAAGAACCCATTGCGGATGCTCTCTTTTTTTTCTTTCTCCCACAGTCCAATGGAAAAGGATAGTACACAGGATGCACTCAAAGTACCACTCCATGAGACCAGACAATTATAAAGTAAATGTAACCCACTAACACGAAGATAATGAAAATGCTCAAAGTGCAATCTAAATACCTGTACAGGAAAAAGGTTCTCTGCAGGCAATTTATCATCAAAACCCTGTTAAGAAAAATATTCGAAGGGAAAAAAACAGTCAGGGATAAATAGTGAAGACATCAACCACGTCAACACAATACATCAAACATACCAAACCATCGATGTCAATTTCATCTTTCTTTAGGACTCCCATCATTAGCCGTAAAAGGTCTCCACCATTTGTCTTGCCTGTATCGCTCTCCAATTGTTTTTGAGCAATTGCAGCCCTTAACTTTGTTGCCAGGTCATTTTTTCCAGCATCTGCTACAAATGCATTGTCTTGATTCACATGAGCAGAGGATGCAGATGTTGAAGCTTCAGCTGCCCTATTCTCCGGACTTTTTTCTAATGGATGGAATAAATCATCCAAGGAAGCATCCCCAGGGGTGTCACTAAATCTACTCAGCTCATTTCCCCCCAAAGTGAGTGATGCCTTTGCAGCCTTCAAAAGCAGTCATTCCACAAATCCATGAGACATACGAGAAAACAAATTCAACTTCTAGTCACTTTACGCATACATTCTAGATTATATAGCATCTAAACACAAACTGAAAGAACAAACAAAAGTATTGTAGTATAGCGGAGAAAAAGAAAATGCAAGCAATGGACATAGAGTAGAGTATAGATTAATTGGATTTATTGTAAGCAAGTGCCATTGGAAACTTGATATGCATGTATAATGGTGAAAAGGAGAAAGATTATAAATATCAAACTACAAATCAGTTAGACGACTATCTGCCAATAAAGAGTCAGGAGAGGATACAAACACGCTAGAACACAATGGAAACACATTATTGAACAGTTTAAGCATCTGGTACCTTCACAATCTTAAGGTGCATGCAATATGGTCAAAAGAAGTTGACTTACAGAAAAAAAAGATGGTCAAGAGAAGCTATTAACAGCCAAATGTTAGTTAAATTTATGAGCTAGAATGAAGAAAGGATAAGCTCAACAAGTTATGTGATCAATGTGCTTAAAAGTAACCACAAATTTCAAGTCATAAATCTTTATAGCAGGAAAAAAAATGGGCACTCAATCATGTTTAACTCTTGGCCTTGGACAGGCTTCAATTGGATCAGGACTGCTTGATGCAGAGGCCTCATCCCAGTCTCCAGCAAGAGCCAACAACATGTTCCTGATAGGACTATGAGAAAAGGACCAAAAAAAAAAAAAAAACACAGGAAAAAAAAGTAAAGGAAAGAAACAGTGAAAAAATTTGTTTGAAAGAACAACTATAACAAGAACACAGTAGATGCCACAAAGACAGATTATTTTTGACATAATAGAAAAAATTTGTATTTTGAAGCATCAAGGGGATGCAACCTATGAACAAAAGAAAACTATCAACAAAACAAGAAAGTGACCTAAAGAGCTCTACACTCCTTACACCTCCAACAAAGTCCAAAATTGACTTACGTCAAGCTTAACTCTTCCTGAAAGCCAACACCAACTGCTCTGTACTCTGGAAAGTCCTCATATTTTGCTCACCCCAAATCAAACACATCAAACAAAAAGGCACTAGAATCCTAGAGGCCATAAATATAGATAAAACAAATAAAATATTCTGAATAGTTACAAGTCATAATGTGGTTAGGGCTGCAAATGAACTAAGCCGAGCCATGTATTGGTCAACTCGAGCTTGGCAGGGCTAAAATTGAGAGCTGTTAAGACAGCTAATGTTCATTGGAAAAAACTAAAATGAGCTCAGGTCAGCACTTGGTTGGTTTGAAAGCTCAGGTCAGCTCCATTCAGAAAGCTGGTGTTGAATTCAAAATTGATTTAATTGGTTAGAAGTTAAAAATTCAGAAATGTGAGACTGAAAGTGACTGATGTAATGTCTCACAATAGGAAGTGTCAGCCTTTTTTCTCTGGATAACCTATTGTGTGTGACTGTGTGTAATAAACATGATTGAGTGCCCTTCTTTGATCACCACTCTTCCAAAATGACATGATTGAGTGCCCTTCTTTGATCATCACAACTAGCACGTGGACAGTCAAGAGGTCAAGCAAGTGGAATGGTGGATAGGAATGCCTGCTACCCTTCTTTGATCACCACTCTTCCAAAATGACAAACTTCTTTTATTGCAACAATCTTCCAAAATGACAAACTTCTTTTATCACCACTCTTCCAAAGTGACTGCCACATGTTCGGTTGGCCAATTATGGGAGGCTAATTAAGTGGAAGCCATTCGGCCACAAGAGAAGAGCATTGCCTATAAATTGAGCATGGAAGGAGGAGCTTCAGGGAAGAAACAAGAGAGCTCCATTCAATTGTTTCCTTTCTTAGGGGTAGATTTCCAGTTAATTTGCTAGCAACTTTTTACTCAATTAATTTTTCTTTTCAGTTTTTTCTTTACCGTTGTTCTGCTGTAATAAACTTTTTTATTTATGAAGTTATTTTTCAAGCCATGTCTTTTCAATACTATGAGTAGCTAGTTTTATTCTTAGAGCCAATTGTGAAAATCATCTGAGGATCTTAGAATATTAACGGAGGTATTTGAGTCTTCGTTATTTTATTTTTAAAATCTTTCAATTCTTGGTAATTAAATTCTAAATCTTTGAGAAAAATTATATTCTTAACTAAATTTGGTAATTTCTATGCACAAATCTTAGTTTGGTATAGTTATTGCACAAATCAATGGTATGAATCTATAGCTTTAATTTTATTATTCTAGATTTAATTATTATTGAATTTTTATTCTAATAGCTTAATATTTCAAATCAATGGCTCAAAATGAAGCCAATAATTTAAATTACAAAACCTCCATTGAAAGTTTGGATAAATCAGGTGATCAGATCAATTGGATTCAAGACTATTTTATTTAATTTAATTGAAGGCTAGTTCTACAATCATCAATCCTCACAAATTAAACTATTTTACGTTGGTTACCATTTTTTCCAATAATTGTCCTATTCTCGTTGGTACTTTTTAAGATAAAATTTAAATAAGTTAGTTTAGGTTTCAACTGAAGCCATTGTAACACTACAGTGTCTAGCATGGCTTAGTCGGTATCTAATATTTTACCGTGAGTAAATTTTAGCACCTAACTTTGCATGTTTTGATAACTATTCCCTGTAAATCGACTCCAGTCTTACCGGATTTTATTTACTGCTTCGCCGCACCTGCACTTGGGTGTGAATAGATTGTCATATCCTGAGCGTAGCCAAGTATTTAGCGCCGTTGCCAGAGAACGGCTTTAATAAAATCATGCAAAAAAATAAAAAAAATTCAAAAAATAAAAATAAAAATAAAAAATTTCAAAAATTATAATAAAAAAATTCAAAATTCAAAATTCAAAAATTAATAATAATAACAATAATACCTTTGTGAATTTATAGACAATTGATTGCTTCTCTACCTTGACGAAGGAATTGAAAGGTGTACACTAATTAATCAGTGGTCTATGCTTATTTATTACTTCATTCCATTGCTAACTTGTTTATTTATATATATTTAGTTTTTTTACTTTTTTTATTTATTTTATGGTTAACCTCTTTGGTTGGCATGCTCACCTATTGTTGGATGAAGCCAGTCAAGTTGGTTACCATGTTTTCTATTTTTATTTTTCATCTAACCCATCTAACTTACTTACTATTTAACATTTTCTTTTATTTAGTGGATAACTAACATTGGTTACCATTCCAACATTTTATTTTTTGCAATTTATTTCAGATCTTTTTCTTTTTTTTTTTTCTTTATGATTTACCTTTCAAGTTGATTCACTGCTTATTTAGGTTGGCACCGCTCGATATGGTGACCACATAGTTTCATATATATATATATATATATATAAATTATTTTATTTGGTTATTGTGGATAGTCTTATTTCGAGTTGATTCACTGCTTATTTATGTTGGCGCCGGTCACTAAGGTTACCATAACGTTATTACTAACATGTTTAACATTATTTTCGTTTGTTGTTTTTGTGTGCAGGTATTTTCTTTATTCTCTTTTTATTTTCTTTTTAGTGATTTTTTTTTTTCGTATTAATGTTTTGGGAAGAATTAATTTATGTCTTCATAGGATACGTAAACTTTTATGAAAAATTTCATTAAGGATGTACATGGACGATTGGTGAGCGTTGACTCTTCTAATGATCTTTCTCTCATCTTTCGTACTCTTTCCCTACTCAGGACTCTTGTTTCGAACATTCAGTTAGTTCACCAAGGTCCTAGTTCTATCCAAATAACGGAAGAATTTGATCATCAACTACCTGTGAATCACAACCCAAATCCAAATAATGCACCTGAAGGTAGGAGTGTAAATGGCGATCCTCCCAATAGATCTCTCAGGGATTATTTGAATCCTGCTAGGCAAGCGCCTACCTCTTGTATGGTTTTTCCTGCGCATGAGACCGCAATGACTTTAAAGCCAGGACTGATCCAACTGTTGAATCCATTCCATAATTTTGATTATGAAAAACTATATCAGCATATAAAAAATTTCGAGAATGTATACTCTATGTTCTTTAATAATTTTTACTCAAGGGAAGTTGTACTTTTAAAACTCTTCTCATTTTCTCTCAAAGACAAGGCCAAGACATAGTTCAATTCATTGAGGCCTAGGTCTATTCATTCTTGACAACATATTCAAACAGAATTCTTGAAAAAATTCTTCCCTGAGAATAAAACTGAAACAATTTGTTGAGTCTATGTGCGCAGGGACTTTGTATAACAAAGACCCATCTGAAGCGTATGATTTCTTTTATTACTTAGCGAATTTAGCTAGAGATTGGGCCACAACTAAGCCCCCAAAATCATAAGTCTAAGCCTAGAGTAACTTTTCAGCTTAGTCAAATGGATAATCAGACTGCTAGAATAGCTGCACTTACTTGAAAGTTAGAAGCCATAGAGACAAGTAAAGGCAATTTTGTGAATAGTGAGTCTCCCAGGGAAGAGAGTTGTTTAATGTGTGGTACAATAGAACATGAAACTGCTGCATATCTAATTATATCAGGTTTCAAGGAGGCCTTACATAGCCAAGCCAATGCGGTTGGCCAATATCGGGGTATATATAGTGACCATCGAGTTGGAGAGAACCCTTTCTCGAACACATATAACCCTGGATGGCAAAATCACCCAAACTTTGGGTGGAGAAACAAAGGTCCTTCGAATCCTCAAGCATTCCAAAGAGGGCCTCAAAACCCTCAACCTTTCCAATCCCAACCTGTTCAAGCTCAACAATCTATACATTTCTAACCCCAACCTAATACATATTAACCTCCTCATAGGAGACCTTTAGAAGATAATGTTCATCAATTGACAAATGATATGAGAGGAGTCAATAACAAGGTTGATAGGCATGCTAAGGTGTTAGACCAACACACTAGGATGTTGGAGGACATAGCAAAACAAATTTCTAACTTGACATAAGCTTTGACTCAACAAGTGCCGGGGAGATTTTCATCTCAACCGCAACCAAATCCTACAAAACAAGTAAACATGACCGAAGCGAGGACTAATGCTCAATCCAGTTATGAACAAGTCCAATCCATCACAACCCTGAGAAGCGGGAAAATCATTGATAAAACCATTCTACCTAAAAAGAAACTCTTAAGGTTAGTGATGAAGGGAATGGAGATGTGAGGAAACAAGAAAGAGAAAAAGATAAGAGTGAGAAAGATAAAAAGAAAGTTGAGTCAGTTTTAGAGCCAATTAGAGCATCTGAAGATGAGAGAATTGATGTTGTGAAAGATGCCCTGTTTCCTCATAGATTGGCCAAACTAAAACATAAGCTTCTGAATTTTGAAATTTATAAAGCATTTAAGCAAGTCAAGGTCAACATTCTAATCTTAGATGCCATTAAGCAAATTCTCTTCTATGCTAAGTTCTTGAAGGACTTGTGTACTGTAAAAAAGAGGTTCCATGTCACGGAAACTGCCTTCATGAATGAGAGCCAAAGTGAGACTTTACAATGTAAGTACCCACCGAAGTATAAGAACCCCGGCTAACAGATCTATTAAAGTTCCTAGAAGTATTGTGGAGGATGTTCTCATTCAAATAGATAAGTTTTACTATCCAGTGGATTTCATTATGTTAGATACACAACTAGTTGAGAGCATTAGTGTTCATTCTCAAATTCCTGTTATCTTAGGACGACCATTCCTAACCACGTGTAATGCTGTAATCCATTGTAGGAATAGGCTGTTAAGGTTGTCATTTGGGAATATAACTATTGAGATGAATATATTTTAAGTTGAAAAACAACCAGGAGAGTATAAGGATATCAGACAAGTAGACTGCATTGAGTCTATTGTGCAAGAGTACTTTGAGAGTAAATTTTTCGAGGATCTTATTGAAAAAGCTCTTGTTTCGAGCAAGCCACATGACCGGTTAGATTGTGACAATGTTAAGTCTAGGGATGCAATTTCTAAAAGGATAAATAGAGAACAATGTATGCAAGTGGGTCACTGGAACCCATCATTTTAGCCTCTAATTCCCAATGTCATAAAGCATGTCCCTTCTGAACAAAAAGGAACTACTCTGGAAAGAAAACCTTCACCATATACATTGAAGTATGTATTCCTTAGTGAAGGTGAGTCTTACCCTGTTATTATATCTTCTAACCTGTCTGAAGACCAAGAGAAGAGTCTTATGAAAGTGCTAAAGAATCATAGAAAAGCCTTAGGTTGGACCATTGCAGACCTTCACGGTATTAGTTCTCTTATATGTACACATCACATATATCTTGAGAAAGAGTCTAAACCGGTGTGTCAAATGCCAAGGCGTTTAAATCCCAACATGAAAGAAGTTGTGAGAGAAGAAGTACTGAAACTTCTCGATATGGGTATCATATACTCCATCTCTGATTCAAAGTGGGTTAATCCAATCCAAGTTGTTCCTAAGAAATCTGGAGTGACGGTAATTCAAAATGAGAAAAAAGAACTAGTGCCGACTAAGATTCAAACTGGGTGGCACATGCGTATTGACTACCATCGAAAAGACCACTTCCCACTCTTATTCTGGGACCAAGTCTTGGAACGAGTGATAGGACGAGCCTTTTACTGTTTTCTAGACTCTGGGTACAATCAAATTGAAATTGCCCTAGAAGATTAGGATAAAACAACTTTCATATTTTCTTTTAGTACTTATGTTTACAAAAGAATGCCCTTTGACTTGTGCATTACACCGGCTAATGGGGATCAACCAAGAATTCTCTTGACCACGCCTTGCGCTCGGGATACTCAAAGGAATTGGGGGCTACTAATGGGGACTGATCAAGAATGCCCTTAACGGACGAACCAAGAGTAAGCACATATGGGCTATTAGATTCAACTAATGACGTATTGTGCACTATAATGGTTTAGGTTTCAGCACCAAACATGTTAATATCTCAAAGGACACAGATGGATTGAAAGAAGGAACACCACCACGAAAGAAAGACCAACCTTGAGAGATCCAGCTGACTAGAACCTGACCAAGGAGATCATGACCGAATAGACCATAGCCTACCAGACCGCGGCCATGCACGGCCGAGCGGCCCATGCCCGAGCAAACCTTGTGGGATGGTGCTGATCATTCGTCTCACCTGCCATGCTAATAAAAACCATCATTGATAATCCAATCATGATAACGTGTTCCCAACTCCAGGTCTTTGCGTGTACTAGAAGGTAGTCACCTCACTCGCTCTGACACACACCTAAAGAAGCGCCACGTTTGGGTTGGACAACCATTCACCCCCACTACCCTGCCATCAGTCAGGATCTCCAATGTCGTGCTGCCACGTGAAGAGACAGTCATCTCCCACCCCCTCCATGCATGCAACGCCCCTCTAGAGCTACCAGGGTGCCTGCCCATATAAAAAGAAAAATCATCTTCTCCAACAAAGTATGCAAAAAACATAAACTCTAGCCAAAACTCTATTAAAATACATCCAGAAACCTAACTTTGGCATCAGAGTACCCGTGGAAGGCATCACACCTGTGTCTCCTAATCCTTTCCCTCTCAGATTACCAAAGCTGATTGTTGGAGGCCTGGAGACCAACTTACTGCTTTATCACTGGCTACCTTTTAAATATGCATGATGAGTATCTTTAGTAATATAGTGAAGAGATTCTTAGAGGTTTTCACGAATGATTTTTCTACATATAGAGATACCTATAAGAGTTGGTTGGAATACCTTGAGAAGGTGTTACAAAGATGTGAGGAGAGTAACCTTGTCCTAAACTGAGAAAAGTACCACTTCATGGTAACACAAGGTATAATGTTTGGGCACATCGTGTCTAACAAAGAGATTGAGGTAGATAAAGCCAGAGTTGAACTGATCCAAAAACTACTTACTCCTAGAATTGTGAAAAACATTCAATCTTTTCTTTGGCATGTTGGTTTCTACGGGCGATTCATGGAAGAATTTAGTACTATCTCCCGTCCAATGTGCCATCTATTGTCAAAAGACGTTTCATTTGAATGAACGTCTGAATGTCAAGAAGCTTTTGACAAGTTTAAAGAGTTGTTGACAACTGCACCTATCATTTAGTCACCCGATTAGTCATCACCTTTCGAGCTGATGTGTGATGCTAGTGATTATGCTGTCAAAGGAGTTTTGGGGCAAAAAGTGGACAAGAAATCCTATGTTGTCTGTTATGCAAGCAAAACCTTGAATGAAGCCCAATTGAATTATACTACAATTAAAAAGGAACTCCTTGCTGTCCTTTTTGTATTAGATAAATTTCGATCGTACTTGGTGGGATCATTAGTTATCATATATACTGAGCATTCTGCACTAAAGTCCTTGCTTACGAAAGCTGATGCAAAGTTACGCCTCATCCGTTGGATTCTTTTGATACAAGAGTTTCACATTGAAATTCGAGACAAGAAAAGGGTAGAGAATGTAGTTGCTCACCATTTGTCACAGCTCCTTACTGATGGGGAAGCCAAAGATACTCTTCCTAGTATTTTTCGGATGAACATCTTTTCCAAATCTAAGTACTTTCTCAAGCAACTGTTCCATGGTTCACTGATATAGCCAATGTTTTGGCTACTGGTAAAATACCATCACACTAGTCTTACTTAGATAAACGAAAATTCTTCAGAAATGTGAGACATTTCTTCTGGAATGATCCGTACTTGTTCAAGTATTGTCCCGATCAGATAATTTGTCACTATATCCCCAACAATGAGTTTCAATCTGTAATGGAGTTCTGTCACTCTTATAGTTGTGGTGGGCACTTTAGTTTGAAAAAGACGGTTGCAAAAATTCTGCAATTTGGCTTATATTAGCCCACCATATTTCTCTGATGTTCATACTTTTTGCACATCCTGTGACAAGTGACAACGACTAGGAAGTCTGAATAGAAGGTACATGATGCCCCTCAATCCCATTTTTACTCTTGAAATATTTAATTGTTGGGGTATTAATTTCACGAGACCGTTCCCTAATTCGTTTGAATTCCTTTACAATTTTTTGGCCATTGACTATGTGTCTAAATGGGTGGAGGCCGTTGTTTCCCATACCAATGATCACCGCGTTGTGGTCAAGTTCTTAAAGAAGAATATCTTTTTTTGCTTTGATATGTCTCATGCTGTCATTAGTGATGGTGGCACTCACTTTTGTAATAAACCCTTTGGAATGTTAATGCGAAAGTATGGGGTCATTCACAAGGTTAGTACGCTTTATCATCCCCAAACTAGTGGCCAAGTTAAGTTAGCTAACTGAAAGATTAAGCATATTCTTGAGAAAACTATTAATCCTAACCATATAGACTGGTCCTTAAGGTTAGTGGATACACTCTGGGCTTATAGAACTGCTTACAAAACTATATTAGGTACTTCTCCTTACAGGCTCGTGTATGAAAAATCATGTCACCTTTCAGTGAAAATTGAGCACAAAGCCTATTGGGTCATTCGTTAATTTAATGAGAACATAGATGCGGCCGGCCAAACTAAGAAGCTACAATTCAATGAACTTTAGGAACTTCAAAATTATGCCTATGAGAATGCAAAGATCTATAAGGCCAAGATGAAAACATTCCATGACCAACACATCCTTCGTAAGTCTTTTCATCTCGGTCAATAAGTATTGCTTTACAATTTCCAATTACACTTATTTCCAGATAAATTAAAGAGTAAGTGGTCTGGAACTTATATGATGAGAGATGTGTCACCGCACGGAGCGGTAGAAATTGATAATTCCAACAATGGGAATGTTTTTAAAGTTAATGAACAAAGACTAAAACCCTACTTGGAGAGCTTTGTAAGTTTGATTGAAAGTGTGGATCTTATGGATCCACCATCGTTTGAGTAGAAGCAGCACCTAATCAGTTTGTACAATTATTTTAGTCTATTTATTTAGTTTGGTAGCTAGTTTATCTTTAGTTGAAGGGAAGGGACATTTCTTCCCCCCCCATGTTTGTCTCCCACCCTTCCCTTTCCATTTTCACCTCGCGGTCGTGGCTGTTATCTAGTTGGGGGGCAAGAACATGTTCGTTTTTTGTTATTTGTGCTATTATTTTCTATTGTTGTCTTTGTGACCGACAGACATTAAAAAACTGGATAGTGTCATATCTTCTTATATAGATGGTCGAGTGCTTATATTTGTATGTTGCATATTTCGAATATTTTCATTAGGTATCAGAAGCGAGATAATTTGCCGTATAAAGACGATGAGGAGAGTTGAGCTCCAAGAGGAACAACTCCAACCTTTTACTGGTCGCAATACTCTTGCCAGTAAGAAAAGACCAAAGAGACTAAATAAGTGTTACCGTTGTGTTAGACACACGTGTGTGGATAAAAATGACAAAGGGAGTAACCAACTAATGTCAGTGAATCAGATAGTTTACGTAGATATTATTAAAGGGCGAGTAAATGCTGAGGCATTTAAACGCCTTGAAATCACCAGAACGGTAGACTATCTTGATTTTGTTGTTAAAAGTCTTGCTCGACTTTATAATGATTATTCTTGCTAGGGTTTATTATGTTTAACTGTTTTATTTGCGTGTTTATCTTTATTTGTAAATATGACTAACATTTGTTTTGCAGATGTTTTGTATTTTTCAAAAAAAAAAAATGCACACGACCGATAAGTGTATAATTTTAATGCACTTGAGATCTACAAAACAGGTTCGCATAACTTTTATAATTTTGTACAATTTTATGTGAAATGAAAATTTGAATTTTGGAAATTTGTTGAAGCATCTTTTCATTCACCTTAGCACAATTTTTGTTTTATCCTTTCTTTTTAACACAATTGCAAGATTTTATCTTAATACATAGAAAGAGGCTATTTTACATCACTTATTATCATACTATGATAAATTTAGTATTTTTACAAATTGTACAATCATCCTTACAAAAGTAAACATTTTTTACCAAATGAGCTTTAAAGCCAATTACGCCTTTCGGAGTGTTTACATTTACTCTTGATGAAGTTCTTCCACATCACTCTTTCAATAGTTCCATTATACTTATATTTAATTTAATTGTTTGAATTGCTACAGTAATTGAATATGTTGAATTCTTAGAACTTTGAGTTATTGTGTACTTTCATAAATGAATTGAGGCCACCTTTGATCTTTTGAGCAACAGATTTATCTGTTGATATAATTCCCTTGGAACCATCTTTAAGCCTATTTCTTTATCGCTTGCTACATATATCATTACTAAAGTTTCGCCCCTAAATACGAAAACACAAATATCTTCACTTGTGCATGTTAAATTGAGAAAGGGGGTAATCTATTTAGAATATGAAAAAAACAAATTAGCAACAACGGAAAGAAAAGAAAACGGGAAGTAAAAGGCGAGGTTGGCTGTTGAACAAAATATCAAATAAAATCAAATCAAATTGGAAAATTGAAGGTATGTATTCATTGATCAATTCATACCTTGATCACACATGTTTTGAGTCTTTTATCCTTTTTTTCTCCCTACCTTATACCTTATAGCTAAGTTACAACCTGAACAAAGTCCTTAAAGATTTAATGTGCACATTATTGTTCATTCACTTCATAGAGAATTCACTTATCAGTTGCTTGTGTGATTTTAACATTGGGTATTCTTTTATGGAACTATGCCAAGTCGTTTCTCACTTTATATATTCACGTCATTTTCTTTATGGTTGTCTGTTTTGATTTTTCATTACATTTACTCTCTTACAAGGACAACCGGTGTGAGATTCTTATGTTCTTTTTTCTGAGAGAATATCGGGTGAGGTTGAATCAAAACTTAAAGGATGTATCTGTGGTTTTATGTTATAAAACTTTTCTTATCATGTAATGATCACACACACACAAAAGCTTCTCATACATTATTTTAAGATATTATCTTGCTTGTGTATTAACGAGTAGGATATACAGAATATGCTTGTGTTGTGATACATGTAATATTTTTTTCTTATTATCCTCACTTGTAAACCACATTTTGATGTTTGTAAGTATCATCACTGAAAATTCTCACGAGACACCACTCGTCCACTAGAGTAACTTACGGGTTTAAAAGCTTGGTACATATGCTAAATGCACTCGTGATCCCTACGAAAGTGAAACCTATCTTTTTAAGTGTTTATTGTTTTGCTAAGGACTAACAAGAGTTTAGTTGGAGGTATGATTGCACTCTAAAAAGTATAATCAGAGTCCCTAATTATAAGCTATTGTTAGTAATATTTATATATTATTTATTATTTTATTATAAAATTAGATTTGTTTTACGTTTTTGTGTTCCGTGCAGATTTAAAGCTAAAATTGAGTAAAATAAAGCCAACGAACATATAGACATTTTTCAGCTGTTAATTTGATATATATATTTGTTGTGTAATATTATAGTATAGGATATAATATAGGAGTAGTATATTATATATATGTGGTTTTTATATTATATTTATGGTAAGTGTTTTGTGTTTATATATTATATTATTATTTATCATATATTATATATGAATGCATGCGTTGTGTATATATATTATATAAGTGTGTTGTATATATTATGTTATATTATATATATGTGTGTATATTATATTAGGAATTAGAGAAATGCAAGTGGAAGGAATGCAATTCCAAACGGGCTTTCATCTTATACATCACAACTAGCACGTGGCAGGACAGTCAAGAGGTCAAGCAAGTGGAATGGTGGATAGGAATGTCTTCTACCCTTCTTTGATCACCACTCTTCCAAAACGACAAACTTCTTTTATTGCAACAATCTTTCAAAATGACAAACTACTATTATCACCACTCTTCCAAAGTGACACTGCCACATGCTCGGTTGGCCAATTATGGGAGGCCAATTAAGTGGAAGCCATTCAGCCACAAGAGAAGAGTATTGCCTATAAATTGGCCATGAAAGGAGGAGGTTCAGGGAAGAAGCCAGAGAACTCCATTCAATTGTTTCCTTTCTTAGGGATAGATTTCCAGTTAGTTTGCTAGCAAATTTTCACTCAATTAATTTTTCCTTTCAATCTTTTCTTTACCGTTATTCTGCTATAATAAACCTTTTTATTTACAAAATTATTTTTTAAGCCATGTCTTTAATACTATGAGTAGCTAGTTTTATTCTTGAAATCAATTATGAATATCATCTGAGGATCTTAGAATATCAACGTAGGTGATTGAGTTTTCATTGTTTTATTTTTAAAATCTTTCAATTCTTGGTAATTAAATTCTAGATTTTTGAGAAAACTTAGATTCTTGACTAAGTTTGGTAATTTTTATGCATAAATCTTAATTTGGTATAGTTATTGCGCAAATCGATAGTATGAATCTTTGATTTTAATTTTATTATTTTAAATTTAATTATTATTGAATTTTTATTCTGATAGCTTAATCTTCTGAATCAAATGCTCAAGATGAAACTAATGATTTGAGTTACAAAACCTCCATTGGAATTTCGAGTGAATCAAGTGATCAGATCAATTGGATCCAAGACTATTTTATTTAATTTAATTTAAGTCACATTCTACAACCATCAATCCTCACAAATGAAACTATTTTACTTTGGTTACTATTTTTTGCAATAATTGTCCAATTTTCATTGGTACTTTTCTAAGAAGCACAGACACGGACACGAGTGTCGGACCCGTCGACACGACAATTTTCAAAAAATGTTGGACATGACACGGCAGGGACACGACAAAAGATTATATTTTTATATTCCTTATATGTTATACATATAAATATTATACAAAAGAAGTAAAAAATATAGAAGATTACACGAATTAAAAATAAAAAAAATAACACATTTCACTACGTAATCGACAACAAATTCATAATTAGTCAATTACATTCCATAAAAAATATAAAGTGAACAAACACATGAACACACATTAACAACAAAAACGCTGTTCTATCAATACACAGTACTATAAAATTATAAACTACAAAAAATATTAAAACGTCATTACATTTAATCAACTATCCATCATCATAGCATATTTGTTTTTCTTCTTCTTCGAACCAACAATTAGTTTCAAAATTTATAGTTGAGGCCCCGCGTGTCCCTAAAGTGTCCAAAACGAGACACGCGTGTTCAAGCCGTATCCATGGCGTGTCCAATGTAAAAATAAATAATAAATAATTGGACACGTAGAATGGAGTGTCCGACATGTGTCCGACGAGTGTCCCACGTGTGTCGGTGTCCAACAAGTGTCGGACACAGGTACGGCTCCTCCAATGAAGTGTCCGTGCTTCCTAGGTACTTTTCAAGGTGAAATTCAAACAGGTTGGCTTAGGTTCCAATTGATGCCATTGTAACGCTACAGTGTCTAGCATGGCTTAGTCAGTATATAATTTTTTACCGTGGGTAAATTTTAACACCTAACTTTACATGTTTTGATAATTGTTTCTTGTGGATCGATTCCGATCTTACCGGATTTTATTTACTGCTTTGCCGCACTTGCACTTTGGTGTTAATAGATTACCATATTTTGGGCGTAGTCAACAACACATGAGAATCAACACACCAATAGCCCCAATTAGTCAGAAACATGCACAACAAACCAATGATCCACCAATAGGCACGGTGCACAGAATACGGATGCACGTCTAAAACCTCTCGCCTTCCAGCAACACCTAGTGTCGGCGACTTTGGCCCTATAACACCACTAATGAAGCCTTGGCTGTAGACAACTGATGTGGAATTCTCCAGATGAGGCCATTGCCCAACCTTGGGGAGCTCACTTAGTGCGTGCCCTCGTGCATGGCACCAATGGTGGTAAAGCCAACACCGTGACTCCCGATTATAGTAGTATTATGAGCTAAGAAGCATGGACACAGACAAAAGTGTTGGACATGCTGTCATAGCAATATACAAAAAAAGTAAAAAAAAAATATACAAGATAACACCAATTAAAATTTAAAAAAAAAAACATATTTCACAACTTAATCGGCAACAAATCATTCACAATTAGTCAATTACATTCCATAAAAAATCATAAAGTAAACAAACACATCAACAACAAAAAGGTTGTTCCATCAATACATAAGCCTATAATGTCATAAACTATTCAAAACATTTAAACATCATTACACTTCATCAAACATCTGTCATCATCTAACATAAAATCCATAAAGAACACACAAAAAAAGTTAACGACCGATATCATTAGCATACCATTTCTTCTTCTTGTTCTTCTTCTTCTTCGATCCAACAAACTAGGGTCTCTCTCTCTCTCTCTCTCTCTCTCTCTCTCTCTCTCTCTCTTTTTAGTTGAGCCCCCACCATGGCACTAAATTGCCCAAAATGGGACACACGTATCCAAGCCATGTCCTTGGAGTGTCCAATTTCGAATAAAAAATAAAAAATTAGACATGTAAAATGAAGTGTCTAATACGTGTCAGTGCGTGTCTCACGTGGCTTCTCGAACGGAGTGTCCGTGCTTTCTAATTTATGAGCAATACATCACCCTTGCTCGAAAACAAAACCTTTGAATGTGATAAAGTCCCAACTGGGTGATTTCACGAGCCATTTTTCAGTTAAAGGTAAAGTAAATCATGCATTCAACAATAACCCAATCATTTGTACAGTAAAGAAGCCAACAGTAACTAGTGAAGCTTTACCTTTCGAGGGCTATTATCTTGGTTTTTCATTCCAAAACCACATGATTTGTGCTCGACATAGACAGAACTTCCATTTCCTTCAAGGTTTTTAGCTGGGATATTTATCCTTATTGAATCAGTAGATCCCACCTGGCCATTTACCAGCACTTCCTCCTCGTCACCAACATGCAGTGACTCATGGAGCTCCACCGGCTGAGAAGGAGACACGTCATTATCATCTGATAATCTAGCAGAGCCAGAATGTAAAGGCAACTTTTCATGGATGGCTAAGGTAGGAACTTGATCAGATAAAACATCATCCACAGGATTAGCTGGTCTTTCCTCAAGATTTCTGCTTGAGCCGTTAATGTTATTAGATTTGCCAATACTATCTATTGATAACAACTCTTTTCCCGAGACCTGAAATGCAAAGAGTTAGTCACTATATGCAACACAAAAAATTCAACAGCATCAGTTGCTTTTCTCATGTTACAGTTGTGCCATGTCATATTAGCAAATGGCTGGAACTTGCAACATAGTAATGGTCCAGGTGACAAGATCGCCCAGGTTTCAAACTCAATAGGCAATTACTTGTACTTTCGCTGCAGAAGGGCTTTCACCAGTGCTCTGATCATCTCCATTTGAAATCTCTGCTTCCAATGAACCATCATGCTCTATATTTCTGCAAGAAACAGGGCTATTTACATTATCATAGATAATATTTCCAAGGGAAGGCATTTAATTTCACGAATCTGATCTAGAGTTCATTAACAGTAACATACTCAAATTTGTTATAAACATTTTCCTTAAAAAGAGCAGAAGGAATTCCCTGATACCCTAAAAAATATAATAATGAAGGAAACTCAATTTAGTGGTCAGAAACCGGAAGAAAGGGGTATTCGAGGTCAGGTTCAGAAAATACCATTTCCTCCACTGCTATTCGAGTGCCAAAAGCAAGTTAGAAATCATGACTTGTCTTTCCTATAATGACTTCTATTTACTCTAACCAATTAAACCACATGTTAAACCATCCTACAACAAAAGCATGGGGTGCAGCTTTTAGTTTTTACTTGATGCAGCCCACACTAATTATGTATCAGACCCACACCTGGCTCCACATTCCTTCCCCCCCCCCAACCCACCCCACAAAAACAAACAACCGCTGCCTAACTGAACCTAGGAAAATGCTTCTCCAGCAAAACCAATTTACAGACTCTAAATGAAAATGATTTTTTTTACTACTAGAAATAAGGTATGAAACCAATTCATGCCAACATGCAAAATCAGTGAACAAAGCAAGAAAAGACAGAAACATGTAAAATGCCATAATGTGTTATCAAATCACTTTGCAGTGTATGGTGAACTACCCATCACTGCCGCACTCAGTGAAAGTCCAGAGCCTAAGAAAAAGGATAGCTATAAATATGCAACATGTGCCACCACTTTGTATCCTTAAGCATGAAGGTTGAGAGGGACACAACTACATCATTCTAGCGCAAAGATGAGCTGTTTCCTGTCAAACGCATCAGTTTCCTAAATCTAGTTATGGGGCACTGAGATGTGTAGCAGTGTGAACTAACTAAATTGAAATTATCATTGGACTTCTATTTTATATTATTATGAAAGCAGTGGAAACTTAGCGAATAAGATAACGGAAAAGATAGCAACTTATTAAGGATCCACACAGACAAAGGATAATTCACAACTTCATTCCGCATATTATTTCAGTAAGCAAAGGTGGACTCTTTCATAGTGATGAAGCTGTTAGGTAAGGTTGGATGCCAATGTTGTCTTAACAAGCATCACCCACCCACCCACCCCGCCAAAAATAAAACCAACCAAGAAAAGAAAGAAAATAAATAAAATAATAGTTGCTAAGTAGAAATTTTCTGCAAGTTGATGCATTCCCAAGCAACGTGATGCAGCAAAAGTCACAATCGGTTACAATGACATATGGAGTATACCTACAAAGATAAATGAAAACAATAGTTGTGGCCAGGGGCAGACCCAGGAATTTTGTTGAAGGGGGACCAATGCAAATAATTTTGAAATTTGGAGGGCCAAGGTAAAAAATTATAAATTCAGGGGGGGGGGGGGGGGGGGGGGGGGGGGGGGGGGGGGGGGGGGGGGGGGGGGGGGGGGGGTCTGTCTTATAAATACACACAAACATGCAAGGGTTAAAGGGAATTTTGAAAACTCAGGGAGGCCGAGCCCCCCCTTGGCCCTAGTGTAGGTCCAACCATGGTTGCGGCCGTGTGTTGCATGATTCTACATGAAAATTGCTGGTCAGAAAGTGATATTGCATCATTTGTGTCATTGTTAAGGCAAGAACCACAGCAGTTTTCAAGGAACTGGTTTTCTGTCACCTAAGATGCCAAACTAATCAGTCGAGTGCTCTTCATCATTATGTAGCCGACACAATTTTATTCCTGTCAGAAATAGGTCCAGCACTGTCAGTATGTAAATGCAATTGTTCAATTTTGTCACACTTGTGTGCTTGATTGCAGCAGTGGGAGAGTGGTGTGAAAAATATATGAGCACTAGTCTGAAAGTTGATTCAACATGAACAATATGCAAACACTGCTCTGAATGTTGATGCAACATAACACTAACTGCAAAAAACTTTCCTTCAACAGTAATGCTGTATGATTGAAAGAAAACAATTTCCCAATTTAAATTGCTATACCAGATACTTCTGCTATAAAATTTTGGTTACATGCATCTTTATCACATATACATGTCTTGACAATTCACAAGAACATGCATATAATTTCCTGGGCTCTCTCTCCTTTGTTTGGCTACCGAAGTCCTAGCATACATCCATTATGATCCCAGAATATTGACATGCATACATCTCTAATATGCTAAAAGCTATGATTTGTAGACACTAACAAAGTTGTCAAGTTCCAACCACACACACATACATAAATGTCTATAGATATGTATACACGTACAATATATCACTTATGCTTTTGATAATTTATATATGTTGATACATGGTTAATGAGATAAGGCTTAATTTACAATAATCGTTAGAATGGTGGGCAATTGTGAAAATGTAAGATTCCTATGGGGTTTTAGATGACATAGAAAAACCTTTGATACTCACTTGACTAAACACAGACATTAGGTAAAATGTTAATTATAAAAAGTTGCAATACAAAGGCCCTTCTATTTGTTTGTTATAAATGATCAGCCCAAAAGGCAATCAATCAACCAAGACAAAGAACAATAGATGGAGTTCGAAGAAGACGAATCACAAGCAAGTCACAGTAGAGGAGGTGATTGAAGACATGACACCATACCAGTGTTACCAGAAAACACTAATACCTTAGCGATCTACGTATTAGTATGTAGTGATTAATGTTATTGGAATGCACATTCCAAATAGGAATGGTAGTGAACCGGGGAAAAGGTGGATATCCAACCGAACCCGCCCCATATGGAAAGGGTTTGGAGGATTCAAAACGGAGATGGAGGCGAGGATGGAGGTGTTAAACTAAATCCGTGCGGCTATAGAGGCGGGGATGAACTTAGGTTCTCCCCCGCCCCGCTATGCCCGTTAGGTATTAGTGTAATTAGTAATTACCTATAGCTCAATTATAAATATTAAGACTAAAAAAAAGGGTTTAACTATAAATTTTAAAACAAAAAGTGGGAGCTCACCTGTAAATAATAAATTATAAAATTTGCCAACCATATTTTTTTGCTCTTTTATTTATTTTTATATTTGTTTTTGGGGTTTTTTTTTTTTTGTGTTATTGGGCTTGGTGGGTGTGGGGTGGGGGCGGGGGCGGGGGCTGGTGTGGGTGCAGGTGCGGAGGTAGGGGTGGACAGATATTTTTGGACGTCCAACAAAATACCTGTACGGGTATGGAGGCAGGAATGGAGGTGAATTTTTTAGGTGGATGCGGGGATGAAGGTGCCAAGCCCTGCCCCGCCCTGATTCACTGTCATCCCTAATTCTAAAACATGGTACATTTTCGTTCCAAAACAAGGAATTTAGCGATCAAAAGTGATCCCAACATGTTTTCCTATTTATTTTCCCAAAGATCCTAAGAAGTGGGAAAAATCAAATATAATGAGCTAAAATCCAAGGAGGGTGAAAATTTGGTAAGATATTAAAAATAATTGGTTATAATGCTCCTAGAAATGTATTTTTTTACATGGGCAATTTGGCAAAAAAGAGATTATACTTGATTAGGTGTCTACTAAAAATCACGAACACGCACGACACAACATCGGCACGCTGACATGACCATTTTTGGAAAGTGCAAGAAACAACATGGTAGGGACACAACAAAAACTTTTCTTTTTAAAATATTTTTACATGTCATATATATGTGATATATGACTCAAAAATAATAAACAAATTTTAAGATAACACCAATTAAAAATAAAAATTATGTATTCCATAACTTAAACGTCAAATTATGTACAAATCCACATTTTTTTTTTTTCAACTGAATCTCATGTTATTTTCTTTAAACTTGTAACTTATTTCATTGTGTCTAAGCGATGGACACACAACAAACATGTGTGTCCCTCAAGTGTCCAAATTGTGTCCGGTCTAAAAACATTTAAAAGCAATAGGACACATTTCGATGTGTATTCGACATTTGTTAGAGGAGAGTCTGACAAATGTCGTGTCCGACACAGACCTAACAACTTCTTTGAAGTGTCCGTACTTCTTAGAATGTCTACTTGTTAAAGTAAATTGTTCTATAAATACCTTAAAATCTATGAAATTCTAATCATGTAGTATATACAATTATATACTCCTATCGTACCATATTTTAGAACATGCAACGTACCCTGTTCCCGATCCCATTCTAAGTACCAGAACGATCTGCTTTCTTACTACTAAAGCACCATTCTCTCTCTCTCTCTCTCTCTCCACCAAAACTATAGTGAAACCATTGTTTTTCTCTTGATTTGTTTTCTTTTTTCCCACTCTTATAAGAAGAGACATGGTCATGTGTGTCAAAACGCATGTCAACACGTGTTTGTGTTGACACGTGTCGACACAAGATTTGCACCAGGTAGGGTTGTGTAACCCAAAATATAGGTTAAAAGATAGAGACATAACTATTACATTCAGTCGATAGGAGTAATTTTGGCAAACATGAGATTGAAATACTTGAGACTATTATGGCATACTAAGAAGCAGGGTCAACAAACACATAACACGGACACGATCCGACATGTACACGCTAAAACGACGGTTTTAATCCAGGACACGACACGGCGAGGACATGGCAAAATTATATATTTTATGTATATTTATATGTCATATAGAAAAATTTTACTGAAAGGTAATGTAGAATAACACTAATTAACATTAAAAACCCTGTATTCTATAGTTTAAACATCAAATTAGGTATAAAATCACATCGATTTTATTTTACAATTGGATTCCAAGTTATTGTTTCAGATGTGTAAGTGACGGACACGTGTGCCTCCCAAGTATTTGAAGTATGTCCGATTCTACAAAAAGAATAAAATAATAGGACACGTTTGAACGTATATCCGACATGTGTCGGGGGCAACGTTGGATGAGTGTCGTATCCAACATAGACATGGCACCCTCTTAGAAGTGTATGTGCTTCTTAGGTGACATAACCTTCCACTTTTCAACCCTCATCCCAATGTGAAAAGATCTTACATCCTTTAATATATTAATGATACAAAATAAAAACTTAACATAAACATATATATTACATGAACACTTCAATAAATATAGAATACCTGATGCAAATTACACAAAGAAGAAAAGGAGTAAATCTAGAATTGGAGCACCGGCATGCTAGTCTTTATTTTATGTTTTCATAAGTTGGTGGGCTGTCAACATAATTTCATTTATGTTTGGTTAGGTCTTAAAGAGTTCAGAAAATTTTGGTAATTTAGCAATTTGCTGGAAATGGGCTATATGATCAACCATGAATCATGTTATGGGTCCAGTAATATTTTGGGGTCTTTCATATAGTTTAATATGCCTAAAATTCTAGATGCAAGTAATCTTTCTTTTCAATGGCCAATCGACTTTTGGCGAATGTGATTTTCTTTGTGTAATTTTCTTAGCCTTTGTGAGGGTAAGCCCTTAATCTCCCTCTCTTCTTCTTCATGAGAACTGAAAAAATTACCCGTGTAGATAAGGGTTATGCAATGAATTGCATAGCAGTTTATGTACTATTGATATAAGAATGTGAGCCTCTCCCTCCTCTCTCTCAGGGCACACCACGGCTCCTTAAAAAAGACAATAATAAATATGGAGCCATAAGACTCAATAGGATGTACCTTATAGTTCCACTATGACGAAGAGAAGATTGTAGAACACGCCTTGAATTCTGTATCCAAGGGTGCAAAAGCAGTGTCTTTGCATCAGGCCTCTGCCTGGCATCCTGAAACATGCTATTTAGTGTCAAATGAAGCAGTTGACAAAACGACTATAAATTACACACTAAATTACCAAAGTTGAAACAAGGACCTTGCTCATCAGATGAAAAACTAATTCAGTAACTTCTTAATTCAGCATTATTTCAAAGTTAGCATTCAAACTATAAGTTTTTAATTCCCACAAATTAATTATTACAGAAATTGATTTAAGTATTTCTACTGCCATTACCTGATCTTTTTTGGGGCAACTGTCATTACCTGATTCATTCATGCATAGATATAAAAAAAAACTTGATAATTGAACTTACGTACTTGGAAAGAAAAGAGAATGAAAGAGAGAACTCATTTTTAGTGTATATCAAAGAAAATATAATGGTACCTCTCAAATAAAATCTCATCCATGTACCAGAAATATGTCTGGCAGAGATAATTGCCCATATAAAGTTAAAAAGAAAAAATAAATAGTTCTTTACTGTTGAGAAACGCTAAATTGGCTAGAGAAAATATGGACGTGATCTTTCATGAGATTTAAAGTTTATTTGAAGGCAATGACAACATTGTTAAAGCAGGAAGTAAATACAGGATCCTCTTCCAATGGGGAAAGGAAAACAAAATTCAAAGGACAAAATAATACGAGAATTGAACTAATAGGCAGAAGGGATTTGAAAAATCTCTAATCATGAGCTCAATTTTTAGCAGGAGAACCAACCATAAATTAGCTTTACAACTTCAAGTGATTAAAGAACCCAGAGGCGCCAATAGGTCAAACCATCAGTTCTATAACTATAACGCAGTTAGATATGAAAATCATAAATGTAAGAGATTCCCTTGAAAAGTGCACCATGATACAATCCTACAGTCACAAATATCATACTTACATGACTTGATGCAAAAGAGAAAATAGGGAGAATATTAGAGGAAGAGAGAGGAAGAGAGCTTGAAAATAGAAAGTGAGAAACAGTTGTTCAGTTGCTAGAGTGTTGGCAGGGATGTAGGAGGAAGAGAAGTAAGAAAGCTTGGAAAGGAGCATCTCTAGGTCTTAAGCGGTCTATGTGGAGGGAAAGAAACAAATAAATATTTTAATGAAACATGGAGTTCAATTCCTAGACTAAACTAAAGATGAATTTATTGCACAGTTCCTGTTTTGGTGTAAAGAATTTTTTTTGTGAATCCTCTTTTGCTAGGAGATCTCAATCTATGTGATGAGCTTTTATGATATTGTACGTCTATTGTACAAAGGTTGCGCCACTTTAGGCGCTTGCTACAAAAAATTTGCTTATTAAAAATAATAAAAAAACAGATTGCAAAGAAAGAGAGAATCAATGTAACATTTGTTAGTTGAGAAAGGAAGAGAAGGGAAAATTTTTAAATTCTCTCCTTTCCCTTGTTTGGTTTCTAATTCAGAAGACAAAAAGACAGGGAAAATAAGAGGAAAAAATTTTCAATTTTTCTTATGGCCCACCGCCACAAATGAGGTCAAATTTGAAAATAAAGATTATTGGGTACAATAAATCAAGATCAAGGTACAACCACTTAAAGAGGATTTACGTACTTCCCTCAACTTTCTCCCCACTTTCTTTCTCAACCAATCAAGGGACAGTAACTAATTTTTTTTACCATTTCCTTCCTTCTCCCTTCTTGTAATTTCTCATCTTCTCTTCACATTCTCACCTACCTAACAGAGCATAAGAATTTTAAAGAGAGATTCTTCCATTCTGAGAGCGAGAGCTAAGAATCCAAGATAAATGGCCAAGTCTCGTATCCTATGGTATTGAAGTTGGCCCTAACAAATATTGCATTGGAATAGAAGCAGGGTTCCAGAGTGAAACAGTTGTCACTCAAGTAATTGATAAGAAGTAAATCAGGCTAGCTGCTTGTCTGAATGATTACCCTCTCCTGAAATTAT
Organism: Euryodendron excelsum; assembly: GCA_033060915.1. Lineage (NCBI taxonomy): Eukaryota > Viridiplantae > Streptophyta > Magnoliopsida > Ericales > Pentaphylacaceae > Euryodendron > Euryodendron excelsum. The sequence continues at coordinate 1,593,592 of CM065378.1, read as the reverse complement.
CTCTCTACAAAATTCCACAACCAACACTCTCTCTCTCTCTCTCTCTCTCTCTCTCTCTCTCTCACACACACACACACAATGGAAAACATGCTTTTCCTAGATCAAAACCTTAAGAACTGCCAATAAATTTAGGAGAGGGGACTCAAGATAGCAGTGCCAGACCCATGAGCTCCCGTCGTAAAACAGAAACAACTGAATAAAAGCAAGCTTGATCACCTCATCCTAGTACACCCAGATTGCAAAAATGCTATAGCCCAAAACCATGCAGACTGGTGGGATTGGTTGGCAGGTCCAATTCCAAATTTGCAGTTACTTAACAAGTAATTTAGAGCAAAATTGGTTGTTTGACACTAAATGATATGATCCAGTATATGACTCCTTAAGTTTTCTCCTTCGTAATTCAAAACATCAAGAATGTAGCTTCAAAAATGGAGTCCTACGCCATCGAATGAAACCATCATACAAAAATATGGACAAGAAACTGGTCTGAAACATCTTTTGAATTAAGTCTATCACTTAAAATAGGCAAAAAGCACACCATGAATTTTAAAAGTCATCAATTCACAAGCTTGAAAAATTAAGGAGCCTACATATACGAATACAGCCATTGGGCACAATTGGGCACAACGATGACCAACTTTTGAAAGTATAATCTTCACAGGCATCCTAAACGTCTCGTACCTCTAATGATTATGACAGGTGCAATAGCCTTCAATAAAAATGGTGGGAATATTCCTCAAGTTGCAGTCTCTAAAAATCCATGGAAGAGCAGAGCAAAAATAGATCCAAAAGTTTTCCTATGAAACAAAGTATGTAACCTTCACTATCAATATCCAAAAACTTGAAACTCAAACTCAAGTCCAACTTTCACTTAGTGAACTCAAAGACTGGATTGAGAATTGACCATGCCAGAGAAGTCAATAATTGTTTTAAAATTCTCTTTCGCTTTCAAGAATCTTGGAAAATTTCTTTCTATTGCTCTCGATGTTTCCAGATATCTATATACAATATAGAAAAGGAGGCCACTACCACCGCGGTTGCAACAAGTAGCTCATTTTGATTTGGCCCTAAAATTTTGATTAAATTTTTTTGTTTTCAAAAGAAAAATAATGAATAATTGATTTGCTTGATTCTTCGGTTCATTGTACATGTATTTAGTCTTTGAACTATGAATCGTTGTACCTAATTAGTTCATGTATTTTATGACATTTATATAGATGAACAAGTATGATGCCTTGATTTTCATGATTATTTATTGTTGGTGTGAAATTTATGCCATTATACGTTGTGTTTATCAAATTCATCAAAAGAAACTTTATTATCTTCTCAGCATTTTCAATTAGTAATTATTTCATTATGCCAATAATAAATCTTTGTTTGTATACAAAAATACGTAAAGCAACTAATTATATTAATAATAAAAATAAATGATTAAATGAATACATAATTAAATTATATAAAAATAAAAATATAACAAAAAATTTTATAATACATTTATTTATTTATTTAGATGAATACATAATTAAAATTTGCAATAAATTAAATGAACCCTGTCTTCATATAATCTATGTATGTACATGACTCTCCAATACATGAACCAATGAAACATTTAACCATGTGTATAGAATACATGAACTACGTATGTACATGAACCATAATAAATAAACCAGTGAACATTCAACCACATATAGAAAATATAAGAACTAAAATAAATGCAGTTAACCACACAAAGTTTGATTAAATTCAAATGAAAAGAAACTTTATCTTCCTAGCCTTTTCAATTAGTAATTATCTCATTATTATGTCAATAATTATTTTTTTTTTTTTATATAGCAATACGTAAAACAACTGAGTATATTAATAACACAACCACATGTAGAAAAAATAGGAACTAAAATAAATGTAGTCAACCACACAAATTTTGATTAAATTTAAATAAAAAGAAATTTTATTTTCTTCCCAGCCTTTTCAATTAGTAATTATATCATTATTATGTTAATAATTCATCTGTGTTTTTTTATAGCAATACGTAAAACAACTGAGTATATTAATAATAAAAATACATAATTAAATTATATAAAGATAAAAATATAACCAAAAAAATATTATAATATACTCCTTTATTTAGATGAATAAATAATTAAAATATACATATTTAATGAACTTTGTTTTCATATAATATATATATGTACATGAATTTACAATATATGAACCAATAAAACATTCAACCATGTGTATAGAATACATATATGTACATGAACCTACAATAAATAAACCAATGAATATTCAACCACATGTAGAAAATATAGGAGCTAAAATAAATGCAGTCAATCACATAATTTTTAGATCTATTATTTTGTTGTAGTAATTTTATATATATTTTTTTTCTATCGTCACTTTGGGAGGCGCTTTTCTAATCTTTCTTTAATTTATCTAGGTTATCTTCCCTATGCAAGTTAACAAGTAATTATTGAAAAATATTACATCTTTAGACCTTTTAAAATTCATGTTAAAAGAATGCATCCTCATTAAATAAGAATTATAGAAGTCAAATTTAAAAAGAATTCTAAAAGCCAATTAAATATTTTCTTAGCATCCTCAACTATTACATGTCGTTGTACATTGTATTCACCAAATCCAGATGAAAAGCATCTTCACATTTCTTTAATTATTTCAATTATGAATGTAAATGTGGGTTATTGATGATTTTAATGCTTCACTAAAAAGATCACATATAATGATTGATGAATAAAAAATAAATTAGCCCTTTTTTCAGTACTCTCTTTGTGTAGGTTTTACTTAAAATAATTATCCTTAAAGAATAAACCCAAAAAAATTCTCCAAATTCCGTGCATCGTACGGGCCTAAAACTAGTTATCATATAATAGAGATACGGTGTGATCCCCAATCAATGATATATGTTTGGTCATACGTCATCTCAAACAATTAAATCAAGAACCATACAGCAAATGGTTGTGAAGATATGCTACAGACAATAATTGATTTTGGATGAGGGTGGTGAAGAATAAGTTCAGCAATTTAGGTGGAGTTTGAAACACTAGGGAGGTAAAGGGACCTTGAATGGATTTATGGAAAATAATAAAAGATGGGTGACAGTAACTTTTCAAACATGTAATGCTGGTGATTAGCAATAATAGCTGGTTAATTTTTGGTCGATTTATGATGCGGGGGAATTCCAGTGTGAGAGGCATTTCCAGATAGCTGCTAAGAGAAATGTTTGGGTGTAACATTATTTGAGGATTACAGAATCAGATAATGTTTTAGAGCCTCTATGATTTGTGCGGTGCAAACTTGAGAGTTGGAGGCTGGTTCTTCAAACTCTTATTAGGATGGGGGCTGTGGAGAGGATAGTTTAGAATGGCAAGGTATAGTGGGAGATTTTCAATTAAGTCCTTCCCACTTCCTCATTTGGTGTAAGCAGGCAGCCGCTTCCCTTGGCAGAGCATTTGAAAGGTCAAGACTCCAACAGCTATAGATTCGACCGTTTCTTTAGATTATAGGGCAAGAATGGGGTAAAATGCTTCCAAATTGATGTTATATGTGCAGGACGGTGGAGGGGACAGTGGATCATCTCTTCATTGCAATGTTGCTTGGGATTTGTGGAGCTTGCTTTTTTGCATTTATGGTATTCATTATATTATGCTGACCTCAGTGCTGCAATTGCATTGAAAATGATCAAAGAAGCTTGGTTGGTGGTGCCAACATGTTTGATGGGGTGCATTTGAAGGAAGCGGAAACGATGTACCTTTGATAATACCAAGCTGGCAGTACATGGACTATAAGTACGAGCTCTTCACACTTTTCATACTTGGAACACAGGAAAGCTTTATGAATCTTCTTTTTCTCCTATACATTTTGGAGAGCTCAATTTTGGTGAAGGGCTCTAGTTTTTCTATGTACACGTTCTATAAAAAGGCGGGATGTCTTTTTGGGCCTTTACAGAAAATCCCTACTTAAAAATAAAATTTGTTCTCCATGCTAACCATAGTGATGCTTTTGATTTTGTGAAACTTACAGTCCATTGATATTGATGAGGAATGCCAGAAAATGATTGTTTTAGTTGCTTAACAATATTTTGAAGATATCATAAAGCCATATGGAAGAGTTTGAAACTTAAAAGAACCACATACACCCCTTTTTATACTTTCATGATTCATGTGTACCTTTTGATGCAGGACAAGTGCAGGAAAAACACTCTACAACAAACAGTGAGCCCAAATCTAACATATGGAAGCGGTGAAAAGTAGCTTGTAAGGCTGATCCTAGTTGGTTTTAGTGGCCAACAGCTTGGTAAAATTATGTAGATTAGTGGGCTTTGCATGGAGGAATAAAAAGGTAGGGCTTCGAGAGTGAAAACACAAGGTTTTAGGGGCTGCTCTGGGCACTCTGAACAATAGCCGTGAACAGTAACCTTCCTGGCTTTGTACTTTTTGCAAGCTAGTGTTGATTGGGGAAAACAATGGAATAGATCTGGTTATTTGAGTTCAACAGCTAAAAGTGCAGAAAATCAAAATAAAAAGAAGGGTGTTCTAGGCATTGCACCTAGATTTGCATTGCACCTAGGGTTAGAATTGCATCAAACAATCCTAAAGATGTTTCAAAATTCTGAAAATTCTTTAAAATATATACTCCATTCCAGAAGCATCATATTTGGGCAATATATAGATGTTGGAGAATTCCCAATCTTAATAGGATTTTGAATCATGGGTGCTCTTTGAGCAACTCTACCCAGTCAAGTATTTACACCAACTTGGAAAATCGGCTTAATAGGCGCAAAATGTTAAATTGAGTTTTCATTTATATATCTAGTCTAGTAAAACCAATCAACTTGATCCCAGTCAAATCTAGTTTTTAAAGACTCTTCCTTTCAGCAAGATCTAAATTGAACTGGGAGCACCATAAAGATGAAGAAACAGATGACACACTGTTTAATTATTTGTTTTAACACGTAATAAAGGCACTACGATTCTTTAATTGCACAACTTATCAGGAGTATTTGCACTCATAAATGCCACACACCATAGGAAGGCCTTGACATTTGGGGTGCTGATATATTCTTTTTATCAGAATCCAAGTGGAAGAGTTTCTATTGATTGGATGCGGAAAAAGAATACGGCCCCTTTTTTTGTGTTTTGCTAGGTAAGGTATACGAAGAACCAGACTCGGTATTCTTAAAAAAATAGAGGAAGCAGAACCAAGTCAAGATGATATGGATCAGCCCCCTCTTCTTGCACCAAAGATCTTACCATTTCTGAAGGAACTGGAATTACATCTCTTTTCCATTTCCATTCAAGAGTTCTTATAGCCATTCAGCCTAGCGAATTGGCTTGCTAGGTATATGAAGAGCCTACATCCATGACAACTTGTGACGTGAATGGTGCCACTTGTCATTCCATGACAAATGCAGATGAGGAGAAGCCTAATCCATCAAATGAAGTTTCTTCTCATTCAAGGGATGAGTCATCTAGAGAAGCAAACAAGAAGAAATTGGTTGAGAAAATCATAAATCTCAAAGGCTAGAGAAAAAACAAAAACATTGGCTAGCATGCCGAGGAAGAGTTCACGTTTGGGGAAACCACCAAATGTGTTTACCTAGTCTCTTGGATTGTGAGAAGTATTTTTCACCCTTGCCTCTCGGATTGCTTTTTAGTTGTGCGCTAGGTCCGTGAGCATAGCGTTGTTCGGCCATCAGTGTGATCGTTTGAGCTTTATTGCATATTCCTTTTTTGTAATAAAACTTATCTTACCTACTAAAAAAAAAAAGAAAGCCTACATCCATGGAGAACAAAGACCAAGACAATAATAGCAAGAGAAAAGCCATTACGGTCAACAGGGTTGATGCTTTCCCAGGAAAATAAACGGGAGATAGAACTCTTCGGTGAAGTTAAGAAAGAAGACACACTACCTCAATATTTTTCAATTTACATCCAAACCTGTGATCCTAAGAAATAGTTAATGGAGATTCTTAACTGAACAACCCTTATTTCCAATTACTTGGAGTTGGCTAAATGAAAGTTCTCCAGAAACATGCGACTATAAGGGTCCGTTTGGTAACGCTGCCAATTTTTATTTTTTGCTAATGATGAGCGTTTATAGATTATCGTTGTGCCAATAATACTAGACTAATGTTTTTGTAAGAGAAAACACACCCATTTTAGTGTTTTTAGTTTTCTTTGTTCGAATTTTGTAAAAAACTAAAAAAAAAAAATTTAAACAAACGGTGTTTTTTGTTTTTTTGGAAAAAAAAAACAAAAAACGAAAACAAAAAACGTTACCAAACGAGGCCTTTATCAAAGGAGATTATGTGCATAAATCCAATTTCGAAGTATGAGGTTTGATAACGAAGCAATCTGCCAATCAAAACAGAGCCGTGGAAGGGTGAACACAGCAAGTCTGCAAAAAATTTAATGGAGACCCCAAAGCCAATACCATTGCAGCTATGGGAAAGGAAATTTGGTATAAGTTCCACAAGCATTAATTTATCAATGAGCTAAATAGAAATCCCACAGATTAAGTATTTAATCATTCAAAACTGCAGAATGGCAAGAGGAATTAGGTCTAAGAAGTAGGGGCACTTCCAAGAAGGTGTTGTGTCCATGTCAGCCATGACAATCGTTGGAAGCTCATCTGACACATGTCAGACACGCATCCATGTGTCTTATTATTCTTAAATCTTTTAGAACTAGACATGCCTCAGACACTTGAGGTACACACGTGTTCATCACTTAAATACACGTGAAACATGTTGTAAGTTTGAAGAAAATACCTTAAGATCCAATTGTAAAATAAAAACAATATAGATTTATACATAATTTGACGTTTAAGCTATGAAATACATGGTTTTTAATTTTAATTATTGTTATCTTGCAATTTTTCTATTATTCTTTAGTAAAATATTTACATATATGACATATAAAAATATGTCAATTATATATTTTGTCGTGTCCCCGCTTTCATGTCGAATTTTTTTTAAAAAATTTTGTGTCAATGTGTTCGTGTTGTGTGGTGTCCAAGGATCAACTTTTCATTTTGGTACATCATTTCTGTCGACAAAGAGATAGAAATGTTTCGGAAATGTTTTGGAAACATGATGAAAACAAAGAAAAAAATTGGAAACATAAGAAAACATTTGGAAATATGAATTAAAATCCATCCACGTGTATTTCTAAAGCTAATAATTTTAATAATTGTACATAGGTAATACAGTCATTTACATTAGAGAAAACTATATCAACATTTAATGGTAAATGCTAACATGTTTAAAAAATAGTTAGAATAATAATATTATTAATTATTAATCATTAATGTTGATATTACTTGATTTTAATAGATTATAGCGACAATATATCAAATCTTCCAACAAATAATAACATTGATATTAATTATAACAAGCAATAGTAACAATAAAACAAGAAGCAAGCCACAAGGATTAAAATTGTCTAATACATGCCAAAATAACTCATTGTGTCAAGTATGTTTCATAGTGTTACATAGTGTTTAGGTGCATGTTGGTATGTTTATGTAGAAATAATGGAAATTCAGTATTCCACTATTGTTTCTTATCGGTTCCCTAGGAAACCATAACGGCAAGGTTTGGCCATTTTGATGGAAACAAAAGGGAATTTTGTCCCTTGTTCGGCCATGTTTGTGCTTCTTAGAATTAGGTCCTCTATGGAACCTTCAAAGCCACTCACCAAATAAAGCTTTATCCACATAATCAGGACCCGTGAAAATGGACAAAGCTAGGGAAGAAAACACTGTCCTGGTCCACCAAATGATCATTCTCATCATAACCCAAAGCATGCAAACAATAAGTCACTTGAACCTACCTTCTAATGCCCATCAATCTACCTCTTTCTCCTAGATGCCAGACATGTACTAATTATATCCAAGAACTGGCTCATATAACTCGTGGAGAGAGACTTGACACCCTAAATGGAGACCAATATACCTAAAGGATTAACCACACCATCCCAAAACTCCATAACAGGACTCACACTCTACTTAATGCAGATACAAAACAGCTTTAAAAACTACAGTGATGATTGTTCTTTACTCCCAACAATTCAAACTCAAAGAGAACATAACTTATTACAATAATAATAATATTAATAATCAGTGATCAATATTATTCAAAAGCAAAGCAGCGTGAAAACAAAAAGGAAAGATGACATATCCTTCAAGTATCATATATAACACCTAAAAATCCCACAACCAACGCCCAATAGAGTCTCACAAAGAAGATGAAATGACCATAAATGCATGTCGAGGTCACCGCACTTACTTGGCAGACAAAAACTCTTTATTAGCTAGATCTACAAATCCATCTAAGATATACCTCTAAGGAGCAGAGCAATTCTATGATCTCCCTCAACCAACAACCATTGGTCACACAACGCAACTCTTTGTTTATCGCACCACCAAATCAGACTTACTCAAGCAGAAGACACAACCACAGGTTAAGTCTCTCTTGGGTCTCCTAAAAGAGCCTGGACTTTTGCCTCTGCATCAAATCCTACCAGGTTTTTAAGAAAGGAAAATTGCATTCGCTCCACTATCTTGGAATATACCCCCCATCCCCAATTATCTAGCGTAACGAAGAGTACATGCCTCAAAGTTGAACTTACATTTCTTTAAGAGTTAAGGCTGAGGGATCTAAGAGGAGGGGGCCTGCTTAGAAATCATTAAACTATATTAATAGATGTCCAATCACAAAATTAAGCTCAGAGGCATACCATTGAAAGCATTCATGACAGAAAACCCTAGATATACGTGAAAATGATCTTCACTCATTTGAACTTGCTTTTCTTTTTTTCCCTTTTTGAAAGGAAGAGCAAGAAAAGGACAAAAAAAATCTAAAGAATTTTCATAACACAAGTAAAAACCTCTAATTTAAAGGAAGAATTTGAAAAGTAACCCCAAGGTAATAAACCTGAATTTGATGTTTCTTTCACCTCACCTTCTTAAAGCATTGACGCAGAAAATCAGTAATGTCAGGAGATAGACTATCTGGTATTGGAGGATGCTCATCCTGAAAGAACAAAAAGACAAATATAGTTACTGTTGGTAGTTCAAAGGTTACGTAATTTAACCAATCTTAAAAGTTGTCCAGTCAAATTCCAAATGATATAAGGAATACTTCTGGATAACACACATCCAATAGGAAAACAAAATATCATGAGAAAAAAGATTAAGCAGTTGAAAAAAAAAAAAAAAGATCATCAAATAACTACCAAAGAAAATAGAATTGAGATGTAGAACTACTTCCTTATCACGATAACGAATGAAAGCATTAAAACCAACTGTTGAAAAATAAAAAATAAACAAACCTGCACAATTCTGAAGAGAGCAGGCATGGGCTGGAGATCATAGTACGGAGGCACACATGTAAGAAGCTCAATCACAGTGCAGCCAACACTCCATATGTCAGATGCAGCACAAACCCCCGACATCTCAATGACCTGAAGCAATGTCAATTTCAGTTATATAAGGACTGATGTACATCTTCATGATCATGTCACAAATATGAGCCCACTTTATCTTTCCTATCACATTATTAGATGGACACAACAATGTGAACTACGCACATGCCATTGTGGTTAAGGCGTAACAAAAAGCATAAAGCCCATCGATTGCTCAAATGGACACCATCAATTAATGATGTGTCTAACACACTTTAATTCGTTAAGTTTGTTGTGCAAAATAAAGTGAAAGTGACAAAAGCAAAACTACAATAATTGCAACAGATAATTAATAACACAGCATGTAAATCACTAAATTAATCAAAAAAAAAGTAAATAAAATATATGACAACATCAACATTGAGCAGATGTAGACTTGATTGCACACACAAAAGGGGTCCACTAATATTAAGATAGTTTAAATTAAAATGCACAAAAGGACTTTGCTTACCAATTTCAAGCAATCATATAAACAATTTGGACCAACAACTTCAAGAAGTCACTTAGAAAAAAAAAACACATGGGATGTTGACTCCCATTTTAAAAATTAAAAAAAAAAAAGAGGAAATTCACAATATCACAAGCAATGCCAACTTATGCATAAAAAATAACAAAAGAAAAACATGCAAATAAGAATGCACAGTTTGCACCTCTTTCCATTGGTTACAAGGGCAGGAAAATATTTTGGAAAGAAAGAACTTTGATTGAATCAAACTATTTTGTTCCCTAAAAAAAATAAAAAAATTTCCCTTTAAAATCACAGTAATCTCATTTTTTTGATAAGTAAAATCACAAATTCCCACCAATTTCAAATTAAAAATAACAAATAGAAAAGAAATAATAAAAAGGCATAAACAATAAGCTAGAAAGAGAAATCAACAAGGCCGGCTACATAATTTCATACACAGTGGAAGACAATGAACTAGTTTAACAAGTTCTAAACACATAACACATGGAATAAGGCATTTCCAGTCATAGAAGACAATATGACCTGGTTGGCAATGGTTATGCTTTTACCATTAAATACAAGTTTAAACAGACACATATTTGCAAAACATTTATCGGGTTTGGGGCGGGTTCGGGTAGGGCTAAAGATCTAACCGGGCCTAGCCTGAAATGTTCTAGAAGATGGCCCAGGCCCCAAGCCTTATGAGACCCGGATGGCTGCAAGCGAGCAGAGACAAGATACCTAGCAGTCAACGGCAGTGGCATGCTAACTCCAAGTTTATGTGTTGCTATCTCACATTGCATGGGAAACGAGAGGGGAAGTGTCATATATGTAAATACTTGTCTCTACTTAGTACAACGTTTTTATAAAGCCATGCGGGCCTAGGCCCAAAGTAAATAATATTATACCATGTGGATCCTGGGTCATGTCAGAATGGTATGAGAGTCAATCCTAACCGAAAGTGCGCCGATCCAGCCTAACTCGAGGAGATGTGTTGCCCTTTGGAGGGGTGATTGTGACACCCGAGCAACTGCACAAGAGCAAGGACAAGTTACCCGACAAGGTATAGTAGTGGCAAGCTGTCTTCAAGGTTACATGCTACGATCCCACATCGCTTGAAGAAGGAAAGAGAAGTGCTATATATGTAGGCACTCGTATTAACTTGATACAAGTTTCAAAGTTGAGGATAGGCCCAAAGCGGCTTGGGTTCTGACAGAATCCGAAATGGGGACCAAATATCAGACAACCTACAATAGTGCAGGCTCACTCTAAGGTTATGCACTGCAATCCCACATCGCCTAGGAAACGAAAGAGGAAATGTCATATATGTAGGTACTTTTCTTTGCTTTGGTACAACGAATTTTAAAACCGTGTGAGCCTAAGCCCAAAGTGGATACTATTATAAATCCTGGGTCGTAACAAAATGGTATCAAAGCCAATCTCAGCCTTAAGTATGAGGATCCAACCCAAAGCAAAGACATGTTGCCCTTTAAAGGGGTAGATTGTGCAACCGGGCAGCTACAAGTGAGCGGAGACAAGATACCAGGCAAGCTCCAGTAGTAGTAGGCTGGCTCCAACATAATGTGCTGCAATCCTACATCGCCTAGGGAAAGAGAGGTAAAGTGCCACATATGTAAAGACTTATCTCTTCTTGGTGTAACGCATTTTAAAGTTTTGCAGACCTAGGTCCAAAACGAATAATATTATACCATGTGGATCCTAAATCTTGACAAGCCTGAGCTTGAGCCAAAGGGATTTCATCCCAAGCCCAGCCCAGCCTAAAAATATATATAACTCACAATAAATATTTCTTCCATTTTTTTTATAAGTCCTACTTGTAAACTATTTAATTATATTCAACCTGCATATAATATGGACATCTAAATGATATTATCATATTAATTTTAAGTTCATTTTTAACTATTAAAACTTACTACAACTTTGGAACCATGTAAGCCTATATACCTTTACCCTTTGCATGAGCTTTACTATCACAACCTCCCTTTACAATCAAACTCTTGTAGTAGTGTAGTAATGATTACATCCACCAAAAGGTTAGCACATTTCTTAAGCAATGAAATGGCTTTAACTATATTTATTCTTTTTATAAGAGCTTGCCACATAGCACCACTAAATTTATATCAATTTCACATAAATAGTTTACAAGAAAAAAGTTCCAGAAAAAATAATTTTTGTGTAGCTAAATGTTTCATAACCTATTCCATAGCTCAAATAGTCAAATTTACTAATTCCCTGCAATTAAATATTTAACTTCATGTGAGATTCAAATTACATAATTAGATTGTTCTAGTCTTTTAATTTTCAGCAAAATTTTACAATAAATAGAAACTATATGGGTACTTAAATTAGAGTTGAGAATATGCATTTCATTAATTTCAGTAAGTGAGGTGACTAGCTTAGTAACTTTATTCAATCTAAAAGGTTGGCTAAGTGCCCTATCCGCCTTTAAGTGATAAGGGGGCATCCACCGAAGATGGCAGCGGGAAAGACGGGAGCACGAACGAGGTAGCTTATGCTTTTTTTTCATCCTCACTAGCCGATTTATAGTCGAATCTGGAGAATATGAACTTATCGCATTCTTCTTTTTGGTACGTTGCTATGAGCAGCTCTGGTGCTCGATCTTGGGTCTTAGGTGTGGGTCGAATCATGATAAAGAAGGTTCGGTGGTTGTATAATTCCCAAGCGGAAAGTCATCTACTTGCAAAGTAGATGGATGGAGTGATCAAGCGGCCCTTCCTGCGCCAACATACATCCCTTCTATTTTTCCTCCTTTTTTCCCCACCTGACCCGTGCTTCACTTAGTTTCTCTGCTATCGATGTGTATATGGCAGAGATCAACACAGTTTATAATTTTACACTTACTGACTTTGTTTTGCTACTGTAGACATTCTTAAATTTAGAATTGTGGGACTAGGCTGATTGCTGACCCAATTTAATCTGGGCTATCTTATATTCCCACATTTCATATCACGTTATCGTGTATTACTTGTGTACCTAGTCTCTGGATATAAGAGATTTTATGTCAGTAGACTAGGTTATTGCTTAGTGATTTATACTTGATGCAGGACTCAAAGAAGATAATGTGTTGATTGATATATTACAATGTGTGTAATAGGAGTCTTATCGTGGTACATTCATTCTTCTAGGACATTTAGTAGTTTTAGTGATAGAATTCAAGTCTTACTAAAGTTACAATGTTAACTAGGATTAGTTTTTGAAGTTCTCTATGAGTTTCTAAAGTTTACAGTGATTATAATAGGCATTATCAGTATAAAAGGGGATTGGCCCTTGAGGTAATAACAATCAAACAAAATTTATTGAATCTTACTTTAACAACTCTCCACTGACCTAGTCATGGTTTCTTTGGTATTCTAGTGAACTACTGAAACTAAATCTCTTATAATTACCAAGCCAAGTCTTAAAACACTAGTTGCCATTACCCCTAATGTTCAATTTTATTTTCTCTAAGGATTTGCACGTACCTAATTAACATCATTAGCAGAGTTGAATATACACTAATCCAGCTTCCAGGTCTTTAACAAAAGAAAATAGATTCAATTTCAGTTCTTCCACCTAATAAATAGATCTTCATGATTAAAAAGTATTACATATTCAACTCGTAGATACTACAATTGAGCAGAAAGTGAGATGGTCCAAAGAATTGGTGGTGGTTGTATAGGTGAAATCTATATAAACTAAAATTTAGAATCTTCAAAGAAGCAGAAAGAAAGATCAGATCTCATTGTTCAAATCATAGGTATGCATATTGATCCAAAACTGCTGGAGAAATAGCATTTGTAACTTTATTAGTCATGCACTTCTATCCATGCTCTGCAGGTATAAGAATCACAAAATTCATGGGGAAAACTGCCAGAACTTGAACCTAATACTGCCGGTACAGGCAATGGTGGACCTGGGCAGCAGGCAGGAAGGGGCCGCAGCCCGCTTAATGTTTATGAACTAACTTTATCACGTTGTATTGCTTTCTATAGATATCTTCCAAAAACCTGCATTCCATGCCGACGCCCCCCCCCCCCCCCCCCCCCCAAAAAAAAAAAAAAAAACCGGGTCCCTCTCTTCCTTTGTCCCTCTCAACAAAAAGTTACTATAAATAGGTAGCACTCCAATTGAGCCCCAACCCACCTTGTAATCTTCCACCTTCCCTTATATCCAAACACACTAATATCTTACCACTACTAATAGGTTTCACTTGTTCCATTCTTGAGTTTAATCCAACCTACCTCCAAAGAAACTTTGAGTTTTCATCCAAATTTATGTAGCTTTTCAACATCTCTGAAAGGTTAAAATTAGCCTTTAGATGAAAAGGAATCAAAGAGAGGAATGAGAAAAATGAAAGATGCCTTTACTTATACCTCGTGTGTACAGGGTTGCGCCAACTTTGGTGCTTCATAAAATACTTTTACAAAATGAAATATATTGCTGACTTGGATTTTTTTTTTTTTTTTGCCTTTCTCAATTAAGGAGTTCATCAATCGCGATAAATAATACCTGTTGGAATAAATAAAGTCCAGAAGATCTTAAACATAAGTTATGTTCCTTAGATTTGGAGAAATTCAAACAAATCAAATTTAAGGATAGAAGAAGTTATGAAAAATAAATCGCACATGTGCAAAGTAAAATATCTGGATCTGCCACAGGGCACAGGTCCACCAACAGACCAAAAACACAATTCTTTTCATGCTTTCAGAGAATTCAGTGTTTGTACACAATGGAGTCAATAGACAAAATATATCCAGAACAAGAAGAAGAAGAAAAAAAAAAAAAACACTGGCTGAAAAGAGTGAAAGAAGAATACTTGCATCATCATTCAGAACAAAAATAAAACTGGAATACTGATAAAGAAATGACTCAAGTAGTACCTCAGGGGCCATCCAATAGGGTGTTCCAACAACTGAATGTGTATTAACATCTGCCTCAGTTAGTTTTGTTGCAACACCAAAATCTGCAAGCTTCACAAGACCCTGAAAGCAAAAATTAGTTCAACCCAGTATTCTAGAAAAGCCAACCAAAAAGGTAAAAGGGTCCAAAAAAAACTACACAACCCTAAATGATCCAACAAAACAAAATCAATGAGCAAAGAAGATGAAGTAAGCTAAAAGATAGTCCCTGGCACTGCCCAGATATGTGAACACATCAGTTTTTTTTTTTTTTTTTTTTTGGGTGATGAAGTGTTTTTGTATTACCACAAAATAGATTTTACAATGAAGCTTAAGACACAATGGCACACACCTTCCAAGGGAAAGGGAAATAGCCTAACCTAAAAAGATAACACTGTCACAACTCAAGAGGTTATGTAACAAAACAAGCCTAAGGCTAAAATAGGATGGAGACATAAAGATTTAGCAAAGCAATACAATCTATCCAACACACCCACTCAGGGAACACAGGAAACAAAGTGGGGCACACAAAGACGAAATTGGAACAGCTAGCCTAGGGAAGACCAGCAGACCCAGCGAGATGCCTTCGAAACAGTGCAAAACCACTGATTGCGCCAGCTGGAAACACAACCCATAGAGGAGGAAAACTCCCTCCTAATTGAGGTCATTTGGCAGTTCGCCATCCGCAGCATGACATGTGGAAACTGGGCCAAAACAAAACTCCCCCACACTAGCACATTGCAGCAGCAGAGTACTCACTCAAACATGGCTCCACCTCTTCGTCTCAAACTCCTACCAAACACCATGGACAACACAATGCTTCAAGCAGCAAGCAAAGAGGGAAACCATCGATGCATGCACACCAATCTCAAATGTTCGATGGAAAGAGAAAAGAGAACCAGTAAACCTACTCCATCATCCTTAGAAACCAGCCATTGGCATCCCTAAATGCTAACCACAACTCCCAGCCTGCAGCTCCGTCTATGGCAATGGACCAACTACAGAAACAGGGGACAAGAGGGACAAAACCAGAGTATCGAGGCACCGAAACAGGTCACTGAGCACTCTTTCTCAGGCCAAACCCATCAAGAGACAAGCACAAGCCTCAACGGAGCACACCTACCATGTCCACAACCATGCGCTGCACAACATGCATAGCCACTGTACATCGGCACTACCACAAGCAACTCTGAGAACCAAAACGCAACTAGACCCATAGCCAATCCCCGCAACAGTCGAAACACTGCAACTGCACCTCCCAAACCAAAGCCATGACAGTCCAAATTTTTGCCGAACCACACAAATCCCAAAGTGACATCCCCGGAGGGGGTCATCAGCCCGAACCCCAACAGTTGAGGCACTCCAACTACTAATCCAATCCGTCTAACCATAGCCAGAAGGCAACCTTAGCCATGAGCTCAGACCACCAAGATCCATAGCCAAGCAGCAAGGGCCCTATCGGTCCAGCCAGTGAAATGGAAACCAAAGACAGCAAAGGCAAACCATTGCACTCAATGTGACTCCAGAGACACAGAAAGTCCAGGGTAGGAAAGGAGAGGACCACAAAAACCAAACCCAGCAGCCACCAAAAAAAGACCCAAACAAACGCATACACACACCCAAAAAGATATAACCATAAAAGCAGGGGTATGGGCATGGGCATGGCTAGGGGCTCTCTAAGGCCAAAGATAAATTGTAAACCATGCCTCCTTCACCATGGGTGAAACAACCATGGGAAGCTTTAGAGAGAGAAACCCCTTTGCAGTTTTCAGCCTAATACATCAGTTCATGCCTAATCATGAACAATAACTGGCCCGGAAGGAATAATGTCTTGAAATTTATTGTATTAAAAGTTAATGTCTTGAAGGAGCAATGTCTCACTGTAAAAATTTTTAGTTAGAGAATTTATGGATTTAGATGATGTAGAGAAACTATGTTGAGTTGAGATCACAAAACCCAATTCCAAAGATTGTCTCTTGTTGATTTTATATGGCATTTGCATACATTATAACTCCTTATGCTTAGTTTATGACCCAAGGTTTGGGATTTCATCTTGAACTACTTAGATTGAGCCTTGGCCTGATGAAAAACTTATAAACATTTGGGCCCTAATGGACAAACCTGTACAACCCACTAGAGGCCTACTCGAGCAAACCAATGTAGTTGAACCGAGTCGGCAGGGCTCGCTGGATAGGCTGCTCAAGTGAGGTACTGTTTTTGAGACATGATTCAAATCCAGTATAGGAACAGGCAGTTTCACTGAGGTAGTCCAGTGCCGCTCGCTACAAGTCCACTGGATTGGCCACTCGAGTGGGCTGCTTCATTTTCAAAGAATGAGTTTAAAAGATATGTTTAAAGGGCTATTTTGTTATGTGTGATTATGCATGTTATGTGTGATTATGCATGCTTTCTTTATGCAGGATAGCCATAATAAGAGAGCTTCTAAAGCAATTAAGGACTTGAGGTAAGTAATGGGGTACTTGAAGCAAGTTTTCAATTATGCTTTATTCATAAAATGCTTTGTTTGTCATATTTCAGACGCAACTATTTTCCTTTGATTTAATTGTTGTTTACTTAGTATGATTTGGAAGCCGATGGACTTATCTATTTGTTTGTTTATTTTTACAAGTAAACAAGCGTATTAAGAGAGACGCCCAAAAAAAAGGGCAAACCCTATACAAAAAAGATTTATAAAAAGCCTCAAAACCTATAGAACTCACTGCCTATGTAAACAGGCATATACAATTTGCCCAAAAAGTCCACAAAAGAAGATAAGGAAAAAGAAACAAACTTAGACATCCAGGAAAAAGGGAAACAAGAATAATCCCTATTAACACTTTGAATTGAATGCTCCACTCCTTCAAAGGCTCTATTATATTCTTTCCCGCCATATATTCCACATCACACAAAGCAGAATGACATCCGAAGTTTTTCATTCATTTTTTGTCGGACATCCTCGAACCCAGACATTAAGGCTGCAACTGAGCAAGGCATCACCCAGTCCACCCCAAACAAAGAAAACACCATACTCCATATGTCCCTAGCTATTGGGCAGTGAAGAAGGGGATGATTAACTGACTCATCACTATTTTTGCACTTATAAAACACAAAATGATTTTCTTTTTTTTTCTCAGATTTTCATTCAAAGACATGTTTGAAAAGTTATACGTACCATACTCAGGAGGCTTTACATTGGGAGACTAAAATACACTGACTAAATATGATGATTTGAGGAGACACCCCCAACGACCTTATGTTGTTTTGATTCGCCATGTGGATGAATCTTGTATGACAATTTCCTATTTATCTGAGGGCCATGAGCACATCATGACATATGTTAAGGATATGATGTAAGTTACGAATGATTCTGTTTTGATGAAGTCATGAGCAATGTGATATAATTATGGTTTATTCTACTTTTACACATTATATCAAAGGATTGTGGTTATTTCAACAACAAATAATTGAGCATATCATGCTTTTGATTAAATCTTGTCCATATTATATTATACACTCCAGTCTCCAAAATATTCACCCTGTTGCACAGCTCACCCCATTTCCTTACAATTTTAGGAGATGAAAATTAAGCATGTGGCTCTACGTTTTGTGAAAAATGACTTGAGTTTTTGTGCTATGTACTGTGGAAGAAGTCTGTTATATGTTGCAAAACTTAATGCATCTTTTGAAGACATTGGGATGTGTACATATAATATGGCCTTATGTTGCCCTAAAGCTTGTCACAACTTGATGTATTGAGTTTTTTTCCTTTGAGATAAAGTTGGGACTTAGGCATTTTGGTCTAACAAATGGAATGGAATGCACAATCATTTGGTCATTATAGGTTAAGCTTCTGCAATTGTGTTTCTAATTGATAATATTTAACCCACGCACAACACTTTTGTAATGTTAGGTCTTTAGTAGCAATGCTGCTAGCCGGTCACTATTCTTGACTCTGTGATACAATTTAGAAAACAAGGGGCACACCAAACCTCCCAAAAAATAAATAATAAGACTTAGATATAACAATACATGCAAAAGAAGAAAAAGTTGATGGCCACACCTCTCATACAAGTTTTTGCAATTATACAATATACAAGACGGCAATGATATAAAAAAAAGAATAAGTTTCAACACAAAATAATATCGAATGGAATAATAAAATAATGTGTGCGCGCTTGAGGGAGAGAGAGACTAAGGATAAATGTCGTTTAGCCAACTAAAGCTAAAATAGCAACCAAAGAAAGGTACCAGCTAAGCTAGCTGGGGCAGTCACATAGTAGGAACATCGAAGACTTGGGATTGAATCCCATCTTTATTCGATTTAAGTGGGACAGGAGTGCCCATGGGTGTGGTGAGGGCTACTTGCTATTGCATATACCATCACCCTGGACCAAAAAATGAATAAACAAATAAATAACCAACTAAATTATTTACCAAAAACATTGTGGCAATACCTCTTTGGTTGTCAATATATTTGCACCCTTGATATCCCGATGAATAACACCCTGTTCATGTAGATAAACCAAACCTTCCAATACCTAAACACGAGCATAAAGTTATCAAAACTAAATACAGAATGAAAACATTAAACTATAAAGCTACAAACATACCTGAGCAATATAAACAGCCACCAACGATTCTGGAAAAGGTCCAAATTTATTTGGCTTAATAATGTTTGCAAGTGAGCCGTTCTCTACATACCTAGGCAAACAAAATTCAAAGCATGAGCACAGAAGTTTTTAATAGAGTTTGTCTAAAATGTCAGGAATGAATCTATTATTAAAAGAAAAGAGAATTCAAGCATACTTACTCAAGAATTATGTGAAGATGAGTAGTTGTCTTCAAAGATCCAAGATATTTCACAATGTTTTTGTGGTTTAAATTCTGTCACACCAAAATTTACCCGAGTCCCATAAATAGCATTCTGAACATCATATTTGTTTATCAAAAAATAGCATTCTGAATATCCACATCATTGTTATATTGAGAATCCAAATTTACCCAAGTCACATGAGTAGCAATAAGGAGAATCCACTTTAGATGTTTTGTTTTACTTTTCTCTTTGTGTATAAGGATGGTACCCCTTGTGTGGTTTCTTAATAAACTTTTTACTGAATAAAAAATAATTGTTGTTACAAGAAGCACAAGGAAGTTGCAGAACCAATAATTAATTTGCCAAAGTTTTAATAAAAAGGAACACCGATTGCTTTCATATATTTAGTTCCAGAGACAATAGACGTAACTCTTCCAAATCTGGGAAAATGTAAAGGAAAAGGGGAAAGGGAAGGAGATGCCACGTAGCCCCAACCGACAGATTACATAACTAAAATTTCAACATGTGTCAAAGCAGCAACTTTAGAGGGTTAACCATTGTAGGTACATACTACTCAATTTACTACGTGGCAAGCCACTTGGACGCCACATCACCGTAATCGCCTCAATATCGCCTCGCCAGCCGAGGGTAACGCGCAGAGCGTCCCCTCTAGGCTCGGCCATTAAGGGCCCCTCACCTCGGAATCGCGTCGCCAGCCAAGGGTATCACACAGAACGTCCCCTCTAGGCTCGGTCATTAAGAGCCCCTCGTCTCGCTAGCCGAGGGTAGCGCACAGAGCATCCCCTTAGTTTCGGCCATTAAGGACCCCTCGCCTCGGTATTGCCTCGCTAGTCGAGGTTAACACGCAGAGCGTCCCCTCTATGCTCGGTTATTAAGGCCCCTCGCTTCGGTAAGCTCGCGGCATTCCTCAGCATGGTTGAGCGTCTCCGCTCAAGCACATCTCCTATTGCTCCTCTTTAGGGTCGAGCCTTGGAACTCCTCCATCAAGCACATCCTTGAGCAATTCATCCATCACTTGGCAAATATTCTCTACAAAGCAAACTCAGCAACCTAGGTTGTGGGGCAAGACTAGGTCATTCTTGCACGGGACTACTAGGAGACTTGTGGGTTGGAAGCTCGAATCGAGAGTTCGTCAAGGCGCTCTCGCCCTTTGACCAGTCTTAGAGAAAAAGCAAGAATATCTTCATCATGGATATGGTTATCAAAAGCATTAAATGCACGTCAATTTCACATTTAATAAAGGTCAACTCTCCAATGCTTAGCTCAAATCCTACCCAGCTACTAGGGAAGAATTGTGGGCTGCAGAGTTGACTTCTCATCTGTCTCCTTTGGAGAATGAGCCGTGATGTGACTTAACATACTCAGTTGATGTTCCTCCCCAGGCTCCCATGCATATATAAAAGGAGAACATCCCCTTCTCCAACACAAACAAGAGCATCTTGACCAAGTCCACACCCTGGACTAACTCTCTCTCCGCTGCCTCAGCTCTCACTTTCTCCTCTATCTCCGGTGGTCCTCCGCCATGCCAGCAACTGCCATAACTTTCCAGACGAGAGTCCACCACTGGTCCCTGCATCAATCTGGTATGCTCACTTTAACCCTACAAATAATACTCCCTATCAAGCTCTCTAACCCCTCTTGGAGTTAATCCAAACGATAGAAGAGCGTACCAAGGAATAAAGGAGCAAGTGGCACAAATCTCCCCAGACTTAGCCTCACAGCAAGAGAAAAAGTCTTCGGATTGATGTTGTCTGAAGGAGGGCCCTCAAAAATGTCTGGAAAGCCAACAAGCAAGATAGGATGCCAGTCGATACTCACTCAACGCAGCATCACTAGATATGAAATTACTTGTGAGCCCCTCTTTAGAGTTGCTCAAATCATTCCACGAGTACCTTAGCCACCCACTGAAAGTATTCTTGTTGGTCTATGCTCGAACATCACAAAGCTTCCCTCAATCATACCAAGAGCCTAAACCATTGGCCTTCTCCAAGCCGCTCTGCAGAGCATACACTTACACTCGCTCGCATCAGGAGGAGTAAGAGGACTCATCGAACTGAAGGGAATTAAGCCTCAACAACGCGCATACATCCTCGAGCGTAAGACCAACCTCCCCAAAAGAGTATTGTTTGCAAGGTTAGAGTGAGCGTACCATATTGATGGAGGGACTTGTAACAACAGTAATATTTTGATAGTTTTAAAATTATTCATTTAAGAGTGATAGTGATTTTATGGGTAATAACAATATTAGAATAAATATTTTTAGAAATTAAAATTTCAAGAAGGATAACATTTTTTTATTTAAAAGAAATTAATTAAAGGTCAAAGATAACATTTGTTCATCAATTGGACCAAAATACAAACAGAATTTGATATACTAATTTAAATTAGTATATCATTAGACAAAACTAGTAAGACAAATATTATAAGAGTTGTAAAGTCATGCACTATGGTTAACATCTCTAAAATATAATAAAACATAAAAATTGAGAAAAGAGAGAAGGAGAAAGAATCGGGAGGGATAGGAAGAAAGACATTAGAAGAGAGAGAGACAGAGACAGAGACAGAGAGAGAGAGAGAGAGAGAGAGAGAGAGAGAGACAGAGACAGAGAGAGAGAGAGAATGGTGGTTTCCTCATTTTGGCGCTCCGCTGGGAAGTAAAAAGAGAGAGAAAGAGTGGGAGAGAGAGAGTAATGGGTGATGATTGATTAGCCGAACGAAGAAGAGAGTGGGAGGAAGAGAAAGAAGGATCTGCTACTATAAATTCAGCACGAGAAAAAAAACAAGAAGGGGTCGAAGCTGGCTGGAAATGGAAAGGAAGAAGAAGAAGAAAAACGGGAAGCCATGGGTGGAAGGCCAAACCAGTCCCAACCCACTTCAGTTTGAATGAATGACAAGTGTTCGATGAAAGTCCTGTGTTGTCAAGGAGGTATGGTGGTTTGATGTTGCAGCCAAAGTGAAATAAGGAATGGAATTTGGTAAAGAAAGGGTGGTTTGGTTGTGCTAATTTTGGGCCTGCCAAGGCTGCTGTGGGTGGCATCACTGTTGTGGAAATTTTACAGACTTGTTTTGGGTTGGTTTTGGAGAAGAAGGGGAAGAGAAAGAGGAGTAGAGAACGAGGGTGTGTTGGAGAAAAGATGTAGCTGCTGTGTATGACGATTTCGGTAGTGACAAAGGTGGTTGCTGGCAATTGCAGCTGTGCAGGGCTGTGGCTAACTGCTGCAGCCAGAGTTGCTGGCAACTATCGGAAGAAGAAGAAGAAGAAGAAGAAGAAGGAATAAAAGAAAGAAAATACAGATGAAAAGAAGAAAACCATGACAGAAAAGTAAGTTGATAGAGAGGGGAAAAATAGTGAAAGGGAAGATGTTTAGGGAGGAAGAAAACTGGGGAGAAAGTGAAACAAGGGAAAGCTAGATAAAGCTTCGAGGAAAAATAATGAAGTTTTGTCAAACTAAAATTAAGCAAGGTGAGACACTTATTTTCCCTTAATTATGTTCTTAGGAACACTTATGGGTTTAATTCATTTAAATAAGCATGCTATTTTAGCTGATAAGAGATGATATCAATGCTAATGTAAACTGCCAGTTTCGCATGATTCATCTTGGAAAATTAATATGTTTCGTTCCGTAGCTTACAATGATCTGAAACTTTTACTCTATATACTTAAGATATGGATGAGTATTTGTACCAAATTTGATATCAATTGAGCATCATTTGCTTAGGTAAAGAATCTCTCAAAGTTGAACCAACTGCTGCCAAATTATCATATCAGCAGCACTGGCCTGTTTTGTGAAATACAAAAGAAATAGTTAGACCAGCCATTTATTGTCTAGTTTATTTGATATGAAATTTGGTATGAATACTCCATAAAGTGTCTAGTTGATATCTTACAAGTTTGGGGATTTATTGTTGGAAGATCATAAAGTTATGCCTAGTTTATCAGGCTTGGGTCAGAATTGGCATCTTTAAGGAGTTAGTGGATATTGGTGTTAAAACCCCATATGCCGTTGGAGTTTGAAAGAATTGTTTTAAGACTATATTCTTAACATAGTAAATCTTGAGTCTGGAGCATTTCATAAGATTTAGACATACTCAACATTATCGAATGTAGTTTCAAAATTAGATCCAAGGCGCACTAAAGAGTATTTCCAAGAATAGTTCTACTTTACGACATTGGTATTAATTGTGATATTTAACAGAATAACTCACGTTGTGTGGCACTCTTTGCGGGAAAAATGGAATGCATTTAAGGTAAACCGGTTGTATACAATATGCTCCTTCCTTAATCTTATTGCAAATAAATGTATTCTTGTCAGTTTTGAATTATATTACTTTTAAATATTTGTGTGTGTTTTTAAACTCCATAATTAGACAACTTTGATCCGTTGAATTCCATTCGTTATATCCTCAAAAATTGTGTTCGTTTTTAAATAGCATATAAATATTAGTTTTTGAAACTGGAGGGATTATTAAACCTGTATAGTTAATTTAAATATTTATTTACAAAATATATATTTTCAAGCCATGATAATAGACTATACCGAATTGTGTGTCGTATGTCCCAGCCTTATAAAGGACATAAGAGCCTTGCTACTAGGCCTATGTAGTATGTCAATGTATAAGGGAGAGCTTCCGGGCGTGATGTGAAGCTATGAAATATATCGATATACGAATACATGAGATACCGTTGTGTCGTGTGTCCCAGCCTTATGGAGGACATAAGAGCCTTGCTACCAGTCCTGTGTAGTATGCCAGTATATAAGGTGAGCTTCCGGGTGTGGTATGAAGCTAGCGTGAGCCGCTCGATGATGTGCCGAGCAACTAATTGGTACTCTTACAAATACACCTATTACCAAAGTATTATCATTATTGAAAATGATTAATATCAGTGGTTTATCAAAATTTTGGTCGGCTTTTAAATATCATTTTTCTGATTCGATCTGCAGAACAGATTCAATTAATTGTTGAGCTTCATTTGATTATTCAAACTAAGCATTTGTACTCCTGTCGTATTGTATACTTCTCGGTTTAATTTTAGTGGCTGTGCAATAGTTAAACTACATTGATTTGATTATTTAGAACACGTATAGAATTATTGTTACTTGTAAAAATATATTTGAGAATTAACTATAATTGGTGATGCATTGTAAATTTCGGTGAAAATCTTATTTAAGAATTATTTTGAGGTTATTTTATTTTATTTATTTTATTAACTGCCTAAAGAAATTGGGTCGTTACAAGACCAGTGATGGACGCTCATCCAGGAAGTTATGGCGAGCGTTGGCAGGGCGTGGGAGTCTGGGGCGGAACATGAACCAAGTATGTCAAGTCATATCATGGCCCATTCTCCTAAGGAGGCAGATGGGAAGTCAACTCTGCAACCCACAGTCCTTCCCTAGCAGCTGGGTAAGATTTAGGCTAAGTATTGGAAAGTTGACCTTCGTTAAATGTGAAATTGACATGTATTTAATGCTTCTAGCAGCATATCCATGATGGAGCTCTTCTCCTGCTCTCTCTCTCAAACTAGTCAAAGGGCGAGGCCCCCAAGGAGGGCGAAAGTGCCTTGATAAACCCTCGATTCTAGCCTCCAATCCACGAGTCTCCTAGTAGTCCTGCGTGAGAATGACCTAGGTCCTGGCCCCAACCTAGATCATTCTCGCACGGAGACGCTCAGCTGTGCTAAGAAATGCCGCGAGCTTACCAAAGCAAGGGGCGACCTTTAATGGCCGAGCATAGAGGGGACGCTCTGCGTGCTACCCTCAATTGGCGACGCATATCTGAGGCAATAGTGAGGCGAGGGGCCCTCAATGGATGAGCCTAAAGGGGACACTCTGCACACTACCCTAGGCTGGCAAGGTGATACCGAGGCGATGGGCCCTTAATGGCCAAACCTAGAGGGGACACTCGCTACCCTCGACTGGCGAGGCGATACCGAGACAAGAGGCCCTTAATGGCCGAGCCTCGAAGGGACACCCTACGTGCTACCCTTAGCTGGTGAGGCAATTTTGAGGCGATACCAAGGCGAGGGGCCCTTAATGGCCGAGCCTAGAAGGGACGCTCTGCAAGCTACCCTCGGTTGGCAAGGCAATACAAGGCAATTCCGAGGCGATACTGACACGAGAGGCCCTTAATGGCCAAGCCTAAAGGGGACGCTCTGCGAGCTACCCTCGGCTGGCAAGGTGATTACGGTGACGTGGCATCCAAATGCCTTGCCACGTAGTAAATCCAGTAGTATGTACCTACAAATATCAACCTAAAAGCCCGGATATGCAGTACATCTATATGCGCCAGTGAAAAGCACATATTTTTTCCAACAAAAACACACATTATATTTCACAAATTAAATCAAGAGCAATATTTTAAGAGTAACCATAAGAGGAAAAAATTACCTTGAGCAGATCAATCTCTTGCTGAAATATAAAAGCATCCCACCAATAACATAGAATTCAAAAGGAAAGCAACAACTTGTTAGACAAATTCAAAATGAATACACTTGACAACATGCATTACACAATCATATATATCCTTGAAGTAAAAGAATTAATATGTTGGCTTTAATAGTAAAACAAATTTCACCAAGCCACTAAAAATGCAAACTGATCCAGCAGGAAATACATCCTTCATTGTATAGTACAATGATACATGCATAAATATGTGAAACTTCACTACATCTAGAGAAAATTGAACTGTTATTGAAATGAGAAATAAAGTACTTGAGAGAGAGAGAGTAACTATTTAATCTAGCTTCTCCCAGCTAGCACTGAGATTCCTCCATTTAACCAACATCTGCTCCAAAAGGTTAACAAAATATCGCCCAACCCGGACAATTAAAGAGTTGTTGATGAGGCATCAGAGGTCAAGATTCCACCACCTTAAATGGTTCGAACCACATGGTTTTCAAATTTGCTTTAGTGGGTACTAAGAAATAGATAAAAAGTATAGAAACAGACATAGGACCTGATGCGATACAATAGGAACATGACAAGAAGGAAATTTTCAAACAGAAGACACAGCATGGTAACAAACAAATATACATTTTTAACAATATACATTCAAAAATAACAATTTTTTTGGATTTTTCTTTACAAATATTTCTACAACTTTATTACACTAAAATAATAAGAAATTATTTTCCACATGCTATGTGTTGGAAAAGAAGTGTGAACCAAAAATCCTAATATTTGTTTCAGAAGGTCAATTTCCAAACAAATTGAAGGTTGTCTGCTTTTGAATTCCTGAATTTGAAAAGCATAATGGATAAGGGTTAAAAAAGTTGTTTGCTTTTGAATTCCTGAATTTGACATGCGTAAAGGATGAGGGTTAAACAAGTATAAATTCATTTTTTTTATTTTGATCATTGAATGAGAGTTATTTTCTTCAAATTTATGACGGGTTTTGTGTGTGTCCAAGCATTGAACAAATGTATCTCCCAAGAGTCGAGAGTATGTCCGGTTCTACAAAGAGTAAAAAGTGAATAAGACACATTTGGACGTGTGTCTAACCCATGCCGGGCAAGTCTGAGGAGAGTCAATGTCAGACAGATATCCAAAACAACCACAAAATCTTCTTCGAGGTGTCTGTACTTCTTAGAGAAAGAGTATCTACCTCCACTGCTACAAATAATATGTTTACACACTCGGCTTGATGAATTGTAATTTTTTCTTTTCTTTCTTTTTCGAAAGCAAAAACATTGTATTTGCTACTCCCCATTTGATTAACATAGATACAGAAACTAACACAAACTTTGAGATCACTGCAATTTCAACTTCCACAAATTCATATCTAACCACATATATACGTTACAGAAATTCAACTAATTCAAAAGGAACTAAAGATATCAATCAGGTAACCCCTTCCATTGACAAAATTTTATTCACTCCCCATCCAAAAACAGTATGTGAGGTATGGTCATCAAGTAAACTCCACGGTAGAAATAATATAAATATATACTCATTCCCGATGGTACCCCTAAAGGGACATTCAACTGTGTTAGTGAGCCAAATGAATAAGATGAAAAGCACATAGTATATAAAAGGAACATCACAATGTCCTCCGAAAATAAATGTTTCTCTGATCCAAACAGCCTAACATGAAAAAGAAAGAGAGAAAAAAGACAGACACTTAGTCAAAGAGTGACTAATACCATACCATAATAATATTGAGATCTTCCTGAGCAATATTTTCCAAAGAAACTTGTTTAATAGCAACAAAGTCTCCATTCTCCAAATCCAAACCCTTGTAAACTCGACCATATGCTCCTTTCCCAATCTCATCTCCGAGCATCTTCAATTTAAAACAATAACATTAAACCCTAACTGGTTAAGTGTAAGTTCCACCCAAAAAAAATTTATTTAAAAAAAAACTAAGATTGCTAAGTGATAAAAAAAAAAAACTGGAAAGAAAATACTCGGTAAGTGGTTACAGATTCAAAATCAAATCTAATTATCCATTAGGTTGCTGGGGAAATGGACTATAAAAGTAAGTGAAGTTTAAATCTTCTGTTTGGGGTGTGGGGGGTTTCAATCAAACGGATCATAAAAAGAATAAAATGTGAAACAATTCTCCAACAAGTAGAATCATTTGATCGGTGTTTGTTTTTCTTTCTCAAGTTCAAAATTATGAAAAGTACGAGTTTCCAAAATACTAATTTTCAGTTTTTCTCCCAAAATTTCTTAAGGAACTAAAAGAGAGCACATAAAGAATAAGATAAATCAAGCATTTTCCCTATGCATAGGTGAGACGAAAGTTTTGTTTCAAAAGAGCGGCATTAAGAAAAGTCTAAGCTCAAGAAAATTGCACCTTGTTCTCTTCTGCATTTTCTCAGGTACCAAACAGGACATAAAAAAAGGAACAGAGGGATCGAAACAGGCTCAATTAACAACCCAATCGTCGAGTGCACATTTCAAAAAAAAAAAAAACACGTTAATTTTTTTATGATTATATCTTAAAGTTTTTTAGGAAACTAAACAGGGGTGAGTGAGTTACAACAGATGAAAACCCTAGAGAAATGGAGAGATCGAAAAAGACATAAGATAAATAGAAGAGCAAAACAATAATTCTTACGTATTTGTTGTTGAGAGTCTTGGATTTGTGGAAAGCGGGCGTCCCCGGCTGCCGAGACATGTCTCTTTTAATATCCTCTTCTCCGACGCTATAATTATTTCATTGTGGGATGTTGGAAGAGTCAGAGGAGTGCGAGGGAATTTGGAAGATGAATTCTGGAATAATGGTGAAGAACTGAGCAGTGATCGGAAGAGGGCGAATCTCCGACGACAATTGAGAGAGAGAGAGAGAGTGTGAGCGAGCGGGCGGGCGCGCCAACAATCGGAGAATCCGATTGGCGGAGTTTTGTGTTGTGACAAAATACTTGTATCACCCGATGTAGACAGAGAAACCCCACCCAGCTCATGTTAAGCAATAGAGGAATTCTAAGTACAGGCGCGGTGTACTGTCACCGAATTACCGAATTAGGTAGTATTAAGTATTTTGTAATAATTTTTATCGAATAGTAGCGTATAGTGTCTAAATATATTAATAAGTTATGATGTTTTCTTAAAAGAAAATTTATTATTTTACTAACTCATATTACTAATGTATTAATATATTATGTGTCACTATTTAATGAGCATTATTACTGAGTACTCAATACTACTTGACCACTAAATTATTTTTCGACAAACACCAACCTATGCCACATCAATTGGGTACATCAACTGATAGGCCCCAATTGATGTGGCGCGAATTGAACAATGGTATATTTTTTAAAGTTATTTTCCAAATGCTTTGGCTTGGAAAGTTAATTCTATAACCATGTAAAGAGTGGTTTTAGAAGAAGCGTGGTTCTTAATTACACTTTACCTTTTACTTTCCACATCAGCACTATCATTCAGAAAAAAAACGTGGAATTTAATCCCACATTAAGTAAAGTGTGATATTTAACCCTGTTTTATATAATAAATGATTCATGACTACACTTATACCTAGTAAAAAAAAAAAAAAACGTTATGTAATGATATATGATCTATTTGTGTGATTTGGTAGACATAGATATATGGGCTAATTTTCATAACAAGGCAAAAATTTGGTCTTTATTCCGGCACAAGGGGCCATTTAAACTTATTTCTGTGTTGTGAGTTCAAAAACGTTAATCAAAAAAGCGTTTTCTATTAAAAATGTTAATCAAAAAAACGTTTTCTCGTATTTCTACGACGGTATACTGGCACGTTAAAAATGCTTTTCCGAAAAGCGTTTCTATTGAAAACACTTTTTGAAAAAGCATTTTTAACAGCAACACACACTAGCAAATTTAAAATCAATTTCCAACATTTCAACATTGCATAACTTTTGAACGAAAACTCCAATTAACGTGCCGTCAACTCCCGCACGTCAGTTGGGATGTGCAGGAGCCTCTCACTGAGTTTCACACTCACGGGACATTTTCTCCCCAATTTGGTACCCCAAAGGTTGATTTTGTCTAACTTCGAAACCCCAACTCCCAAAAAAAGCGAAAGATGACATAACTTTTGAACTGGGACTTCAATTGACGTGCCGTCAACTTCTGCACGTCACTCGGGACCTGCAAGAGCCTCCCGTCGAGTTTCACACTCAAAGGACCTTTCCTCCCTAAAACGGTACCCCGAAGGGCAACATGGTGTAACTCCGAAACTCTGACTCCCAAAATCCCGAAAGATGACATAACTTTTGAACTGGGACTCTGATTGACGTGTCGTCAACTCCCACACGTCACTCAGGACCCGCAGGAGCTTCCCGTCAAGTCTCACACTCATGAGACCTTTCCTCCCCAAAATGGTACCCCAAAGGCCGATTTTGCCTAGCTTCAAAATCCTAACTCCTAAAATCCCCAAAGATGATATAACTTTTGAACCGGGACTCTGATTAACATGTCGTCAACTCCCACACGTCACTCGGGACCCGCAGGAGCCTCCTGTCGAGTTTCACACTCACGAGACCTTTCCTCCCCAAAACGGTACCCCGAAGGCCAACATGGCCTAACTCCGAAACCCTGATTCTCAAAATCTCGAAAGATGACATAACTTTTGAACCGGGACTCCGATTGACGTACCGTCAACTCTCACACGCCACTCGAGACCCATACGAGCCTCCCGTCGAGTTTCGCACTCACAGGACCTTTTCTCTCCAAAACGGTACCCCGAAGGTTGACATGGCCTAACTCCGAAACCCTGACTCCCAAAATCCTGAAAAATGACATAACTTTTGAACCGAGACTCCAATTGACGTGCCTTCAACTCCCACACGTCACTCAGGACCCGCAGGAGCCTCCCGTCGAGTTTTGCACTCACGGGACCTTTCCTCCCCAAAATGGTCCCCCGAAGGTCGATTTTGCCTAACTCCGAAATCCTAACTCCCAAAATTGCGAAAGATGACATAACTTGTGAACCGGGACTCCAATTGACGTGCTATCAACTCCCACACATCACTTGGGACATGCAGAAGCCTCCTATCGAGTTTTGTACTCACAGGACCTTTCCTCCCCAAAACGGTGCCCCGAAGGCCGACATGGCCTAACTCCGAAACCCTAACTCCCGAAATCCTGAAAGATTACATAACTTTTTAACCGGACCTTTCCTCCCCAAAATGGCAAATATAACCCAAACTCACACATATATTACACGAAAACATAATAACTTATTTTGCATCATACTGAACTACAAATCAGAACATGCTTTGATGGACCATGTTCATAACAACATAGTGGTTTTCCAGCAACGGTAAGGCTAGTAGGTAGATAATTTTCAAAGTCATTGTCACCTTCTTCTTCTGAGAAGTCTAAAAGTTCTGTGTCAGAAACTAGCAACAGATCTTCAATAATTTCTATTATTCGTTTTACTGGATCAACACATTGTTTCTTCGCGTCTTTCGTAAAATGATATCTATCTAGTCTTTGTTGCATTTGATTAATCTCGCGTTCGAGTGCTTTTATGATCTTGCTGTTAGGTGATATCCTCCCGAAAAGCTTAGCTGACCGGGCCTTTGGGACACGTAGGCCATGCCATTGGGACACGTAGGCCATGCCATTGGCAGTACATCTCTTGTTCACACCATTTATTGAATAAGTCTTCCCAGGGCAACCTTATGCATTGGTCGTCGGTCACAGCGTAGGGTGGTTGGAAGGATGTATTGCCAATAAAGATATGGCTGACCAGACCCATCATATTGTGCATTATAATAGATTTGTTGAGGAAGCTACGTTTTCGGCCATACCATTTGTTACCAATTTGGTCTGTATATATACCCACCATGTGGATGACTGAGTTCTGATTTTCATGCACATTGCTGGTTGGAACTGAATGACTAGATGATTCACCAAATAACCCTTTTCACTTGGGCATGTTTGGAGATTTGGTTTCTTAAGCATTTCATAACCTCACACCATTTTATACTCAACCAGTTCATACCAATCCGTCATGCTGAAAGATACTAATCGTTAGTAAAAGGCTTCACGTGATACTGCAAAATTCACATGACAATGCTGAAGTTACTGGCAGGGTTTACGTGAAAGGCTTCAGAAGGTAGAGATATGACAATCATGAATTGACAAGTAATAAGACATGACAATTATCAAGAAATTCACATGACATGTCTCAGAAGATAGAGATAGGACAATCATGTATCGAAAAGTAATAGGGCATGACGAGTCTGCTAAATTATTGTCCTGTCATTGGTACAGCGTCTTCAAAAAATGACAAATCTTCATATTTCAGTTATGATAAGTAGTTTCGATATTACTTTCATCCCTTAATATTCTTTGTTTTTGGTGGGTAAAGAAAAAATGAATTATCATATTATTTTTACTTTATCAGTTTAATGAATTTATCGTCAACTTTAGTTGTTTTCTCTGCAAAGAGTGCCAGTGTCAATAACAACAGTTGTATTCATTTATAAATGGACATAGATAGAACAAAAACTATCGTCATTAATTTTGTTATAACTAAATTTATTTACAACAAAAACTATCATCATTAACTATTACATCCAACAAGTTTCAAAATCTAACTATCCAGTGTGCAAAAAACAATCTCACTACTATACATGGCCTCCTGTACCACATCGGGGTGGCCTCCTCTCTCTCGCGGGCCTTGGCTGACGGACAAAGACACGTGTGATGGATTGTAGTGTCGGATGTGCCTCTGGCTGTGGGTCTGGCTGTGGCACTGGGGGTGACTCTGGCTGTGGCTGCAGATGTTGATGTCGTTCTGCCAGTGTGATCTGCGAAACACCCTCAGTGTCAATGGTAAGGGGTGCCACCACTAGATGAATCCGATGAACACTACTAACCTGAGTGACCTGCGATGGCCGCTCTGTCTGTGTTATATGGTCAAAATGGTCTCGAACCTCTGCTAAAAAAGGCGTCTCTATCTGCTGCCCAGATGCTAATTATGGGTCAACATATCGCTGGAAGTCATCATCATCTCCTATTGCCGATAACCAATACCCTTAGTCGTATGCAACAGGTGATGTAATATGGCAATAGGCGGTGCGACGCGATATGACCTCAGAACTACTCGGACGTGATGATGAGGGCACATCGTGTGACTCAGTGTGATATGTATATACTGGCCTAGTCGGAGTCACATAGGCTGAGGATGGCTGCGTGGCACTGAAATACTGCAGGAACTCCTGTGATGATGATCTGCTGGGAGGGGGAGCAGCTGGAGCTGCTGGTGGCATGGGAGGGGGAACGGCTGGAGCTGCTTATTGCATAGGACCAAGAGCGTCTGGAACTCCTGGCTGTGCAATCCGCTGCTGCTCACCCAAGATTTAAAGTGACCTTTGACACAGGTCCGAGACCAAATACATGTCCTGCAGTGCCTCTGGCCTATCATATGCATATATGACACGATCAACGAAATGATGTATGACCGTGATGTGACGAGTCTGCAAAGTGAGTTAAAGATTTTATGGCGTTTAAACATTTATAATTCACAGCAAAAATATATATAATTTATGACGTTACTAACCGTAATCTCGACCTTGGAGCCAACCTCAAGGTATCTAGTAGTAGGCCGATGAACTGGATTCCCAACCAGAGTGTGTGTGATACGGCGGTACCATACTATATACGGATCGTCGTAACACATATCTGCAACATCAATCACCCCAGCTATAAGATACTCACGTCTATGTTGCCATCGCTCCATGTGCTGTCCATGGAACTGAGTTCAATCAGTAGGTGGTCTCCCTCTCAAGTCAATAGCATGTAATGTGAGCGAGGTATCATGAGTGGCAGGTACAACCTGTCTAAAACTAAACTGTCGGCAAACTCGATCCGGTAAATGCCACTCAACAACCTCCAGGCACAGCAAAGGGCATCGAGTGACCCATATATCACTCCCAACCCGACAATAATCAGAAAGTGTATGCATGATAGCATCGTACGGCCTCCATATGAACTACATAATTTACATTAATAGTACCCATTAATAAACAACGACGCTACAATGAAGTAATATGAATTACAAAATCTGAAATTGTATACATATCTAGTCAGGTCGCAATCGGTCCAGCTGATCTTAGTAGAAGCGGACCACATAGGTGGAAGTACTGGTAGTGCGATATTTCGATCTCCATCTTGTTAACTCAATGCCTTGATTTTGATGATAACAAAACTTGGTTTAGTGATCTAATAATTCTACTTAAGTGTGCAGACTAATTATTAGATTTCTATCATGACTTGAAGCTTATCACAATGGATAACTTGTGATGCAAATGTTAGAATGAAGGTTGATAAGCATGATGAGAAAACATATTCAGCAAAACTAATCTTATAAGGGAATGAAGGAATTTCAAGATGATAAAAATCTTAGATTGAAGATTGATAAGCATGAAGGAATGACATATTCATCATTGGTGATCTTATAAAAAATGAAGATAATTCAAGATGATGGATGTCAAGGAAGAAGATTGAAAATGCTCAAAGCCTTGGATAAAAAGAAGAAGCTATATCTATTGAAGAGTTCTCAAAGAACAGTTGAAATATGAAGATGTTAAGTCTTGGAAGCTCTTTTGAAGATCTTGAAGAAAACTTGAATCAATGGATGAAGTAATTGTGATTGAAGAGTTCTACAAGTAATCAAAATGGAGTTGATTTCATATTGAAGGATTGAAGATGTTCTTGAAGTCATCAAGCCTCGAAGAAGTGTTTGCAAGCCTTAAAAAGCTTATTTGGATGATCCTTGAAAAGATTGGAGACTTTGAAGAAGAATGGAGAAAACCTGCAAAAACAAGTTTTTTTGGTGAAAATAGTCAACTCATTCAAACGGAGGCTGAAAATTCTGTTGGAGAACAAAAGAGTCGACCCCTCACTCTAAAAGAGTCGACTCATTCAAACAGAGAGTTGATTTTGTAGTGTCGAACAAAAAGAGTCGACCCCTGGACCAAAAGAATCGACTCATTTGGGCAGAGCCTTCAAAAATCTGCTGAAACACAAAAAAAGTCAACCCCTGCTTAAAAAGAGTCGACTCATTTACAGCAACGACTAGATTTTTGAACGTTATACTCTGCCGTTTTCGTATCAAATGGTCTCCTATCCTTTACCAATGGCTAGAATCAATCCTTGGCTATAAATACAAGATTCCTACAGCTTCTAAAAATAATATAGAGTGATTATATCTGTTGAATCAACATCTTGAAGCTGAAAATCTGTTGTGCCCTCACTGCTACATATTTTGCTAAGTGATTAAGGTTATCTATTAAGCTATTCTTGTTCATCCATTCTTTAGGAGAGTTATTATTTGTAAAACCTTTATTCATTTCACTTGGGTGGGTTTGTAAACCTGTGAATTTGAGTGTTTTGGGATAAAAACACTTGTAAGTTTGAGTGAAACTTAGACAAAATTACTTGTAAGTTTGAGAGAAGCCTGGACAAAATCTCTTGGGTGGTGAGAGCTTGGGGAAGAGCTCTTGTAAGAGTGAGCTGGGCACTTGTAGCAAAACTAGCAGCTGTGTAAGGGACTTTACATAGTGGAATACCTTCGAAAGGATTGAAGAAAAGAGGACGTAAGCAAGGTTGGCCAAACCTCTATAAATCTGGTGCTCTTCTTTTCTTGCTCTGTTTTGCTTATTTGCTTACTATACTTACTTGCATTGTGTTCCATTATTTGCTTGATTGATTTATACTTAGATTAATTATTGTCGAAATACATAAACTGTTTTCAGCTACATTATTTGATATAAATTCTATAAAACTCAATTCACCCCCCTCTTTGGTTGCCTTATTAGGCCAACACATCTGGCATAAACGTTCAACATAATATCAATTAAATTTTATAATTACAAATAGGTAGAGGTGTTAACAAAAATAAAAAGGCAATTATACATACCTAGCTCCCCATGGTCCACCGGGAAACTCCACCCCCTGTATGACTAATGGCTGCTGGCCAGTAGTAGGATCATCCACGCGGTGTGGGCCCATGTGTGGGAATCGCTCGCACGCCCATATCTATACAAAAAGGGTCCACCAATCACGCTATGAATAAATTGTAATAAATGACAAGCATTGTAAAGAAGTATAACATGAACTATGTATTCAACCTGTAATAAAACGAGTGCTCCTATAATCTGCTTTGCCCCAGTCCTCACAGCCCGGCACATGCTCCTGCAAAGCATGGCTAAAACTGCACTGCCATAGCTATATGCCCTGGCAGCGTCCAAGTTAAGTAGAAATGGGAGATATGTGAGCCTCACCATAATCTGAGAGTAATCTGTGAGAATTATACCCTCAATCAGTCGCAGTATATAAGCACGTGCATGCCGCTGTACAGTAACCTCATCTGCATCCTGTAGGAGGACCTGGAATGTGTGACGAAGCCATGCCATCCTAAGACGACCACTGTCAATCTCCTCTGCAGGTGGGCTAACACCGAATGCCTACATACATAGAGCCTGACACTCCTGTAATGTAGTATGCGTCTGTGCGCGTATAATAGGGGCTCCATCGACCAGTAGTCCCAACAAGATGGCAACATCCTGTAACATGATGCTGGCCTCCCCGACAGGTAGATGGAATGTATACGTCTCTGGTCGCCAGCGCTCAACCAACGCAGTAATCAATGGATGGTTCAAACAGATCCAACCAAGTTGATATACACAGCAAAAACCTACCCATACTATGTACTGCAATACACGTGGGTGTAATTATACGTCATATAGGTGTGGCCCACCACGTCTGCATGTGAGCGCATCCGTACCCTGTGTAACAAAATTATTGTAAACAAACTACTTGTATAAAAAAATTGTTAACTTAAATACATACCCCATGCTCCCATTTCCATGTGGATCGATAATGGGCCTGTAACGTTAACACGGTGCCATCAAGGGGCCTTGGCGTGCCTATATCCATATGTCCTGCCATTAATGGGCCCTAGCGTGCCTACTTCCGTAGTACATATTAATATATTTTTATTATATGGTGCATGACAATGAAAGGCCATTAATTGATATGAGCAAAGCTTGTGAATGCTATTAATTGATGTGACGAAAGGCTGTGAAAGAGTGTATTACTTGATGTTACTATTGTACGCATGCGAATGGTCTCACCTGTGAATGATGTGACTACCCACTCATATCACAACCCATCCACAAAAATACATACAAATAAGTCCATATTAAGTTCTTGTGTTTAATGAGTAAAACCCACCGGTATCACAACTAATCCAAAAAAATACATACAAATAAATCCATTTTGAATAACCATTATCTGAAATAGAAATATTAATAAACATCATTACATGGCTAAGTACCTACTATCTAATACATAACTCAGCTAGCTCGATTTGGACATTTACGCCTATCATGCCATTGTTCCTTACAAATACCACAATGATTTGTTTGACGTTTTCTGGAAACATCCATCTCATTATGGATTCGTTTTGTACTTGGACGGCCAGATGTGGGCTCTCGTCACCGACTCAGATCGAGAACTATCTTTGGACCATCGTATGTAGCCCAATAATGCTCATGCACCATCGGTTCAAACGATGTTTCGTACACGCGAGCATAAATATCCATTGTATACTTAGGATCAATCAAGTGCCATGGTTGTCTGCCCGGCTTCACGCACACGGCTAGCATGTGCGAGCAAGGATAATGATAGATCATCCATTTTTCACAGTCAAATGACAAAGGATTCAAATACATTGCATGTTTTTGGTTCCCTTTCGTGCCTGCTGCACTTGTAACAACCTCAGCAGAACCCGATGCCCTAGAATTGGAATATAATAACATGGTGATTGTATTAGACATTGCGAAGCATATAATTTATTACTAATCAAAATAAGTACATACAATTAAAATAAAATCTTATAACATTACCAATTACAGATAATTACGCGATGGCCCGCCGATTGAGCTTAGTACTCTTCTATCTTAGCTTGCACTTTGGACGTGTACCTCAAAATCCTTGCTAAGGCACGTTGAATTTGTAGTCGATTACAATTGAAAGTGGCCACTAGACGGTAGAAGGTAACCTGAACACATGAAGTAATGGGCAAGTCTCATGCACCTCGAAGGACATTATTATAGCACTCTGAATCATTGGTGGTTGTAACTCCCCAACGATGACCTTCATCATATACCAATGTTCACTTCTTTGGGTCTTCATTGCACAAAGCACGATACGCCCTTGTCGCCGATTCTGACTTCGTTCCTAAATTTTTAATTTCATCCATTGCCTCGTCAAACTTCCGCATTTGATGGGCAGTCCCAGCTTACCATATGAGATCCTTAACTTTAACATTACCGAAATTTTTGTGATAATTACTTTTAAAGTGCCTAAGGCAATATCTATGGAATCCAGCTGTTTGCCCTCGTCGTGGTGTTTCCCATTCATGTTTGACGGCGCTTAATATGGCTGCATGTCGATCAGAAATCAATGTGACACCCTATTGGCTCGACACAATCAGATGCCTGACATTATGTATATACCATGACCAATCACGATAATTTTCTGATTCAACTAACGCAAAAGCTAGAGGAAAATTTTATTTCGTAACAGTTCTCGCTGTGGCAATAAAAAGAACTCCTGTATATCTACCATAAAGAAAAGTACTGTCGACTCCTATGACTGGCGGACAGTGCTTGAAGCCTTCAATGCATGGTCGAAGTGCCTAAAATATTCTGTTTAATGCCCTAACACCCAACGTACCCAAGTTCAATGTTTCTAAAATCACAGTCGTGCCCAGGTTTCTGAACTCCAAGGTTCTGATGTACCTTAGCAACTTTTCATAGGATTCATCCCAATCTCCGAAAACTATCTCAATGGCCTTTGTTCTTTCAAGTCATGCTTTCTTGTATGAAACTGTAAAACCAGCATTATTTTTCACATTCTCAATTATGGATGCTATTTTCCAGTCAGGGTCTTCCTGTACACCACAACAAACAAACACTCCAAACTTTATTAAGGAAGGGCATTAACAAATAATATCAACACATCTTACATTAAAATTGAAACTGAAAGCAACTTACCGCAACTTGTGTCTTAATTAAGTGTGCAATAAATGTTGAATTCAGATTGTGGTGATCCAAACTCTTCATCCCATGTAAACATATATGAGGCTCGGGATATTGCGTGATCTCAAAAAAACTGTACTTTTTCTTCAAACAGGCACGTAGTTTCCAAGGGCAATCGTAATTGCACTTGGTGCTCCAAACCTTTTTATTTGTTTCCACAACACGATAATGTTTATTTTTCTTCACGTGATACCAGTTACATGCATGGATCACCGCATCCTTATCTTTGAATACCATCCCTTTTGCAAACTCCAGATTAGCATCTGACCATGTCAAACCGCGATCATATAAGTCTCGACCACCTACGACATCATCTGCCCCAACCAAGTTCGTAAAAAAGGGCATATATGGAGTATCATGTAATGCTTCATTAAGGTTCGATTATTCGCGCCTATCGTCATCACAGTCATCATTTAATTTATTTATCATTAAAATATCAATATCTTCATCTGAATTATCGGATTGAATGACATCTGCATCTTCATCTACATGTGTCCTAGTCTCGTCTAATGCAACTAGGCGTTCCACATGATCCAGACTTCCACTAGGACCTCCCGCCTCTATGCACCCACCTTGGCCTGATGCATATTGTGGGTGAGGTGTTGGTGGACTCTGAAAGTCATGAAACTGTTCAAAATTACTAAGACCCTGTAAGAAATTTTTATTTGGGCTGAAAAGGCTAGACATTCGTTGCCCTAGCCCTTCCTCAACTATTGTGCTTTGGCTACTCTGTCCAAGTGAAACCATTTGAGTTAATGACCCCAATGCCGATACATCTCCCCTCCCTGACAATAGTTCACCGTAGGTTTAGACATCTGCCCAACTCACATCTGCACAACTTCTACTGGTGTTCATTGTGCTACCCTCCTCCTTTACAACATATATTTCAACACATTGGTGGTCAAGATATCTTAAAGGAATATTCAACACATTTTGCAATGTCTTGTCGTCATTGATTGACAACTTCTTATATATCATGACATCTCCATTTCGTCTGTGCGGATATCTACATATGAACTTTATAGTCACATGTTCTCGGTACTCAACCATCATTTGCATAAACATATCACGAAAAACAGCAACTGAGGTTCTCATTTCAACATCATAATATGAACTAGCATCTATATCGTAGGTTACACCTTCTTGACGATCTCGTATTATCTTTTCCCCCCAATAAAACATAACCATTATCGTCATTATTTAGTTTTACCTACTAAACAAAACTAACAGAGATGTCAAAAGTATACAAACTAATTAAATTAAATGTTTTAAAACTTATGTAAAGATGCTTATATAAATACACATTTGACAGTTTATCCTAAATATTATTTACTTATATAATATAGTAAATTTATTTTGATATAAATACAAAAGGACTATATGTATTTTATATATATGTTATAAAATTGCAAAAGTAATTTGAAATTATTTACTATTTTTTACAAATTTTTGAAATCATTGTTAAAATAAATTATGAATTGTTTAATTTATTTATGAATTTTTTAAATATTTTTATGTTTGTTCAAATTTGTTAAAATAAATTATGAATTGTACATATGTTCTAAACATGCAAAACTAATTTGAAATTATTTACCATTTTTTACAAATTTTTCAAATTTGTTAAAATAAATTATGAATTGTTTAATTTACAAATGAATTCTTTAAATAAATAATTGTTTAAATATTTTTATGTTCAATTTCCAAAGAAATTGTACTATTTTTCATTTATTTACATATTTTTAACATATTCTTTATATATATGTTCTAAACTTGCAAAACTAATTTTAAATTATTTACTACTTTTTACTAATTGTTAAAATCATAGTCTTTAAATTAAATTATGAATTGTTTAAATAATTTATGAATTGTTTAAATAATTTTTTGTTAACTTTGTAAACAGAAAATTATGAATTGTTTAATTTTAATTGTTTCTTAAATAATTGAATTATTTACTACTTTTTGTTAATTGTCTGTTACTATTTTTTAATTAACATCTTTTTTAATTTATTTACATATTTT
The DNA here is from genome assembly GCA_033060915.1 of Euryodendron excelsum. NCBI lineage: Eukaryota > Viridiplantae > Streptophyta > Magnoliopsida > Ericales > Pentaphylacaceae > Euryodendron > Euryodendron excelsum. The sequence goes on along the minus strand of CM065378.1, from coordinate 1,552,345 downwards.
TAATATATATTATTTAACATATTATTTAAATAATTATCTACACATTTTTTTTATACATGCTGAATTTTTCACGTAAAAAAAAAAGTAATTACAATAACACTACAACTAACAGTGTAATCAAGAGGAAGGAAAAAAAAAAAAACAACATATGTATATAGAGAGATAGATATTATTCGTACATATGTATATATATTATTCGTATGTGAATGAAAAAAAAAACAACAATGTCTATATATTATTCGTGTATATATACATAACACTAAAATCAAAAAAGAGAGATATAAAGAGTATTTATTACATTATAAATGACTAGTTTGAACTAGGTGATCGATATGCAACTTGAAGACAACTTGAATGTATGCAACTTGAAGACAAGCTCAGGAAAAAATTTGTCGAAGTGAGACCTTCGAGGCTGTGAATGAAAAAACGAGAGAGAAGCTAATTGAAATACAGAATAAAAACGCTAATTCAAATAGCGTTTTCAGGAAAAACGCTATTTCAATTAACGTTTTTATTAAAAACGCTTTTTCAATTAACGTTTTTATTGAAAACGCTTTTTGCATTAGCATTTTTACCCCATCTACGCACCACGGTATAAATACGCATAAAATGCTTTTTCGATTAGCGTTTACATTAAAAACGCTTTTTAAAAAAGCGTTAAACTCGCACTATGGAATAAAGTTTAGACCGCCCCCGGTTCTGGAATAAAGATTAAATAAGGGTTTTGTTATGGAAATTAGCCTAGATATATGGCTTCTTCTTTTATGAATATGTTTATTAATGTTATTGAATTTGTGGAATATATATGTTATTTATTTATAAATTGTAAGAAACCTAGTAAAAAGTAAATTGTGATTTGTTAATAAACCCATTAAATTTAAGAGACCCAGTAAATAAAACCATTTTAAAATGTATATATCTTGGCTAAATTCACTAATTTTGTTTTTATAAATAAATATTGCTTACGACACCCAATAAAAAATAGATGTAAACCTGTAAATGTAAAATTCTCTTGGTTAAATATATTAATTTCGTTTTTGTAAATAATTATTGTTTAAGTGACGTAGTATTTAACCGATAATCAAATTAGATTGTTTACTGGATTGTGTTTACCGTCTGACGTGGCAAAAAATCGTGACTTTGCAGTTTGTGTCGTAGGAGGACTCTTGAAAGGTAACTAGAGAAACAAAATACAAAAAGTAATAATAAAATAATTATAAAATAAGAACATATCTTCTACAGCTAGGTTTTGCTGTCTGATCGCTTTCCATTTTTTTTTGTCTGCAACAAAATCTTTCTCTCTCTCTCTCTCTCATTTAAACGTCAAGATTGATCACTCCATCCTGTTGTTGCCATCTGAGGTAATTAAAGTATGTACTATGATGCTTAATTTCTTTTTGAATTATTCCATCATAGTTCTTGATGTAGTTGCGGAAGCATAAGAACAGTTCTTGCTTAATGAACTTGAATACAATTGTTGAAAACTTTGGGTCATTTTCTTCTTCTTGTTTGAGATTCATTACCAGAAGCATTTGCATATTTGTATAGTTATATTCTCAGGAAGAGTACAAGAGAACATTCTTCTTTCTCCCAAAACTATGATGTTTTCTTTGATATTTTGACTTGGATGTTTATTATCTCAATTTAATTTTCTTCGTTGCTCTTAGAATAATAGAATAAATAAAGTGGTATGTTGAGGAAGTCTTAAAATGGTGCAAGTGGTGGAAAAGGGTTTGAGAAAAACACAAGATATGCCATCAGCATGTGCAAATGACAAACAAGAGGATCAAACGATAGTTGAAGATGATGGGAAAACATCTACAGTTGGAATGCCATTTGACTCATGCGAAGAAAGTTTGTAAATTTTATAAGGAATATGCTAGTGAGAAGGGATTTAACATAATGCAAAGAAGATAAAAATCTTAAGACTGAATTTTCAGGTACTTCACTATTGCATGTGCTATATCCGGTAAGCCGCAAAACTCTTTAAAGAACTTTTTCAAAGGTAGACCTTCTACTAAAATTGATTGCAAGGTGTCATATGTCGGGAGTTTGCTATCCGACCCAAAAGCTTAAGCTATTAGGTGGTACTGTCTACTCTCCTTATAAGCCCATGAACCTCCCACTTTCTATTCAATGTGGGATCGTGACATACTCTTCCACCTAAATCCGCAACCACCCTCGTTGCGGGTCGAACCAGTGTGCCTACTCCTCTCAGCGTTTGGCGTAGAATCAGATCAGAAATGGGTGGCTCTAATACCACTATCACAGGCCGGCCGTTTGCCATTCGATCCAAAATTTTAAGTTATTAGGTGGTGCTACCTACCCCCCTTATAAGCTCATGAACCTCCTACTTTTCTATTCAATGTGGGATCGTGACACAAGGCAAAGACAAACACAATATTAGGGCAAGATGGATGATTCTTGTTGTCACTTATTGAGAATGAACACAATTGTACAATCAATCCATCAAAGGTACCGTTTTATAGAGGTAACAAGCACTTAGATGCTCGTATAAGAAAACAACTAGAATTGAATGATCAGGCTAGCATACCTTTATGTAAAAATTCTAACTCTTTAGTTGTGGAAGCTGGCGGATATGAAAATTTATCATTTGGTGAAAGAGTATCGAAATTAGGTTGATAAAGTTAGGATATTGAAACTTAGGGAGGGAGATGCAGAAACTATACATAAGTATTTTGTCCGCGTGCATACAAAAAAATTCACAATTTTATCATGTTTTGAATTTGACAAGGAAGGGCACTTACGAATGTGTTTTGGGCTATTACCAGATCTAGGGGTGCATATAAGTCATTTGGTGATGTAATTTGTTTTGATATAACTTATTTGACAAATAAATATGACATGCCTTTTGCTCCTTTTGTTGGAGTAAATCATCATGGGCATTCAATATTACTTGGTTTTGGTCTTTTGTCCAATGAGAGTACAGATAATTATATTTGATTATTTGAAGCATGGTTAGATTGTATGTCAAGTCATGCTTCAAATGCTATAATCACTGACCAATGCAAGGCTATGCAAGGAGCAACTGGCAAAGTATTTCTGAACACTTTCCATTGTCTATGTAGACGGCATATAATGAAAAAAATTACCAGGAAAGTTAGGTAGTTTCTTAGAATATGAAGCTATTAAAAGTAACTTGCAAAAATGTGTCAATAACACTTTGAGAATTGATGAGTTTGAAGAAGGTTGGAGAAAATTGATTGAACATTATAATTTAGAATATAATGATTGGTTGAAATCTTTATGTGAGGATCGACATCATTAGGGTCCAGTTTTCACAAAACTTGTTTTTGGGGCCGATATGTTTGCATCACAACATAGTGAGAGCATGAATTCATTTTTTGATGATTTCATTCATTCAAAAACTTCTTTAAAGCAGTTTGTTGAGCAATATGAAAATGCTTTGAAAAAGAAAATTGAGAAGAAGCCAATGTTGATTTTCACTCTTTTAATACAAATTTGCCTTTGTTGACAACACTTTACATTTTCTCTTATTTGTATTAATAGCTACTCTAGGCGGAATGTTTTATGCGGTGCTAACGATACACCCATATAACTTTGTGAGTTGTTTTCGTGATGATTTGGGTGATAATAATCAGATGGTACGATATAATCATCGATACACATATTTTAATCAAGCGGTAGACATTGGGACAAGATTTGAATATTTATGTGAGCGTGCAAAGTTATATGTTTGGTTGATAATGATAACAATGAAGTTTGTGAACCTTCACAATTATGTCATGAAGTGCTTCGTCCACTCAAAGGTAGGAGAAAAGGTCACCCGCCATCTAAAAGAAAGGAGTCCAGAGTAGAGAAAATAGTTTGCACAATTAAGAAAAGGTAAGTCATTTCAAAATGATTCTCTTGCATATGTGTTTTACCTTGGAAATTTACTTACCTTTATCAATTGTGTATGTCAGGTTCCAAAAAGAAAAACAGAGTCGAAAACTAAGCAGATTGATCACTTGCAAGTGCAGGAAAAAGAAAAGGTACTATAAATAACAATAATAATTTCTTAAGTTAATTTTAAATTGATTAGGTGCTAATAAACCATCCTTAAAATTTTAATTTGAAGCAACATTATTAATATTAAGTAGATGAACAACTTCAGGAGCATTCTTTTAGCCATCCAATTGAGCAAGAATTCAGCTACACTGTCATGATCCAAGATCTACATGGTACAATATTGTTCGTTTTGGGCCTTGGCCCGTACGATTTTAAAACGCGTTGTACCAAGAAATTGCTAAACTTATAAGATAGACTCATATCGATAAAAAAAACACTTATGCAAGTTCCTAAGTTAGCCCCATACATTCAACATGTGCTAAATCAAGGCTTGGGCTATGGAAATATATCTTTTGTGCTTTTTTATGTCTTATAAGAGTTTTTCCTCTTATCTTTATAAGTTCCAGAAATAAAAGGAATTTGATATTGGTCATTATATTATAGGTAGGAGAAACACTACAGGAGAGAACAAATGTCTATGTTGCTTATTTTCAGACACAATCTTGGGTGCTTCATATGTGATTGGTTTCTAAAATGTTCAATTCTGGAAATATCCTTCGTAAACACTTCATTTTTGCCTGCTTGGTAGTTTCCGGTCCAAAACAATCCTAAAATCAAACGGCATAACATTATCAAGCCCAAACCGGTCTTTTAAACTCAAGACAACTTCACAAGATCAAGTGGTTTTTGAAACCGCCACCAACATTGTGGCATGCTTTTCAAAGAAAAGAAGAACCTTCGGAAACTAACTCATCACCACCGTCAGAGTGGCAGAAGCACTCAACAACTCTAAATGGTTCACTTCTGGCGCTTGCTAGTCCACCAATATAGAATGTCCATTATACCCCTCGGCATCTGGTAATTTTTCGAGATCAGGCAATCTCTGAAACCAACACTAATACTGTCGGAATGATGAAAACACTCACAAAATATCACAATCGTTGGAGTGACAGAAACACTCACAAACAGGTCGACACGGGTTTTACTGCTAAAACACCTACTGTCGTAGGACCAAACACGCCCCTTAGGCGTAGCACTTTTTTTGGAGAAAAAAAAGACTTCCAAGGACCAACTCATCACAAACCATCAGAGTGACGAATGCATTCATAAATTCAGGTCAACACTGATGCCTACTAGCTCGACACGGTAAAAAATAACCAAACTGCCCTTTGGGTATACCGACACGTCTTTTGAGAAAGTACAAAGTCCTCGATGTTGGCCCAAGTAGGCAACCCAAGAGGGGGGGTGAATTGGGTTTTATAGAATTTATATCAAGAATTGCAACTTAAACAGTTTATGTAATGTAGCAGTGAGCAATCAAACTAATAACCAAGCAAGTAAATAATAAGATGCAATGCAATAAAGTAATATGAGCAAAGAGATGAAGAACACCAGATTTATAGAGGTTCGGCCAAACTTTGCCTAAGTCCTCTCTTCCTCGATCCTCTCGAAGGTATTCTACTATGTAAACTTCCTTTACACAGCTGCTAGTTTTTCTCCAAGTGCCTAGCTCACTCTTACAAGAGCTCTTCCCCAAGCTCTCAAAACCCAAGAGATTTTGTCCAAGCTTCTCTCAAACTTACGAGTGATTTTGTCCAAACTTCACTCAAACTTTACAAGAGATTTTGTCCAAGCTTCTCTCAAACTTACAAGTGTTTTTCCCAAGCTACACTCAAACTCACAAGTGTTTTTATCAAGAACACTTAAACTTACAAGTTTACAAACCCACCCAATAATAGATGAAGGTTGTACAATGAATAACTCTCTCTCAAAGAGTGGATAAACAAATTTTCAGCTCACTCAAGAACCCCCCAAAAGAATAAAAACAGAGTATAAGATGTAGAAGATGAAATATCACTTTGTAGCACTTAATCTTGTGTTCTTCTCTTGTTCTTCTTGTTCTTCATCATCATATATGTGTTGGGGATCTTATATATATAGCCTTGAGTTGATTATAGCCGTTGGAGATGGATGGGAGACCATTTGATACGAAAACGGCGGAGTATAACGTTCAAAAAACTAGCCGTTACCTTAAATGAGTCGACTCTTTTGCTGCAGAGGTCGACTCTTTTTGTGTTGCAGCAGATTTTTGAAGGTTCTGCCCAAATGAGTCGACTCTTTTGGTCCAGGGGTCGACTCTTTTGGTCTAAAACTGCACAATCAACTCTCTGTTGGAATGAGTCGACTCTTTTATGCTAGGGGTCGACTCTTTTGATGTTCCACCAGAATTTTCAGCCTCTGTTTGAATGAGTCGACTCTTTTGCTTGAGGGGTCGACTCTTTTTAGGAAAATCCTTAACTTTTACAATACTTCTTTAATCTTCTTCAATATCTTCAAGCTCTTTAAGGATCATCCAAATAAGGTTTCTAGGGCTTGAAAAGACTTTTTCAAGGCATGTTGACTTCAAGAACATCTTCAACTTTTCAAGATAAAATCAATACACTTTTGATTATATTTAGAGTTCTTCAATCAACATTACTTCTTCCATTGATCTAAGTCTTATTCAAAATCTTCAAGAGAGCTTCCAAGACTTGATATCTCTTTTCTTCAATTGATCTTTCATGCTTATTGAATATCTTCAATCTCTTTACTTGATCTTTATCAAATTGATTTCTTCTAGGATTCTTTAATCAATATAACTTCTTCCATCAATTCAAGACTTCAACATAATCTTCAATGAAGCTTCCAACTCTTGTGATTTCTTATCAATACTTTCAAGACATCTTCAAAACTTCCAAAAAAAACTTCCACGTCTTTAAGTGAGTCTCTTCTTCTTCCATTCTTGCAAAACATCTTCAAATCTTTAAGGTGAGCTTCCATGTCTTGTAAGAGTCATCTAAATGAGGTTGCAACTATGAGATTGCTGAATATATCAACTCATCATACTTCTTGTCTTCATTGTTTCATGACAAGCTTCTTACCACAAGTTCTTCAATATCTTCAATGTGACAAGTTCTCCACTGTTACTTGACAAGCTTCAACTTGTTGCTCCCCCTTTCTTTTATGCTTTATGCCTCAATGCATTTTCTAGATTTAGAGTAGAAAAATCAACCAATTTAGAAGTTCATAGCATGCATGATGATATAGTGGACTTGATATGGCCATGAGGATCGAGGGTCTTCATAGTGAAGTGTAAACCATATTTGTACGATGCCAGCTCTTCGGTCTTCAATTCTACTTGAAATCCTTTGTTGTATTTGCACTTCAATTTGTACTTTAGTCTTCAAGAATTGATTCCATGTCAATTTGAATACTCTTCAAATAATCTTGCTTGAGTGCTTTGCTTCTTTGAATAACTTCTTGGATCATCATAAGATCTTCAGTCACTTGCATCCTTCTTTTGAATACTTGTTGAACTCCTTGAGCATCTTCAATCTCTTCAAGAATAAGATTACCTAAGTAATCTTCTTGTTGGATACTCAACTGATCAACTTAATTATTTTCTTGTTGTCAAATGATTATAATCTAATCTGTACACTCAAGTGAAATAATTAGATAACAACCACATGGTTTTGTTATATCAAAATCAACATGGGGATCAACCTTGAGTCAACACTCGAGACAGTAAATCCACCCTTCCAAGACTATCCCTAGACTGTCTGACATGTTCAATATGCCATTCCAATTGACTCTAAGCCAATTCTAGTGATATCTGATCAAAATAATCATTTTGACCCTGGTGGGCTCAGGCCTCTGGTCCAACCACACCGGCTCCGGGTTTTAACCTAGCGATCACCGAGATACTCCCAAGAGAATCCCTAGCTATTCCCAAATAAGTCCCTTGACTCAAAAACCCCCTTCAATCAACAGAACCTCGCAAAACGTGTCACAGATGCTTCGCTAAGGTTGGCTTTTTCTTCAATTCCGTAATGAAAATGCATTGTCAATAGACTTGAGAAATGCGTAAACTAGGGAATTCCTTGGAGCCTTTCCAAAGGCCTTTCAATAGGTATGGCTCGATCGGAACAATAACTTCCTAAAACCCCCGATCAAGTGGCACAAAAATGGCTATTTTGGAAAACCGATAGAGCGTCTCATAAATGCTCCCGAGAGCTTACTTTTATGCACGCTTCTCAAGGCATTATCTCCATTATCTAAAATCATCTGAGGCTCCTCGAGGGTTTTCGGTTTAAGAGAAATCATAGAGGAACATCGTGACTGCAATCAATTTTTTCAAATCTTTCCCGAATGGCACGAATATCAAGACAAAGTTGACATAAAAAAAATTTACAACCAAGCATGTCCTACATGCACACAAATCATGATTAGATCATCCAAAATTTGCTGTGTAGCCCAAGTCTAGGTAGTACAAGGATGCAACATGGCACTTAACCAATGGTTAAGTGCCCACACGTGTACTATATGTGCATGGGTAAATTTTGCCTATGTGTATGTAAAACATGCACACGGAGGGAAGTTTTTGGCCTATAAATACCTGGTCACCACTAGCAATTTTCAAACACAAAATAGTATAGAAATTGCCAAAATTGATACAGAAACTCCAAAAAGCCCAAGTCTCTCAAGGATTCAAGCTTCACCAAGCTTCCTCAAGCCCTTCAACCATGGTGGATTGAAAAAGTCTAAAGACCAAAGGTAAAGCTCCATTTAAGATTATGCTCCTCCCACTCCTCTCTTTTCTCCCTTAGTCTACTTGGACTATTCTTCCATTTTAAACCCCATCTTCTACCCCATTTCCTGCATGTTTGAAATAATGAGGCTCATAGGTCATGCTTAGAAGGACATTTATGGGAACCATAGATTAGGGGATCTCTCCAAGCCATCTTGACCATAGTATGGCCCTTATAGCCCCTTATAATGTGGTGTAGTCTTGAACTTTATATGTTTCATGATCCCCTTGCATTATGATTACTATGTTCATGTATTGCATGTGATGGTCTTGTTGTCATGCTTAAAAACATTTTTCAAAATCACTATTGGTTCCATTTTCAAGAGTTTTATAAAGTTCGTGTTAAAATAATTTTCTAAAAATGACTCTAAGTTGGAGTTTCTTGAAATTTAAGTCAAGAACCTTAGTTTACCAAGCCTTAGGTTACTTTCCAAAACCCTAATCTCTACCTTGTATTTCACATGGCTCTCTTGACTTTTGCATAAAAATGATTTCAAAAATCACCCTCTAACGGGCTTTCCAAATTATTGCTATTTTAAGATGTCCTCAACATGGTTTTCAAAAACACCCTCTCAGAAAGAGTTTTTTTTAATGATTTTCAAAGCTTTCAAAATAACCCTCCCTTAGGGGAGGTTTTCAATATTTTGCTCTCTTGAGTTGTGAGATTGGAATGATCCCTATGAAAACCTCTTTTGAGTGGTGTCCCCAAAATCAACCATATGAACCATAACTCACTAGAGTGATTTTTAACACCCTAAAAATGGTTTGCCAAAACAACCCTCTTCGAAAGCAGTTTTCAAAACCTTTACTCTCTTTAGTATCCATCAAAATGGTTTTTAAAAAAAATAACTACTTATTCTATGTTTTGATTTTCTCAAGTTTTACTCTCTTCAGTTAGTGATTGTAATGGTTCCAATGAAACCCTCTTTTAAGTAGTTTCTAAATATTAACCATATGAACCCTACACTTAGTTGAGTGGTTTTCAAAAACCCAATCTCTCTTGAGTTGGTTTTCCAAAAGGTTTTTCATAAAATGACACTTTTCTTCAAGTTTTTTTTACATGAAATGATAAAGTTTTTACATAAAATGATAAAATTTTTACATAAAATCATGGTTTTCAAAATACCTTTTCAAGTCATGCATAAAACTCCTCTCCAAAACCACTAGGCTCAAACCCTAGTCCAAAATCACCGTCTAAAACACTAGGTTAACTCTACCCTAGGACATTTCCAAGCTCTTGGTTAACTTAATCCTAGTTAGGTAACCCCAGTCAACCAAACCCTAGGTTAACCTAACCCTAGTTAGGTAACCCTAATTGTCCAACTGTACGTCAACCTAACTTTAGTTGGGTGACCCTAATCAACCAAATCCTAGGTTAACCTAATCCTAGTTAATTAACCTTAGTTATCCAAACCCTAGGTTAACCTAACCCTAATTATATAACTCTAGTTGACCTAACCCTAGTTGCCTTGACCAAGGTGGGTTAAACTTCAAGGCTGCTATTCAAAAGTCTTATTTAACTCTAGTTGACCTAACCCTAGTTGCCCTAACCAAGGTGGATTAAACTTTAAGGCTCCTATTTAAAAGCCCATTTTTCAAGTGATCTTTCGATCCAAAATCATTTTCATAGCATGTTTTCAAAAACATCCCATTCTCTTGAGTTTTCAAAAGCCAACCCTAAAGTCTTTTCAAATACTTCCACATCCTATTCCAAAATGTTTTAAAAAGGAGCACAAAAAAAAAAAAAAAATATTTTAAAAAGCTCACTTAAACTTGTCTTAACCTAAAATGGCTAGACACTTATCATTTTCAAAAATTATTTTAAAAACTAACAACCCTAAGGTGATCGTAACTCTCTCGCGGTTGGGGTTCCCAAAAAAAAAAAAAAGATACATCAAGTGCAACCTTTAAGGTTCATAGTGGGGTCCCAAACCCTAAGTGTTTTCAAAAATCTTTTTCAAAAATGATTTTTAAAAGTCACATCCTTAAGAAAATTTTAGTAATTTAATGATTATGATTTCTTAAGGAAAGTGAGATATCAAGTAGGGTTCTATAATCCTAAAGTTTTCAAAACCGTAATGGGAATGTCTAGTCTCCCTTTCAAAATTGTTTTTCAAAGTTCATATCCTGGAGGAATTTAGTTCTTCAATAACTAATCTCACAAAGGTAATGATACATCCAATGTATCAATGTATCATTTCAAAAATGATTTCAAAATTTCTTAAAAACAAGTTTACAAGAGTTTTTCCAATTCAAAATCTATTTCCAAAATTTTCGAAATAAGATTTCAAAATATTTTCAAATCTCTCATGACTTGCTTCAACACATTCCCTAAACTCCTTTGAGTTATTTAAAAAACATTTCAAAACTCTCTTGAGTTGTCTCCAAAAAATTACAAAACAATCAAAGTCCTATTTCAAAAGCATTTTTTCAAACTCTCAAGTTCTATTTCAAAAATTTGAAGTCCAATTTCAAGTCAAAACTCTTTTGAGTTCAAGTTTCAAAAGAAACCTCCAAGACTCCTATGAATCCATTTTTCAACCGGACCTTAGTCTGAACTATAAATGACCTGATTCTCACTAAATGAGACACTTAAACAACTTTCAAATAGATATGGTCATGCTCTTATTTTCAAGTCAAATATTTTATTCAAAATTTTTCAACTCTTTCGAAAGTCTAGTTTCAAACTCCTTTTCAAATCTTCCAATAATCTTTTCAAAACTTGCATCATACATCATTTTTTCAAAAAGTGATGACTAAATCCCCTCTTCAAAAACTTTTTTAAGTTGGTAAAAGTGGATATTAGTAACCGGTGATTCAAGTGAGTGAATTAAGAATAAATAGACATGTAGGTACCGAAATAGCGGGGTAGGGTAATGATCTTAGGATATCTTTTCTACACGTAATCAACACACGGACTATAAATTTCTATTTTGAAAACCGAAACCCGAAACTGGAGTCATGTTTTTCAAAAAGGCTTTAAAAATATTTTCAAAGGTTGCTACAGAACCACTTTTCTAAAAACCTTCTTAAGCAGGACATTTATAAAACCTTTTTGAAAAATTTAAGTTTAATCTTCGGATTACACTTAGCTTTTAGATGATCTAGTACATCTTAAATTATATTGGGTGGCGACTTTAAAATTTTTTCAAAAGCTCTTATTCAAATCAAGTTTTCAAGTTCAAAGCCCCATCGCACTTGAACTTCTAGAAGAGCGAGTTCTACCAGAGAGACTACCGTGCTTTTCCAGAGTTAAGAGGGCTCAGGTAAAAATCGAGGCGCGACATCCTGACTTGTGGTTATACTTTTATTATAAACTTAGGTCATTAATGAATTAGATGAAATAAAAAGATTTGCATATTTCTTTTTTCATTTTCTTATGTTTTATTTTGTTGCATCAGCAGTGTGGTATCATGTTGAATCTCTCCCTGCTTGCATATCTATGCTATTTTCTATATCTCCCAGTTTTATTATGGCCACCAAGGAGAAATTAAGGGTGTGAAAAAAATGTAGCATAAAATAAGCAGAGTAAAATTTTCTCGACGGATTCTTTGGCTCTAGCAACCTTATGCGAGTCAAAATGCTCCCATTTGCAGCGCCATTTGTCTCTACTGGTAAACCTCCACATAGACGGGTGAGCCATTGTAGACACATCTTAATTGCCACCACTTGTTGAAGCAAGAGACTATAACAGGTTAACCCCGCCTTACTTGCCAACAGTTGTTGCAATGATAAATGAGGAAACACAATCTAAGACCATATAGTTTTGTGCAAAGTAAACCCAAAAGTGCACTAGTATGGAGGGAGGGATTTATTTAAGTGGAAGGTGTTGACAGTTGACACCACAACGTAAAATAATGCATGTCACGACATGGAAAAATATATATTTTATTTTATATACAAATATTTTACCCTAACACTCATCAAAATTAAAAATTATGTAATTCATAGCCTAATCGTTAAAATAGGTATACAGTCCATATTATTATTATTTTATAATTGACTCTCAAGCTAGTTTTCTTCAAATTTACAATGTGCTACGTGTGTATCTAATCGATGGACATATGTTGAAAGAATGTATGACAAGTGTCATCTTTAACATGGACATGACACCTTTTTAGTAAATGCCAATATATTCAGTAGGTGGACTAATAGTGACAATTAAAGATTTGATCTTCCCCTCATATGTGCTATTTGAAATGACTAATTGATGCATCAGAGCCTTCTATGAGGATTTTCAGGTTGGCCAATAATCGGGTTTCAAGGGCTAGGGCCTTGATTTATAGGGCTTAAGGTTGGGAAGGTAGAATTAGGGACAAAGGAAGTTTTCAGGATCAAACCAGCTGAGGTTTAAGGCTGTTTTGGGTTTGAAAAGTAAAGATTAAGCTTGATGGATTTGTGTCCAACGGGTACCTAGTTTTTACAGGCTTTAATTTGTAAGGTGCTTTATGTTTTAATTTCAAGGTCTTGAATCTTGATGGTTTTAGGGGTTCATTTAAAGGCTGAATGTGGCAGCTTAATGATGTAGAGGCTTGCTGGAATCAACCAGATAGAAATAAAGAGAAGGTAAGAAGAAGGAAGAATTTGGACCTTAGAATCTCTCCAAGGTTTTCGAGGAATCTCACGTAGTAGGGTTTAGTGGAGTCTTGCCACTAAAAGAAAACAAATTCTGCAAAAATTTGTTTCATCAAATCTAGTAAAATTGTATCTAACAATAAGCCTATACAGAAGTATAAAGGATTTCCAAAGCTAAATAAGACTTGAACTGTCATACGGCCATATTAGAAAAAGACATCATAAATTTCCTGAATAAACATGAAACTAATCTAGACTCTAAAACAATGAAATTACCAAATTACCTTAGATTTGAAAATTACGAAAATACATCTGCTCTGGATGTTTATATAATACTCCTAATCAAATAATATTGTTCTAGCATATGCTTTGTAAGGGCTGATCCCCATTACTAATTTTGAAGCCTTACTTTCAAAGAAGATTTTTTGTTTCTTTCAACCAGCAAGTTTATTTAATAGTCTCTTCTTCATTTGTTAAAGGAAAAAAAAAATACTTCATCCTTCTCTTTGAGTTTTTCTTTTATTGCGTCGTTATACGCATTGCAAAATCACGTTGAATGAGCATACCCAAGCGGTAGATGGTTGTTACCATAATCTGTAGGGTCATTTACAATGAAGTTTTAAAATTTAGGAAATGTTTGAACATAACTTGTTTTACTAACTTATGGCTTAAACTTATAGCTTATAACTTATTTTTAAAATGTTGTTTAGATCACCCTCAAATAAGTCACTTAAAAAAGTTATTTTTCAACTCTCTACTCAAAAAGCCACTTATGAAGTTAAAACATTTTATAAAAAGTCACTTAAAAAGTAGCTTTTCAAATAGCTTATAATTTATAACTTATTATTTGTAAGCTTGTCTATCCAAATACTCCATTGTATCAATAACACTTTGATTGGAAAGCCTTGTGGAAGAGAAAGTATAGTTACTGTGACCGGAAAATGACAATGATACATGTGTACTTCCATCACCACAGAAATAATGCGGCGAATGGAGAGGCATTGGATAGGGAAGGTAAATTGATATAGACCTTACAACTTGATCTATCCAATTCCTTTTAGTAGATAAGAAGGAAAAATGCTAAGAGAAGGAAAGAGTGGAGTGAAATTTGATGGAAAACAATTTTTTTTTTTATGTGTTAATAAAAAATATCAATCACATTCCAAAACACTCAACAATCAAATGTTCATTTGAAATAAAAGATGGCTAATAATAAAACATAGAGTAAACAATCATTTAATTTTTTCAACTTTACCTCAAATCTTCATACACGACCCCACTAAAACCTGAAAGCTGGTTGTTTGGTGATGACTTGATTTTGGCACTATAAAGACACTGAAGCAATGCTGCTTTGTATTTTCCTAATTTTCTTTCTTGCATTTACTGTCCATCCAGCAGTGGCATATGTGTAGTATCAATTATGTACATACAGAATTTTTGTAGAATATCCACTGTCAACACACATTATATTTGGCAGTCTAAAAAGTCTGGATCTATTTTCATTCTTTGTATTTTGTACTTTTTCTTCCTTCGCAATGTAATATGGCATACTTTTCTTTTCCTTTCGACTGTTAATCTTTCTCTTGTTCTTTAGCCACTTGTTTTGTTTTTTTTGGTGGTGGAAGAATCGAAACTAGACAGAAGCGTAAAGTTTTGAGAGAATTTAACAGTTGAATGAAATATGGGTAAATCATCATCTCTTACCATTTTGCCAACGTTTGATTGCCCGTAATTTTCGTCCTCCATCTCCCACCAAACCATTTAAATTTGTTTCTCTAGCCTTTTTAACCTCCTCGGTTGAACCCATTCTCCAATTTTGTATGATAAAATGAATTTTATTTTAAATTCCACCAGTTTTACAGAATTCACTTCTTCCCCCCCTCACTCCATTCCCGCATCCTCTACCATTTTCAGTTTCTTTGGGATCTAAGCCATTTTGGAACTTGACCACCTTTGTCAGGCTTGTTGAGTCACCTCCTTGCATTCAGAATTGTCACTCCCACCCAATACCCAAAAAGGAAAAGAGAGAGAGAGAGAGAGAGAGAGAGAATGGAATATGAATCTTGCATTATGAACTAGCTGTTGTATTACATACTACGGCAAATTACGTTTATCAGTGGCAGCATTTGGCTAACACTCTTCCACTCATTCCGTAGCAACCTTATAGCTAGTTGAAGTAGAGTATAATAGTTCTCTACAAGGATAGAAGGGGACCTTGGGCGTGGCTTTACCAACCAAAATGATGTCAATTACGCTGGCCAAAATAAAATGCATGTCACGTACTGACCGTATATATGGAACTCAGTCCAAGTCGAATTGTATTATAATAAGCTTCAAACAATGGACGTTGAAAGTTCATGCCTCCAAAACAAACTTCAACACCAAACAACATTAAAAAAAGAATTTACTTTTGAAGGTGCCTAAGAAAGCATACATCAAGAATCCAAATAATGTTTGTCTAGCTAGGACAAAACACACAAGCATAGACAGACACACCATCTTCAGTACTGGCCAAAACCAGAATAAAAGTACTCACTAACATCGACTTTTGAACTGCCAAGTCTGCTCAAGGAAGCCAGTGGAGAGAGGGGGGGGGGGAAGGTTTTGACAGTTTTGCCACACAAGGAAACCAAAGTAGTTTCTAATTCTGCAGTAACTTTGCAGCCAAAAAAGCTTCCAAACCTGAATTTTTTTCTTCAACATCTCTAAATTCAGCTCTTCTTCCGTGACCTGCAAAATAAGGAAGAAATTATCTAGTTCACTTTCATCGGAGCAACTGGTCTAAAAATGAGCTTAGCTTTCTCCTTTTCTTTGTTTCTTTATATGGGTTTAACTCATAGGTAGGATGAGAGGAGAAATGGTGGGAGATGGAAGCAGAAAACAGGAACAGGTTGAAAAGTTATTTACCCCTGGCCCTGAATGAGTTTCATGTTCCTCATGACAAGAAAAGAAATGTAAAATTCAATAAATTTGATCCCCCAAAGAAGGTTGTATCAAACTTTTAGGCCACTCATTGTCCAACAAAAACAAAAAAAAAAAATGCCAGGCAATTAGGCCAAGTGGTAGCCTTGATGTCAGGGGCTCAAGTCTCTTGTTGCCTAGCTTTGGAGACATTTTGCTAGCCAATGTATTTATTCTGATCAACAGTTTAAAGTGTGAACTCGCCAATTACCAAAACCAACAGAAGAAAAAGAAATGTAATCAATCAATACCCAAGTTAACCCTTACGAGGTCAAATGCTGAAGTTATATTGTTAAAAAAAGAAGATGAAAACAGAAAAAGCAAAAAAACTATTCAACTAAAGGGTTAGGTTTTGACATGTGCAAGCTACCTTTTATGATTAAAATGGTTATAATTAGATGAGTAGCTTCACAGCATCCATGGCTCTCACTAGGACAATATGGCAGTTGATTTAACATTTGTACACGAAAAGACAAGCATACCCACCCGGTAGTATCCACTCAAAATCCAACTCAAGTAATAATCTAACACTGTTCAACTGCATGGGAACTGCAACACAAACAAGAGAAAACTAAGAAATGAGCATGTATTTGAAAACAAGCTCTGCACTTTTAGCAAAAGATAGCATATTAATATTATGATGATACTACTTATGACCAATTCACAAGAATGAGAGCCATTAAGAAACAGATGCCAGTTGGGGATGATCTCCCAGGCCAAGACATGGACCTGATTTAATCAATATATTATCAGCAAGTTGGTTATTTCTCCAGGGCCTACTATAACCTAAGAAGCACGGGCACTTCTAATAAGGTGCCATGTCCGTGTCAGACACCATGTTAGACTTGACACTCGTTGGACACTAAAACAATAAGACATTTTATTAAAACCCTTCTTGAGGTCCTAACCTAATAAAATATAGAGTTTTGCATAGTAGATTGGAGGTTTAACCCTTTTTTTGTACATCCTAAAAAAATAAAATCAACTGTCTATTGATACTTTTAAGTGCACCAATTAAACAATTGGATCTTATTCATAAAAAAAAAAACCATATAGATAAAGGTACATATTAATGTATTATATAGTTGGTAGAATTTATTCCAAAGCGTGAAAAATATATATACATTGAAAAGAAAATTTTATTGAAGTTTAGTATAGAATCAATCATAGATGATCTTTGGGATAGAAACGTTGAGTTCCACTTCACTAAATGATTGAGTTGAAATGTACTAAGAAATCATTAACATGTCTTTTTTCTTATATACTTTTCTGAGACTAATAAAAGTTAATTATATTTTTCATATAAAAAAATTTAGTCTTACATCCTATTATATGTCTCATGCTTCAACTTAGAAATATATAAGAAGACAACTAAACGAAAACTTAAATGTATAATAATTATATCAATAGGCAAAAATTTGTGGTTTAAGGTTTTGGCACCCCCATAAATAAAATCATGGTTCTGCCTCTGCTTGGAATCCCATTGTAAAATAAAAGTATTGTGATTTTATACGTAATTTGATGTTTAAACTACGGCATACATAAGTAAATTTTTTTACATATGACATATAAAACATACATAAAAAATATATTTTTTGTCGTGTCTCCACCATGCCGTGTCTTGCATTTTTTGAAAGTCGCTGTGTCGGCGTATCCGTGTCGTGTCATGTCCATGTTGCATGTCCTTGTCTATACTTCTTAGACTCTAATTGTATCACTTTCCCCATCATGCAGCCGCCCTTAAAGGGCAGTCCAATTGGTCTAAATTTGAATCAAGAGATAATTGACATTTGTCCTTGGAAAATAAATTGTTTGTACCTGAATACCAATTGTATCTCTCTCCAATGCTCAACCCGGACTCATTCAACAACAGATGGTCTCCAGTGAAGAGGATCTTCAGTGACTTATAAAACAAGCAGACTGATCCCTACCATTATATCAGAGATACAAAAATAGGCATCTCTCAGTGATGCCCCTGCTTTATTGAATTACAGTACAAGGTGATTAAGGGCCCGTTTGGTACAGCTTTTTTGTCAAGCTTTTTTTAAGCTTATAAGCAAAAAATTCAAGTTTTTCTAGCTTTTTTGCTTTTCTGGCTTTACCTTAGCTAAAGATAAGCAAAAAAGCAAAAACAGAAAAGCAAAAAAGGTAGCCGAAAAGCTAGTACCAAACAGGCCCTAAATAACAGCCAAGAGTTAACAAGAATGACATGAAATAATCCAACAAAAAAATAACTGGACTGTCAGTCCAAACTTAACAGCCAGTCTAAAATTTACATATGAGAGTAATGAAAAATGGAAAATTGCCAGCAATGATAAAAACCGATTTGTTGTGATCTATGTAAGTATTGATCAATCAACAAGTCTTAGTCATTTAAGGATGAATCCATAGTGTAGAAAATATTAAATGTAATTATGGCAAGTATATGCACTCACTTCTGTATGGCCTGGAGTGTATATAAGTTCAATGTCATGGCCAAGGTTCCATGGCCCACTCCCCTCCAGCTTAATCTCTACATCAGCTGTAGCAAACTCAACCTGAAAAGACAAGAAGACCAACTAGTATGTTTGAATTGCAAAAATCCACAACTATTTAATCCAAATGAGAGACATCCAACTCTGCTACAATGGATGTCCTATGAAGAGAAGCAAATTTACATGCTCTAAGTATATCAATTGCCTTAAAAATCAAGAAAATGCATGGGCTTTTTTACTGTATTAAGGCATGATTTAAACTGCTCACCATGCAACACTATAAAAATTGCACCTAACAAGTTGTGGACTTTCTGAGAAAGCATATAGGACAAACTTTTTTGGCTCCTCAATAGGGATTGTATTTACGTACTTTCACCTACTTTTATTTAAGATGCCTATGGTTCCACATGCAATAGGAGAACCTGTTCCAAATGGAAAATTTCCTCAAAGAACAATAGCATTAAAGAAACAAGTGAATTCGGATTACCAAGGGGTTCCTTTTCCTAGCCCTTAAGGTTTAAGCCATGAAAACCAAATGTAAGAATAGTATTGCCCACAAAAACTGCTGAGTTTCTTGTTACGGCCCATTGGGATAAACTGCCTTTTCTTAGCCCCTTCTATTGCAACACATTATTTATTGGGGCATGTTGGGTGTGGGGCTTGGTAGACCTGTTCCCACATTTCTGTCATTGCAAATTGGACCTCCATTATGTATTTGTATACATTTTGTTTTTCTTGTTTCCTTTCCTATGTATTTTTTTTTTTTTGGGTCAGGTGAAGATTACTATTGCAATCCCCATAGGGGGAAAACCAACAACAATTACAGTAAATAAAAAGGACCATATAAGCATAAAATAACTGTACCTCTTTAGAGTGTAAAATTCGATCACATCTTAACTGCTTGGACCACTTCTCATGATCAGCAACATCATCCCTGACAAAAAAAAAATAAAAAACAGAAATCAGCATCATCTGATGAAATTTGCAAGGAAATTTGTCTGGGTCATGTCATCATACCTGTGGGTGAGAAACATGTACCGTACACCACCCATCATCTCAATCTTGGATGCAAGCCTCTCCGTGTATCTGGGACTGCAAAACATTATGATAGTCGGTCTGTCTATATCAAAAGTGTCTCCACCAAACACTTTCGATGCAAAAGTATCTCCAAGCCTTATACATCCCTTCTTTTTCATTATTTCCATTTCATCATATTAAATGTTTAGCTTTTAATTCGAATTTTGTATATAGCATTGATGTAAAAAATTGAAGTTACCTGTCTATAAGAATATTTCCTTCAGGGTGAATGATCAAATAGGAAGCTGCTCCATATGATTTCTCAGAGTGATAACCACAGTGATATACGCCCTGAAAGCATTCAAATTGCCTATTAAGTCGAAAAGCCAGTGGTATTTGAGCAACTAGAAAGCAAGCACAATGGTTGTTAGCCAAAGCTAAAAAGGTTAATAGAATTGCCAAGAAAAATTCATGTAACATGACGTGGAGGTAACCCAAGTAGATTCTCAACCTTAGTCACATAGTTCGTCTAATAAGGGTGCCACTCATGCTCTCAAGTCGGGGATTTGGCAATTCGGCATGAATTCGCCGTTAATTCGCAAATTCAAACTTGTGAGAGCGCGACCAGAATTTGTTAAAGGTGGATTTGCGTGATCTCCTCACTTTTCATTGGTTGTATAGTAACTTAGTATAGACATGCTTATATAGAATTTATGCCACATCATTTATTGTATTGCCAAAAGCACTTCAAAAGTCAGCCACGTTGCCTGTTTTGTCAATCTAAAAGCCTTTTAAAATTGAAACTAACAAACTACTTCGAAAGCACTCAAGTGTAAATATAATGACATAGATTATCAAACATTTTTTTTAAAGGATTAAATAGGTTGTATTAATGTATATATATACATACATTCCCAATCCTTTTGACAAAGAACGCTCTCATGCACCCACACCAGCACTCGCATCCACTCACGCTTTGTGTGACTTAGTTCTCAACCAAAGAGGGTAACATGATGTGGAGGTAACCCTAGTAGATTCTCCACGAAAGAGGGCAGGATAAGTCTATTAACATAATTGAGAGCAATCACATATATGAGAAACAAAACCAGAAAAAAAAGGTAAAGAGTACGAAAAAAGAAAAGAACAAAGTTCATGCTCTAAGAAGCTTACAGCAGAAAATACTAAAAAAACATTGTCCAGGCTAAACAAATAAAAGTCAGACTCGGGAAAATACCATTGTTCATGGAATTGACTGTTGAACCTGTTACTGAAGCATTTGAACATATGAAGAGAAATAACCAAAACAACAATACATTGACAGTTTGGAATAAAAATCAAGGAAGAATGACTCCACTGGATCACGATAGTTGTTCTCAATCCCAGATCATGGAACCAACAAAGAATGCAACTTGTTTGGTCATATGGAAGTGATACCAGAGAAAGCATTAGCATATGTGAAAAGAATTAATGCCAAGAACTGGCATCCAGTATTTTCACCATGACCATATATTTTTTAAAATGACTGAAATTAACTCGAATAACAATTTATTATACATTTACCACAAAATTCTTCCAAAAGAATACTTCTCTAGAATACATTTTGTTGACTGCCCAAAATAGTGTGGTAGCTGCACTTGGTCACTGGAAAGACTACATAAAGGTGGAGCAGAGTCTATCTGTCCTAGATACACAAGCAGAAAGAACCAGAATGGTAATTAGAGGCCATTCTGCTGATATGTTGTTCCAAGTGAATCCTACCACTTCGACAACTGATTTAAACATGTACTTTTGATTGAGTGAATAGAAAATCCATCCAGAGAATATCAGTTAAACCGAACATTTATAATTAGTAGCATCCTATTGAGAAAAAAGGGAACTCCAAAGCCAATACGTCTTTTCTGTCATAACTGATGTCAATTGCCTTTGCCAATAGGAAACTCCTATCCATTGAAAGATGAAACAATCATTTTTGGACATCATTTTGCTGATATATATTGTATATATACATTTCTCATTGTTGAAGGCTTCCTACATTTTATGTTCTCCATAAGCGAACAACAAAACTTGAAAGTACACATATATGGAATAAGGTCAAACAGTCCAGCAAAGCGGAGTAAAAATAAAAATAAAACACAATAGAAATTAATCATAACCAATACCGGAATTCTCTGCTCGTCGATCTGAATTGGCAATGTCTTATGAACTTCTAGAATATCATGAGGAGGTTTCTCTGTATGGATTGAGCTCGTAGGACATGAAAGCAAGGCCTGAAGTCGTCAAGAGTTAAAATAGACAGTCAGGAATTGCGAAGTTAGAGAATTTATCGACTTCTAAACTGTGTAATAGGATTTCTACAGTCATTGGAGTATATTTGTAAACAATAATGTAGCTGATCATAGGAAAAGAAAGCTCAGCTCGAATATCTTGATACTTTTACCCCTCTCATGTTCCTTAGAGCTTAGCAACTACTGGTATGGTAGTCAGGGGTGGACCTACCCTAGGGCCAAGGGAGCGCCCCCCCCCCCGCCTGAATTTTTAAAATTGTCTTTCGGTCCCATGTATTTTGGGTATTTATAAGACAAAATAGTGCATGGTCCCCCCTAAAATTTTGAAATTTTACCTTAACCCTCCAAACTTCAAAATTTTTTTACCTTGGGCCCCCTTCAACAAATTTTTTGGGTCCGCCCCTGATGGTAGTCCAATTGGGCTCGTATATGCCTATCCCTCAGTTGCTAATATTTATTCATAGTGAGTCCAATCAGATCAGAAAAGAACTATCAATGTTAACATGCCCTTTTTTGGTCTTCCATTCTATATTGTGGAATGAGTTTTAGTAGATTTGTGGAAATATGAATAACTTCTATTAATTGTCAGCAATATATGGGACATAGCCTATATATATATGAGTACATAATTGTGATAAAAAAAATGTACACATTAGATTCACTTTTGGGAAAATAACATTAATACTTTGAATGATTAAAATATTTATAAAAGGCATAGTTGTGCTTGAGTTGACACTAAAGTGCTTTGAACCCCCTCTCTCTACCACACACAGGGGCGGACCCAAAAAATTTGTTGAATGAGGGCCAAGGTAAAAAAATTTTTGAAGTTTGGAGGGTTAAGGTAAAATTTCAAAATTTTAGGGGGGGCCAATGCACTATTTCATCTTATAAATACCCAAAATACATGGGACCCAAAGACAATTTTAAAAATTCAGGGGGGGCGGGACCCCCCTTGGCCCTAGGGTAGGTCCAACCCTAACCACACAGGTCATTTTCTAAGGTTTTCTTTTTCGTCCTTCTATTGTTCAGCAAGGTTAATGCTAAAAAATGTTTCATAGCAATGCACAGGAACAACCAAGGTAGGAATTAAGAAAGCCAGATGGTCCTAAAATCATTGTACAAAAGGCCTGTCCAATACAAACTGAACTATTTACTAGCAGTCTAGGACCCTTTTCTCCTTTCTCTAATAGGTTATGCGTCAAAATAATAAATTAAATACATACCTGAAGTGCCTTTAGCCGTTCTTCTTTACAGCTTGGCTGTTTAAAGACTGCTGACATGTCACCAACTCGTGTGAAGATTTGCTGAAAAGAATCAAGTTAAGATGTCACTATCATATTAACTTTCCTCTTCTTGCGCCAATAGATGAAATATTCTAATAAGTAGCAGAAGGTACATGAATGATGAACCCATTGTGTATGGCTTTTTTGCTTTTGTTTATGTTTCTGTTTTTGCTTTTGTATTTTGTTTCTTTGATGAGTATGACTCCATCATGTGCACAGATCTGCTTACATTTTGCAGTATGCCCCTGGTTTTATGTTTCATATAGCCTTTTGAGTTTTGACTCTCCGATTGGAACATGGTGATGTAGCTCAAAATATTAGGGAAGGAATGATGGTATTTTTTCTCTCACTTCTTATTTTGAACTTTATTGGTAGTTTTATTTGACCTATGCTTCTGAGTGTGGCCACATCCACTTAAGAGGTCAAATGTAACGAACATGACAACATAAGTGACTTAAAGTGACAGGGTATGTACAATTACCCAACATGTTGACAGGCAAGAAAGGAAATGGCGGCTTTTGCTTTTTTATGCTCCACCTTGTTCTCTTCTCCCTTTTTCTTTCTTACTCCTTCCATTCTTATTTTTTGTTCTCCTCTTTTTTTTTCTTTGAGTTGCTATGTCAAATGAACAGAATCAAATGAGGGAAGAATAAGATAAGGTGGACGGTTTCCCAGATTGGTACATTTCAGTTGAATTCATACTACATGCACTATAGGGATAAATGAATTAGTTATTCCTTGGAGAGGGATTTCGAAAGTTTAAAGTACCTGATAAGGTTGCGTTTTTGCCTGGAAGCCAGCTCATGAGAAGATTCTAGTGATTGATGAATTAGATTAAAAAAAAAAAAAAGAAAAATACTTCCCCATTGTTGTTGGCATTTTCTTCCCAATTTGTACATGCAAGGAGGGAAGTGACTCGGGCATTCACTTGCTTCTACATTGCAGAGTGGCTCATGAAGTATGGTCTCTCTTGTTGAGCTTGTTTGCTGTGACGCTGGAGTTCCTAGATCAGTGGCAGTCCTGGCAGAGCTTCTTCATAGCTGGCAAGTGTGCAGTGTTGTCAACCAGAGACTGAAAGCTTGGATTATGACACTTCAATGCCTGATGTGGGCTTTTCTAGGGGAGCAAAATTATTGTTTTTGAAATTGGTGTGGAAGAATCCATTCACCAGTTAAAGAAGTTTTTTGGTCTATTGTCAGCTTGGTATCAGGTTGCTTTAACCCATCTCCGGACACTATTTAGGATTTTTCAGATAATATGGAGGGATAGTCATACAGTCATTGATTTTTTCATTATAGATCTAGTACCGAGACTCATAAAAATAAAAAGATAAGATCTCTTTATTATAAGCATCACACTTTTTTTCTCTAACTATTCCTTACCTTCTTTTGGAACTGCACATTGGTTTCCTTTGTACTACCCTTTTAACTCACAGTGTTATTGCTTTGTTTGTTTGAACACTTCTATTGCACATCAAGGACTCTTTGACATGACTTTAGAAATTTCCGTTTCAGAAGGTTTGTCCATAAAAGTTTGCCTCAATGTTCCAACCATTAGTCTCTATATTCTAATAGTTTTATGGTTATAGCAGGCTTGGATGAGTGAGTCCTAAGCTGTGTTAGCATCAAGCTCTCCACATAAAATCTGAAGTCTAGTAGCCGTATGACAGCATTATGTGATGAGTTCAACTATTTGGCAGCAAGATCCTGCTGCTTTTCTACAATTTGGTAGTATGTCATTCTTGTACGCAAAGGAAATCTTACGTTTCAATCAAAACATAGTTCATAGGCTAGCTTAGAGGATATTTTTTTTCCGCTTCCATGTCTCTTAGTTCATCCGTATGAAAAGTCACTTTGATTAGCATCATAAAGCATTTAAGCTAGCTGGTAATCCCAAGCTAACATGAACACTTCAAAGAAGTTTCCGTATCCGTGTCAGACACCAATCCTTGGGTACACCTCCACACATCAGACACTTGTCTGCATGTATCCTATTTTTTTTCATTTTTTAAAAATTTTGGATACTTTGGACACTCAAACTAAACACGTGTCTATCACTTAAAACACATGAATCTTGGTACAAGTTTGAAAAAAATAACTTGGGAGCCAATGATTACAATCAAAACAACATGAATTTACACCTATTAATCCATCGTTTAAGCTTTAAAGACCAGAA
Organism: Euryodendron excelsum; assembly: GCA_033060915.1. Classification (NCBI taxonomy): domain Eukaryota; kingdom Viridiplantae; phylum Streptophyta; class Magnoliopsida; order Ericales; family Pentaphylacaceae; genus Euryodendron; species Euryodendron excelsum. Next base: position 1,526,916 of record CM065378.1, on the reverse strand, counting down.
CCTTCAATTTATTTAGAAATATAACTTTTTAAAATAGATATTAGGACTTTTGGCTCAAACTTCTCTATCAGCATATAAAATGTGAAAAATGACTAATTCTTACTATTTTGTCATGGAAAGATACAATATATTCACAGTGTACAAAATGAATAAGTTATTTTTTCATGTACATATAAAAATATATATTTCTCTGTTGTGTTGTGTCCTGCTGTGTCTCTGCCTCGATTTTTTCAAAATTGTCGTGTTGGCATATCCATTTCAGGTTTTGTATCCTTGCTAAGCCTCTACTCATACCTCTCAACCTTATCTAACAAGCCTAACCCATCGTCCCTCTGACCCTTCATTCCAATCCTACAAAATAACCAGCAAGGGTGCTGCTCTAAGGGTATTGTTCACAGCCCCCAAAACTTCGTCTCTTTGTCTTTCTTTGTTGAATTAGATCCTCGAACCTTACCCCTTTAGACACCTTTACAAGCCCTTTAGACTCCATAGCTGTGTCCATCATTAGCCACAAAGGCTGACTGAATTATCCCATAAAAGACTATTACTTGACCTTAACTCCAATATAGTGCTGAATGCACAATATCCTGCACCAATGTGTTCCCTTTCTTGTTGCAGGGTCTAGAGTCCCATCCTTTTCACACCGATATGATGGCATCTAAAGATACCTTGAAAAGAAAGGCCTCAATCCACTGCAAGTTCTTACCACCATTAGCTCAAGAACAGGAACTGCAACAAACCACTGCAAGCTCAGTTAATTCAAGTTATAATATATGTTTTAAGGTAATATGCATTGATCATCCAAGTCATTTTATAGATGTTGATTTGAGTTATGGCTTGAATGGAATTGCAGAGTTTTTGGATGAGAAGAATCACTGAGTCATTGTATGAATGGAATTATTCTCGTATCCCTATTTGTTTGGTTGAGAGGGACATGTCCCTTCTCTTTTTCTTCTTTTGTCATGTTTTTGGATGATAAAGGCGGTCACTTTTGTACAGGTTGCACCGCCTTATCAGTGTCTTTCTTTCTATACAATTAGTTATTTATCAAAAAAAAAAGGAAGCATTTTTTATATCTAGTTGGAGTAAATTTAGAATCTAGGATAACCAGAAAATATTAGCTTGATTAAGAAAAACAACTTAAAAACAACAGAAAAGATTCAATTGTTTGGCTGGATGGCACAAAGCAGTTCAAAGCAAACAAATCTGATCATGAAACTTCAAAAAATTAAGAACAGAGAAAAATCTATCACATCAATATTTGCGTGATGACATGAACTGAACAAATGCAATAAGCATTACATAAAGTTTCCAACAATGAAAGGTTTTTTTTTTTTACCAGATTATATCTATGTTCAATGCACTTGAGACACATGCAATAGAATAACAGGTCATAATTCTTCTTCAAGTTGCATGACCCCTGCAACTGATTATTGTGTATGGGTGAAGAAGAACCAGCTTTGCACAAACTAATTGATGCCATGCTAAATAGGCTAAAAGCCATTTCTTGGATTAAGCTCATGTGAGCAGGGTTATACTCAAACAGGACAAGAAAGAAATACATACTTCTCTCTCTCATTCTACAATATTTTAGGTTGAAAACAATTTGCCTCAGACAAGTGTTCATATACCACTTATGAATCTGTGTAATCATTCATCACACTGTAGGTAGATTCTCCGTATGTTGTTTTGTTTTCTCCTTTCTACCACTGGGTCTGATGACACCTGGTGCAGACAACAGATAAAACTCAAAAAATTTCAACATACCCCCTCCAACCCTTAATGTGTCAGTGGTTTGTATGCCCTTGATAGTCGTCCAAACCAATTTTACACGGCATTGTACTACTACTTACACAAGATGTTAAATGCAAATCACCACACTATTATTACTCAAATTTGAATTGGTGAAGTAGAGTTTCAATTGGAACAATGAGTCTAGCAACTATGAATGGTTTACTCAAAACTATATGAAGTTTGTATAATTACCGGAGCCATCCAACGACAAGTGTCACAATCTATGCATGTGTGATCTGCAAAAGCAATAGAAAAATATTCATAGAAGACAACAAGGCATAGCAATTTTATTACTATGTATTAACGGCAAGTAATCAAAACCAACTATTTATTTAATCATGGAAGGTGGGCCACTTGGCCAAATCCCTTTTTTTTGTCCTTTTTTTTTTTTAATAGGTACATTAAGCATCTTAATATAGATAACAACAATAAGTTACTCAGTGGTTTTTATAATAACATCAAGGCCACATTCATCAAAGAAAATCAAGCATGGCTAGTTGGATTCAGTTGGTCCACATTTCCAGCTTTGTATATCTTTCTCGAACAGCACAATCCCATCTTCAGTGAGAAAGTCAAGCATATGACATACCATGTACTTGTGTTTAAGTCTTCTCATGAGCTTAATAGCAAATCATCACACAACGAGAAAAAGACAGAGAGAGAAAATGAAGAACATCTAAGATAAAATGTTTTTCAATTGATTCCTTTGGCAGTTCAAGACTAAATGGTAATGATTGTTGAAGGAAGTGTGAGATGCTTTAAGCTGGAGATCAGATTAATGAGTGATCTAGTAGCAGTTACAATAAAAAACCTCGAACTTAGATAGCATACAGTTGTGACTATATAACGACTCTTCTAGTGATTTGTGTCCATACCATAGTTATCAGTACCGAACTGGTCAAAGGACCGGTCGTCCATCGACTCACTGGTTCAACCGTTGTTCAAGCGCCTATTCTAAATAACAGGTCATAGAAATATAAACATATAATATGAAGAAAAAAAATCCTTAGATATAAAAAATATGTTTAAATACTCAATCATGACTAGTTTTGTGTAGTCATGTAATTGAGACTCGGACTGTTACAAGTTCTTCCAGTTGTAATTGTTATAGTTTTCTCATGTTTTTGTCTTATTTTCTTTTATCTATTTTAATATGGAATCCGCTGACAACCAATGAGGGATGGTCATAATAAAGTTTACAAGTCGTTTTTAGACCCAAAAAAAAAGCAGCATGCTATTGTGGAGTTAATTTTTAACATAAAAAATATAACTTTTTTAACAATTTTACATGACAAAGCCAGTTCTAAATGAACTGCCCAATGCAATTGGTTCTTCAAATAACTAACAGGTTCATATGGTTCAACGTGGTTCACTTGCATATCTGGTACAATAACAAAACCTAGCCGACCCAGCGTCAGGTTTCCAGTTCAACCAGTTGAACCAGACGGTTTGGTTCAGTGCCAATTCATATAACACTTCTCCATACAATACTAGCGAACATGAAGGGATATTAAAATGTGCAGCTATAGGAACAGTGGGAAGCACAAATATAGAGGTAATTAGCAAGCAGCATCATCCATCATATTAGCACCAGACACCAGGCATCCTACAACTCAAAGGTGCTCTAAATCACCCAAGGCAGTTATTCCTAACCTCAACAAACTAAACACAGCTGGTTAAACACAAAGTACAGCTCCACCATCTTTCAAATATGGGGAGGCAAGGAACCCTCTTCAATAAGTGTATCACCCTAAAATTAAAACTCTTCTTCTTGCCTAATAAAAAAAGAAAAATAGTAACTCTTCTTCTCATATTTTATAAAAATACATGTAACATGTAATATACTAGAAACACGTGTTGAATACAGATGGTGACATTTCTCTATTCCCCTTCTTCCGTAGGTGGATGGTGGCATTTCTGAATTTTGAAAAGGAAAATATTTTCTTTTGTTTATTTTCTAGAACATTTGATGTATTAAAACCGTCATTCGACATTTAGTACTCAAAATAATACAAAATCATTCTAGATGCTATTTTATGTCAATGCTGCTTCATTTTTCTCTCTGTTTTTCTCCTTAATCATGTGTCACTTTTGAAAATTCTGTACAGTTATGAGACAAACCAACCCATTAGTTTTCTTTTCCCAGGTTTGCCATGTCTAATTTGCCTCCATAATCCAACTTCAATTTTTTATGCAGAATAAAAACAAGAATTGCTTTGGCTTTAATTTCACACAGCAGATGATAGTTTTTAATGCCTGTTTCTGGGATTTCTGATCTTTGTTATTCAACGATATTGAACGAATAAATTGACAACTTGACACTTGGGTATTTATCCCACATTTTCCCATCTCCCATCTTCTCAATGAATAAATGTAAATTACATACACAGATGCTAGTTATGTAACTTGGAAGTACAGAACTTTCAAGAATTAATAATAAAAAAATTTAACTCCTCAAGAGGAAATAATAAGTATAAGTAATGTTTACCCTATTTTCCTCGCTGTGCCTGAATCATGTCATACATGCAGTGCCTATTTTTCTCTGCGTGGCAGATGCAAAGCAATTTGAAATAATCTAAAAGCATTGCCCTATACCTTAAATAGAAGGACCATTAACCTACTGCTTTATAGAAAACAAAAAAATCTGCCAACCATTATGAAGAAATTGTCTCAATTCCGAAGAACAGTACATGATACTCAAAACCGTGTACTCTGCCTCGCAGCCTCATCAGGATCTTCTTCAATGTGTCTTTGCTCAATAAATTGAAAAATCCTCATACTAAACTAATACCCATTTTGCTACGACTATTACAGAACATGTGACATTTATACGCAGAGTACATATATCTAGAAGAACTAATGATCATCAAAAACAACTTTTGATTGATCGGGTACCAAATAAGCCTTATTTATTTTGGTTATTCTGGTAGATACATTACAAAGACTTCTGAGGACAAATAATTGAAGTCGACTATCCTCAGCTTCTTTGCGAGGACCACCAAATGAAATCTAATACATAAAAAAATATTTATTAGGTATTAGGCTTTATTTCATGTTAGTTATGATTGTGGAGCAACAAAGCAAAGAATGAGGGCAATTCTTGTTATTCGTGATGAATTTTGGCACACTGGCCCCAAACTATGGCACATTGGAAATCATATATACCTGCTAATGTTCACACACACACACACACACACACACACACACACACACACACACAAATATATAGATATAAACATTCAGATAAACTGAAGCAAATTAATTAATTTTTTTTAATACCAACAAAGAATTCGCCGTCGACATTCTGGGGACGTCTCCGTCTTCTCTTTATAGAAACAGTAGAAGTACCATGAGAATAGTCTTGGCCTTCGGTTGCTCCATCAATTTTCTCATCATAAGAAGAAGAAGAAGAGGAAAAAGTTAGAGAACCAGACGCCTTCTCTTCTGCAGCAGCAGGAGGAGGAGGTGGGCGTGGATAGAATAATAGGCTCTTCCGAACAGCAGCACCAGCAGCTTTATTAGTCAATTTTGAGAGGTGACGAATTGCTGTTGTATGTGTACGCGTATGTGTTGCGCGCACAACAGCCATCGTCCCAGGTTGCATTATCGGCATCATCTTTTGCTTACGGCAGTAGAGACTTCAATCTCTTTAGTCCCTCCTTGGCCTCTCAGATTTTAATGCCATCCCTGGCTTTTTAATTCTCCTATTTTAGCCTCTAACTTCTACAATGACTTACGTCAATACGTTCCCTCATTTTAAAATAAATTATAAAAAATAAAAATTAAATATATTTTAATTCTCTTAATTATAATTTAATATTATTTTACTCACATTTAATTAAAAATAATTATATTTTCATAATCGTATTATTTAAAATTAAAAATTTGTTTGATCAAAATTTTATACTAATATCTAAAATAAAGACAAAAAAAAATAATTTTATGGCTATGAAATAGTAAAAAAATATCTCAAAATGCCTAAAAAATTATCAGAATTATTTATAAAATTTTACTTTTGTAGACCACCAATTATTTACCCTGAGAATATTAAGCAAATTTTTTAAACTACACATTGTTAACCATGGATAAAAAAATTTATATTGTGTCCAACAAGAAATGTTACAAGTGTTCAATTTATTTATTTATTTTTTATCAATAGCATTAATACGAACTTAAATTCTCATAATTTCAGAATAAAATGTAATGACTTTTAATTTAACAGGTAAAGCAAAACTAAGTCATATTTAAGATGATCAAAGTGTAAGTAATTTTAATTTTTTTAACTTATTTTAAAATGATGGACCACGTTGACTTTCTTTTAGAAGTTGGCGGACTAAAATAAAAAAATTCAAAGTTAAAGAATAACATTAAAATATGAAAAAAAGTTTGAGAGACTAAATGATTGTTTATCTTTCTTTAAAAAATAATTTCTAATTTAGGGCAAATATATAAAGTCACAAATTTAGATAACTCCCTTTAGCTGCTTTGCATTTTTAGAATTAGCTGCATCTTTAATTTTCCACATAATTCAATGAGTGTTGTTGCACGAAAAAACCCCTAGTGATTAGGTAGTACTGCATGTTCAATACTCATCCTTATTAAATGATGATATGTGGCGTGTGAATGCACAATTAACTTAAATTTTTGGGTACCACGTAGCAAAATTTGATAGGATGTTACTTTAAAAGTTTTTCCACTACATTAAAAATTCAGCTTAATAGTATATTCACACACCACGTATTATCGTTTGATAAAGATGAGTATCGAGTACTTAATACTACTTAACCACTGAATTATTTGTTGTTTGCAAAAAAAAAAAGCTAATGATTAAGTAGTACTCAACACTTAATAAGAATTCCTATTCAACATTGACACACCAATGCGTGAAAGCATTAGTAATGTGAATTTATATGTGTAGTGGAAGATAAATTATTCCTCGGATCCAGAACATTACGTCAACACTAAGTCAAAAAATTGACTTGCCGAACCAATTAAAATCAAATATGTCACTTAGTTTGCCACGTCATTATAGAGTATCACGTTGTTAATGGTAAAATGGGTCTGTCACTTGTAAGCTTTTGCCCGCTCAGCAATCTCCGGTTCGACCAAACTTACATTCAAATCAACACGTCACATTCAAGTCAAAACCAGTTTTTCAGACTCAATAAGTCAACGAGTCACTACGCGAGCCCCGTCGGGCCCAATAGAGGGACAATGACCAAAATGCTTTTGGGACATTACTCGATCCAATTCTAGTTGGCACATCAGAGACCGTAAGTCTCTTTTTCAACTTCAATTCAAATTCCAATTAAATTCAAGCTAGCACGCCTTTCAAAAAAGTTGATCCTTTAGGCGGTAAGTCCATCTAGTCTGACATGTTTTCAAGAAAATTCTTTGGAACGGTAAATCCCTTTAAACCCGTCGACTGGGATGGAACCCAAGTCCCCGATATGGTAGAACAATTCACTTCTAGCGTCTGCTAGCCCACCAATGTAGAATGTCCGTTATTTAGCATGTCTTTCAAGAAAGTTGATTGCTCAGACGATAAGTCCACTTAGTAGTTTCCTGAGATCAGTCAATCTCCCAAATGAACGCACACCGTCAGAGTGGCAAAAACACTCGTAAACATCGCAACCATCAAAGTGGCGGAAACACTCGTAAATAGGTCGACATCGGAAATTGCCAACAAACCCCTTATGTCACGGGACCAAACTAGCCTCTTGGCCATAACACGTTTACCAAATGGCGAGATACCTTTGGAAACCAACTCACCACAGACCGTCAAAGTGACAGAAACACTAAAACCCCAGGTCAACACCAGTGCCTGCAAGCCTATTTCGGTAAAAAATGACCAAACCGTCCTTTTGGCTTTTTTCGGCACGCTTCCCGAGAAAGCACCTAAGTCCTCAGAGCGGTAAGTCCACCTTTCCAAGATTGTCCCAAGGACAATTCGGCATGTTCAAATACCTGTCAGTCGATTCTAGACCAATTTCGGGGCCATCCGGTCAAAATAACTATTTTACCCTCATGCACCCAATTGCCTTCGGGAACCATACCAGCTGTGGGTATTAAACTGGTAACCTCTCGAGTATGCTTCTAATATTATTCTCAATCTTCTGGCACCTTTCCATAACATTTTAAGTCTATTCCAGCAAGTCCAGTGTAAAATGATCGATTTGCTTTTGGTAGGCCGGTCGCATTTTCTAACCACATCGGCTTTGAATATCAAACTGATAACTTTTTGAAACATTCTTAAGGGTGTTTCCAATCTTCAAGCCTTCGCACGGGTCATTCCGAGTCCATTCCAGTGCGTTTTGGGTTCGATTGACCGTTTTGCCTTTGGCAGGCCAGTCAGCCTTTTCAAACATTCTGACATTGTTTTCCAAGCCCTCTACCCCCAGGATACAATTTCAAGGGTTTCTACCCATTTTCGACCTTCCAGATCATTCCCGGCCTCCCAAAACATTCCCAGACCTTTCAGAGTCACTCCTAGTAAAGCCAAGCCAAAAATTGTATTGTAGTCACTAAGACAGGTGCCTAAATCTTTTACCTTGCGTATCAAAGGTCGAAAGATACGTTTCTTGCCACCTTAGAACTTTCCTAAATGGCTAGTGGCACCAAGCCAATAATTGGCCTAGCGCTACTAGTAGAGATTTTGCCCTGGCACCACTATAACAGGCATCAGGCTATTTTTGTGTCTATAAATACAGACCCTCCTCTTATGTGAAAAAGGTCTGCAATCTTAATCCAGAAACGCTATATCTTTGAAAACGGAGTTCGAATCCTTTCCAAACCCTAATTCCTCAAAGTCTCTTCAAACCTTAGCCTCCATACACTTTAACCCTAACTTATACACACTCTATACACTCATACATAAGCCTTCAAAGCCTCCATTGAAGACTCAAGTGCTGAAAGTTCAAAGCTCTCGAAGCCTAAGTAAAGTAAAGCAAATAAAGCAAGTAAAATAAGAAGAAAACAAGGTAAGCTCTCTTTTTATGTTTATGTATTTCCCGCCTCTCTTCTCCTTCTTAACCCACTTGAATTTTCTCCTATTTTAATCATCTATCTTCTACCTCCCTTTCTTACATGTTTGAAACAAGAGACTCCCCGATTTATGCATAAGAAGAACTATTAAAAGTCACAATGTCAGGGGTTTTCTTCTAGTTCAACCTTAGACTGTGTGGATTCAATCCCCTTAATTATGTGGTGAAGTCGAACCTTGTATATTCACGACCATACTTGCATTGTGCATATCATATTCATACACCTATTCAAAACTTATTTTCAAAGTAGTTTTTCGAGCATGCATCAAAACTCTCTTTCAAACTTACATTCAAAATCTTGTTTTCAAAATCACACTCCTAGAGTGATTATAGCCATTTAATGGTTAGGGTTGCTTTAAGAAAGTGTTATATTCATTGTGACCATCAAGGTCCATATTGTGGATGTAAACCTTAAATTGTTTTTTCTCAAAACCACAATCTTGAGATAATCCTAGCCATTTCATGGTTAGAGTTGTTTTAAGAAAGTGTGATATTCGACGTGATCATATTGGTCTATATTTCAAATCCATATTGTTTTTAAAATCACAACTCTAGAATGGTTCTAATCCTTACATGGTTAAAAATGTTTTAGGGAAAGTGAGATATTCGAAAGGTTTTCAAAAATTTCATATTCAAACTTCTTTCTAAAAGCTCTATTCAAAAATTTACTTTCTAAAAACTCTCTTCAAACTTCTTTACTAGAAATTCTTTTCAAAAGATCTCATTTCTAAAAACTATTTTTCTTGGAGTCTAAATCAAGCCGTAGATTCCATAGTTAGAAAACCTTAGTTCTCTTTCCTAAAATCATGACTTTTTATTTTGCTTCAAATCATAGGTTTTCAAAAACTATCTTTTACATCAAATCTTAGATTTCCAAATTCTCTTTTTCTACACTAAATCATAGCTTTACAAAATCTAGATTTCTAAAATTTAACATTTCCAATTTCATGTCAAATTCAATCTTCTAATTTAGGAAACTAGATCGAATCTTCCCGTTTAGAAAACTAGATCAAATCCTCCAATTTTAGAAACCAAATCAAATCATCTATTTTTAAAAATAAAATCTAATATTCTACTTTAGGAAATAGAAATAAAATCTTTCTTAATTCTAACATTTCTTAATTCCAATCTTTCTTAATTTCAAATCTTTTCAAATCTAAACTTTTCAAATCTTTCTAAATTTGAAGCTTTCCTAAATTGAAATTTTTTTAAATTCAAAACTTTCCTAAATTCAAATATTTCTAAATTCGAAAACTTTCCAAAATTAAATCTTTCCTAATTCGAAACTTTTCTAAAACGGAACTTTTCTATTTTGAAACTTTCCTAAATCCAAAGATTTCTAAAATCTCGTATTTCCTAAACCTAATTTTCTAAAATTCATTCAAATCAAATGGTTAAGTCAAATCTTTTTAAATCAAATCAAATCTCTTTTCAGATTTTTCTAATTCAATTGCATGCTCCAACCTTAGGTTTCCTAAACCCTAGTTCAACCCTAATCCCAAGTTAGGAAGTTTTAATTCTTTTCTAAGACTCCTTTCTAAACCAAGATGGTTTTTCAACTTCAATCTAAATTAAAATGTTTTCAAAACTCAACTCTTTCTTTCCTAAATCAAGTCCAAAGTTCTCTTTCAAGGTTCAAATCCTTTTTCAAGTTCAATTCTAAGTCTAAGTTCAACTTTAATTTTAAATCTTCTATTCCAAGTTTAAATCAAATTTTTCAAAAACCTAAAAATGTCCATTTTCAATAGGACTCTTGTTCGAACTACGACTGATCTGATTTAAAAAAAGAGATACATAGGTGACCCTCGGGGGTGCGGTCACAACTTTTTTAAAATTTTTAATTCCACAACCTTTTTTAAGTTTCCAAGTCTATAATCTATTTCCAATTTTCAATTTCTAAAACCTTCTTTCAAATTTCAAATCAAGTATTTTTAAAATCTATTTTCAAAATCAAACCTTTGTGTCAAATTTATTTTCAAACTCAAAACTTTTCTTGCACTAACACATCATGCATCATATACTTCTTTTCTAAAGTGGATAGTATTTGACATTTATTAATCAAAGACTCTAATGAGTGAACATAGGGTGAATAGACATGTAGGTACCGCAAGGGCGGGGTAGGGTGACAGCTTAGTACGTCTTCCCTACATATAACCAACCTCCGAACCTATATCACTATTTTCAAAGACCAAAATAGAATTATTTTCTAAAAGGGCTTAAATCTTTTTAAAGGTTGCCAAACAACCTATTTTCTTAAAAACCCTTTCTTGAGGAAGTTTTCAAAACTTTTTCAAAAGCTCTAAGTATAATCTTCATATTATGCTTGGTTTTAGGTGACCTAACTCACCTTAATTAAGTTAGGTGATGACTCCAAAAGCACTTAATCAAATTAATTTCTATTTAAACCTAGTTGCACTCGTCCTTCTAAGAGGATAAGTTCTAACGACAAAGTGCCGTATTTTTCTCACTTGTGTGTTTTTTTTTCTCGAGTGCGAAAAATTAGGGCGCAACATCACTCTCACGCCATTATCTCCTAAAATCTCGACAGTATCACGAGAATAAATGAGTTGTATCTAGCAGTTACATCATCAAAACATAAAAGTTTCCTTTTTGTTGTACAATCTTCAACAAAGAAAAAAAAAATCCTAAATTGAAAAGCTTCACCTTTATTATAAAAAATATTGCCTTTTTGTTGTACCATATCTGGCAAAGAAAAAAAAACCATAAACTAAAAAGCTTCAAAGGTAGTTGAAAATGGTGATGAAGATTTTGATACCTAAAAGGTAGTTATCGTCCTCTAAGGCAACTTCGTTGGCCAAAAGCTTGTAATTGCCCAATCTTTTAACAAAAGGGACATGGCCAAGCTCGTGAACAACAATCACATGACGCCTTCTTGCTACCCTCAATGTCTATCTCAATGATGTGCTCACTCTTATGCTTCAGTCGCATAAGAATAAGGTCATTTCCACGAAGGAGGCTAAGGCCTGAAGAGCATATGTAGAACTGAAGCAGAGAGACCTTTGGAGGATATTCTAGACTTCATCCTAAAAAGAGTTTGTTCTCTTCTTTGTGCACTTCTTCTTATTCTTCTTTATTTAGATCTATGTTCTCTTATGAGTTGGGGTTGTTTTGAGGTTTTGTGCTTTAAACAATTTGTTAGTCTTTGGCTGATCTTGTTTTGGGATTGTTTTTACTTGTTATTTGGCCAATTATAATAAATGAACATGAAGCATCTACCTTTTTTTTTTTAAAAAGTTTTTTAGATGAAAGACTATAATAATATGAAATTTGCTTATGCATTTCACCATTATTGGCACCTAATCATATCCCGGCTGATTAGAGGAAAAGTCATTTTCACACTTGTTTGGGCTAAAATAAGATACATAGTTTTGCACATGTATTTTATCATCGTTGGCACTTAAATAGAAAGTAATTTGCTCTTGTATTTGTATTTTGAATAAGTGATCGAGGTTTTTTTTTTTTTTTTGTGTACATTAAAGGGTCAGGCTGCGAAACCCTCACTTGCTTAGCATCATACTTAGCTTAATAGCATGCTTATGGTATATGATTATCCTTAATCAAGGAACTTGATTGGCATGGTTTATGAAGACTTGCATTTGGGGGATTATCATATTTTTAAGCATGATTAGTGAGCTTAATCCATGATTAATTAACTTAATTAATCTTCATGCTTAGCTTATGTTAATCATAATTAATTATCATGAGTGTGATTAATTATGTTAATTATGTGGATTAGAGGTGGATTAAAGAAGTAAGGAGGTGCTAGGTGGGGGTTTAACGTTAAGACACCTAGGTGTGTGCTTCATTTGTGAGAGGTGTGTGTTTCACTAATTTTGCTAGCAAGTATGTGTGTGTGACATGTGTGGATAATAGATACACATTGTATCTATTTTGTGTCTTGCAAGACAAGAGAGAAAGTTTTTGTGTTTATTCCTTGAGGTGAGAACTATATATTGATGCTTGTTCCATTGTATTTTTATCTATTGTTGTATAATAGCATGTTATTTCATGCCATGAAGGTTGAATGGAAGTGGAAAGGAGAAGGGTGATTAGGGTTCCAAAGAGGAAGCCTTGAATTTGTCATGTTGTGTATGTTTTCGGATGTGTGAGAACTTGTTTATAGTCTTAGAGTTTCATTTTGAATATTTGAGATACTTGTTGTGGTGTTGAAATGGTGATGAGTGCTTAAAAATCATGTTTAATAAGTTCATTTTCGAGCTAAAGTGTGTGGGGGGTCAACTCCGGACATTAAGAGTCGACACATGAAGTATTTTTCTGTAAAATTTTGGTCTCTGTTCCAAGGTGTCGACACATTGAATAAAAATTTGACTCACTGGCTCAAGGAGTCGATACATAAGATTGAGGTGTCGACACCTGTGACTGGTAGACTCGACACACTTTAGTAAAACGATCATAACGTTCTTTAAAAAACTTGAAATGGCTCAACGTTTGAAGCGATGAAAACTAGACTCGTGGGGCTTTCTATTGATATAAAGTGGGTACTCTAATTCTTTGTAGATTGAGAGATATAGCAGTTTAACGATGACCTAAAATTTCTATCAACAGTCTAGTTTTCCAGAATTTTAGTCCAACTTTAATTGAACATATCTCCTTCATCTAAAATGTATTTTTGACCCGTAACCTATCAATCTAAAGGTCTCTAAACCTATTTTCAAATGAGATTGACCTATTTCATTGTCTTGGATTTTGGTGAAAGTGGTTTGTTGTATTTCATTGCATTGGGGAAGGGTTTAACATCCTATTGAGTTCTAATGTATCATGGTTGTTCTCAATCATATGTTTAAAGAGTATAAGTTATAATTATACATTGGTTATGAACTATAGCATTTATTTCATCATGTTCGATGTGGTGGTGTTTGGTAGGTTCTAAAGCGGATCATACTATTCCGGTTTAACCGAAAGAGTAGCTCAATTTGAGAGTAAGCGGTATCATGTGGGGATATTGATGATCTTATTCATATTGAATTGAATGCTTTGTTGTGAATGATGGTGGTTGATTGGGGGAATATAAGATGATCTTATTCATAATGCATTGAATGTTTTTTGTCTACAATGGTGGTGATTGTTGGATTATGCGATGACATTTGCTTACAATACATTTTGTGTGCATATCTTGCATTGCACGAAGGAGGTTTAGTCGATGTGGGACTAACCTAAGGTTTAGCCGATGTGGGGTTAACCTAAAGGGTGTCAATGTGGGACATCCTTGATAACAAGCCATCGATATATTGGGCCAATGTTATCAAAATAGCGGGCACATATGTGGTGTATCATGCATTGCCTCATAAAAGGTATTTTGTTTATTGTTGATGGTGTATTATCTAATGATGATTAATTCAGTGGATGTTTATCATTCATTCTTTATGAGTTTGATTATCTTATGAGCACGTTGATAAATAGCTCACACCCATACAGGTTGTTTTGCAGGAAAATGAGAGAAAATCCAGTCCACTACTGGTGTTGAGTTGGAGAGCCTTGAAAAGTTCTTTAGTTGAGTTATTAGTCATGTACATTGTTGTACATTATATTAAAGTCTTGTTGGAGTTTTGTTTATTTTGTGATTTTGTAAATATTCATAAGTGTGGATTAAGAGTTCTCTTAATGATGTATGTCAGAGGATTATGAGATAGTTTGTATTTATTTAATATGATGTTATATATTCCTATAAGATTTCTATCTTTGGGATTATATTGAGGTTTCGCTTACAAGTAGGTGACATGTGCAATCATGTTCATCCTAAGATGTCGTTAATAACACTTGATTAGAAGCGGGCGTGACACAAGCCTTCTGGAGAAAAAGTATAAGTTGAACCCATGAGCTTATGGGAGTGCCACACCTTGACAGAGAACCTAATTCCCAGATCAAAAATAGCTTATTTATCCTAGTTTCCAAATTTCTATGGTAATTGGTTCGTACCTGCTACTTATAATCATAACTGGATTTTGAATCGCCTAAATATCTCATGAATGAGATGGGCCCCGGAAGGGGGTTCTAAATGTGACTAGGAGATCCTATTAGCTTTGGACTATACAAGGGTTTTTATCCCGGCTCGTATGGTTTACTTTGATCTGAAAAGGGCCATTAGTTTTGAAAAAGTTTCAGAGTTGCTACCTGACAATTAAGGCGTGTTAGGACACCAAAAAATGTGTTTTGCAAAAATGAGTTTATAAAACATTGTTTTATTGAAGAAAATATGATATGCAAGTTTGGAACAGTTCCAATTGTTTTGAGAAAGCGTTTAAGCCGATTTTGAAAGGCTCTTGATGGTTTGACTCCATGTTGATCTGCTTAATCAGGTCTAGGTTCCGGTATCCTATTACGTTTTGGGCAGTGGCTGCTTATGGATGTAATATGGATTCAATGTTGTTGTCTTGAAATGGTCGTATGCCTGCCTTTGAAAAAGTTGCTTCTTCTCTAAATAAGGTTTTGAAATGTCATTCCAATTTAAGGAACAAAACATGCCAATGCTTATAATGAATTTTGACTGAGCCTGAAAAGATAATTTAAAGTGCCTACGTATCCCAATTATGTGCAAAGCAGGCCAAACGTAGTTTGGACTGACTTTGTGGCCCAAAGTCTATGAACAGAACTTTGGCTTAGTGTGATAAGGTCCTTGCTTACTCAGGGAAGGTGATCAAGCCTAGGAAGAAAATCCAGACTACCTATGTATCTTGATCATACGAGAATCAAGTCGGGCGTGATTCAACATGACTTAAAATGAGAGAAGGTTGATGCCGTAGAGTTTCCTTGTTATGACAGAAGGGTTATAAGAAGATTATGTATGACTTTAATGAAAGTTATGAAATTAATTTATGCAATTTCGGCCGGTTTGTACTGTTTTTAAAAATGATGGCTTAGTCCCTAAAGGAGTTTGGTATTTCTGATACGGCAGCATAGCGGCGATCGTAGAGCATTCATACACAAACTCAAAATTGAAGCCAAAGTTGTTTTTGAGAAAATTAGCATTTTTTGAGAAAATAGCATTTTTATCATTTTGACAGTTTTAGCATTTCTGGTACAGTAGATCTATGTAACGGCAACTGTAGAGCATACATGCTATGGTAGTGATGATAGTCAGTGCTTTTTAAAAAAAAATGATGTTTTTTTAGAAAGGGTATTTTTGGTTTTTTAGCAGGCCACGTATTTTTTATATTAGAAGATCTATTGAAATAATAATTATAGAGCACACGTACAGTGGCTCATGACGATGGTTTGGAATTTTTTTTGAAAAAGCTATTTTTAAATTTTCAACCGGGTACAATACCGGCTTGTAGTCGGCCAGAAATGTAGTTTTGGGTTTGAAAATTAGCATTACGGCCAAAAATGCGGTTTCGATTTCGTAAAGGCTAAATTCATTCTTTACGGCATTGCAATTATGTGCAGAAGGATTTTCTTCATGGTATTCTAATGCCACGAGGCTTACTCCCTTTTGCTTTGAGTTACCCTGGTGCTCTCCATTCTTAGGTTTGTGCTCCCAATTGACGGACCGTTCTTCGAAGGATGATACCAAAGATTATGGGCCTTCGAATTAGGTCATCGAAACTTGTTAAGGTTCCAGTTTAGGAACTTTGGAAGTGTCGGACTTTCGAGTTAGTGTTTCAAAGTTTGACCGAGCTACTGTCATCGAGACTCATGTTGAGGAAGCTTGGTGGTGCTGGCAAAGATTGGAGACGGAAGTTTTATTGGATGATGTCATTGAAGTTCGACCTGGACATGGTTGCCTGGGCTCTGGTTTAAGGATAACGGAGATTATTGATCTCCAGGAATGATGTCATTGGAGTCCGACCGTGTGTGGTCTTTTGGACTCCAGTTTAAGGATATCGGAGACATGCGACCTCCACGATGATGTTATTAGAATTCGACCGTATGCGGCTTTTTAGCCTTCGATCTAAAGGTATTCGAGATGAACGATCTCTGGGATGATGTCATCGAAATTAGACTATATACGGTCTTTTAGCCTCTGATCTAAGGATATCGAAGATGAGCGATCTCCAGGATGATGTCATCCAGTTAGACTGGGAAACAGTCGTTTGGACTCTGGTCTAAGGATATCGGGGATTACTGATCTCTGGGATGATGTCATCAAAGTATGACCATATATGGTCTTCTGGACTTCGGTTTAAGGATATCGGAGATGTGCAATCTTTGGGATGATATCATCAGAGTTAGATCGGGATATGGTCTTCTCGACTCCGATCTAAGATGTCATCTGGGTCTAACCTTATACGGTCTTTAGACTTCGGTCTAAGGATGTGTTGTGAGCCGGGGGTCAAAATTTAGGTGCCAATAGTTGCCCCTCTTTGTCTGACTTTGCTTATTAAAGTTAGACAAAAATAAAGGTAGGACCAATTTTGTACCTTCGTGAACTTAACAAAGTGTTTTACTGGGCCATGTTTGGTGATGTGAGTTGATTTGTGACGAGATTTGACGTGGCTGTGATGGCCGTTTGTTTGCGTCGAGTGTATAAGTGGTATTGGAATGAGATAATCAATTTATTGGTAGGCTACATTGGATGCCTTATTGTTTTTGGGAAGAGTGGCCTCTTTAGTCGACAATGATGATTGTGAACAGAGATGGCTTGATGGCTATGGTGATTTGATGGGCATTGTGTGCCTCAAAATGCGAGCCAGGACGAGCTCGAACTTTAGTGATTGACCTGTAATGCCTTGAGCGTGTCCTAGAATTTGCCCCCGGGTGATAGGGGTGTTGCTGTTTTTCGAAAGTGGGGTCAAAGAGTAATTTTTTTGAAATTTTTTTGTGTCCACAGCATTGAAATGCTTTTTGGTTCATTTTTTGGGGTCGCGACTTTGTAATGTTATGACCTTTGTTTGAGGTTTCATGGCACATCAATGTTGTGGATGTTCATATTTGTGTTTCACGACATTGATATCTTGTAAATCGGTGGTTTAACTTCAAAATTTGTAGGCATTTCATGTGTTCTCCCGTCGCGTTTTCTTAGGCTTTGATTCGTGAGACTTCTTGGACATTGTGATGTGTATCTTGGGTGGCGTTGTGGACCTAACGTTGGTGATTTTTGCCAATAGATTCTCAAATTTTGCCTATTCATACGTGACTTGACTCATACGTGAGTTTTCAAATTTTTTCTTTTTTCTATTTATTTTAGGCTATCAAAATTGAATTCTGCTCTAATTAAAATGTTGTAAGCCATTATATGATGCTATGCCTAAAATTTCGTTTAGTTTGAGCAGTATTTGACTGTGTTTTGAACTAGGGGAAGTTTTAGGGACCCAAAGTAAACAAAAACGTTTGCCTAATTGTTCTGGTCGATTGGCTAATAATTTGAAAATTTTGAACCAGTAGAAATGACACACGGGTTGTGGTCTACGCACCGATATTTTTTGTTTTGAAATCTAAGCCGGTCAACCCGGGACCTCTATTTTGAACTGCATTTCGAACGTTGTCCGGACCAATTTTTAGAAAACACTTGATATTGAACCAGGACCTCCCTTAGGCTATATCTAAGCGTAATCTAGTCTTAATGAACCTTGCATATGTATTTTTGCGTGCTTTTTGTGCCTTTGAAATGCTAGAACACGTGTTTTGGTTCTGTATTTTCCTATTTTGTTATTAATTTTTGTAGCAATTTTATTTGTTGGTGCTTACTCTTGTGCATGCTTAGGCTCTATTTAAAATTTTTGCGAGTGCTGTTTAGGTCTCTTTAAACTATCTTATGGACTTTAAAGCTACATAAGATTGACATAGTAGAATTTTGAACTTTTTGTGCGTATTTTTGCATTGTTTTGACTAGAGACCTTAGATTTTCAACATGTGAGTGGGCGAGAGGCTCGCTTGAGCTGTGCCTTCTAGTTTGTGAATTTTAGTGTATTTTTGCCTTTTTTGCTATGCTTTTGCTATTGTCAATGCATTTTTGTGCTTTATATGTTTGTTTCTGCTATGTTTGATATTAAAATGCTAGTTTAGAGACTTACCTGGTTTCCTAATAATAGGATGTCAGAGGTAGCAGGTTGTGGAGCTGGTAGAGGCGGGCCTGGTAAATGAGGGGGTGCTAATGACAGAGATGGGTCTCGTAAGAGTCCTCTCAAGTAGAGGACTCTGGAGGAGGCCTATATCAGCAGTAGCGACGATGATGATGAGGAGCAAGTGGGGACGCGTCTTGTAGCATCGAAGAGGGAGCTGGAGATTGGGACTTCCAGAGCGGGACCTTTAGGGCAGGCCATTACTGATACCAAACTGCTGAGGGATTTAGGTAGCCACCATTCAAATTTCTGGATGAGAGGGACATTACCGGACGACGAGAGGCACCGTGGTGCTTAGCGTGCCACTATAGCAATCTGCAGGAGGGTGAGGTAGGAGTACCAAGAGTTCTTGCTCATAGTGGGTTTCAAAAGCTTTATTCAGATCCCAGGGTCGAAGTTGGATCTAGTCTCTACTCTTTCTTTGGTGGAGAGATACTCTGGGTAGACACAGAGCTAGGGCTGACACCAGTGTATTGGGTCATGATCACTGGCCTTATATTTCAGGGGAGGCCCATCCAGATTAGAGAGGTGTCCTTGCAGGACGCTGAGGACATCTGCGGCTTGTTTAGTGACTCTAAAGGTTAGGTCAGATTTTTGCCTAAAGTTTGTGATGAGCGACTGATCTTTTCACCAGAGAGTGCACTGCTGCACAGTTTGCCTTGAGGTGTAAGCAGCTTCTTTTATATGTGATCTATAACTACTTTTTAGGCAATGATCAGTCACTTTACCCTCTAGACACTATGAGTATGGAAGTTGGCACCGAGAATGAGCTATCAGAGACCAATTGGGGGAGCTTCACTTTTGCTAGTTTCCTTCAGTCCATGCACTTGAGATGCAACCATCCATGGATAGCCATTCTGGATTTTGGTAGTTTCTATCCCTATAGGCTTCTGATTATATGAGTGTCAGGCGCCTCGCCTCTAGTGAGCTAGATGCTTTTCTGAGAGCTGTACAATGGCGTCCAGCAGTGATGACCATAAGGCCTTCCATCAAAGATTTTGTGGACTTGCGGGCATAGTTGGAGATGTTGAGGTCAAGGGATATTACTTGGTGACTGTATACATCCCACATCCGCTATGCTGATATCCTACCGCAGCGACACATATTGACTCAGCGTCGAGTGTCCGTAAGCTTATATACTTAGGAGACTTATTTAAGCGAGCGCTGTTGGAGACAGATGACGAGAGAGGTTAGGATTTCCCTAGATCCTCCTGCAAAGGGGTTATCTGCTAGGGATTTCTTGCGGCCTGCTAGTTAGGATTACGCTGCTTGGTATGCTTGGGTATATGTTGGGCGATTGATGACCATAAACCAAGTAGTAGGTGGCTTTTTAGTGAGCTTGGAGGTAGTATAGTTTTGGCGAGACCATCAGGGAAACAAAGAGGCTCAGGTTGCAGGGGAAGAGACAAGGGCTCTTCGTGTCAGGATTACTGAGTTAGAGCTTGCCATGGCCATTGTCCGGAGGGATGTTGAAGCAGAGTTTAGAGGCAACATGGATATCCTTCTGGTCAGGATAGCCGAGCTAAAGCATGCGTAGCTGGATGCTTTGATCGAGGCGATAGCCTTGCGGGGATAGTAGGTAATCCTCTTATATTTCTTTCTTTGTCTTTTATCTATTTTGTTTTCTGTTTCCCTTGCTGAGTCCTTCCTTCTTTTTATTCGCAGGAGATTGCCGAGCGGTCAACTACATCCAGTCCAGGGTTTGGGGTCAGCATATTCGAGCTACTTAAGGATCCAACTTGTAGTCCAGGTAATATAGGATGGATCAACGGAGGTAGACCTCCTCTAGGTTAGAGTCATTTGAGAGGTGCACCAGCTACTGTTGCTGACGGCATAAGAACCAGTGGGGGTTAGGAGCTAGTGAGGATAGTGAAGAGGTTGTCTCTAGTGTGACAAGATTGAATGCTTCTACTTAAGCTGCTACCAAGGAAGGAGCTAGCGCTGCTAGAGATGTCCTCCTTGATGAGGCTGCTGAGGGGAGGCCTGTGTTGGGGCTAATTTTGGAGGCGCTTATAGGTGATTTGGCTAGATGGTTACAAAGTGACTTTATCTCTGCTTTTCTCTCTCTCTTTTTCTTTCTTATTTATTTATTTATTTTTGCCCTATTCCTTGTTTTAGATTTTTTTTAGAGAAATAGAGAAAGTTTTTGTACAAAAATAGTTTATATACATGACAACTTATGCTTTCTAATTTTATCTTTGATGTTTATCATGATATATTAGGAATGCATAATTTTATATCATCATTTGTTTCATGGCATGTCCCATAATAATATATCATAATAGCATAAGTTTAAGTAATTCATATCACCCCCGATTTTTACCTAAACCTTATTGGCTCAGGAAAAACATGATACTCTCTCTGTTTTAACTTACCTTCCTAAAATAACAAGTGCGACGGGAGTTTGAACTTGAAAACGTATTTTGCATTTGAATAAGGGCTTTTGAAAAAATTTTGGAGTCGCCACTTAACATAGTTAAAGATGTGCTAGGTCACCTAAAACTAAGTATAATTTGAAGATTAAACTTAGGTTTTTTGAAAATGTCCTTCTTGAGAAAGGTTTTAGAAAAGAGATTTTTAGCATTCTTTTGAAAGTGTTTTAAAGCCCTTTTGAAAATGTGATTCCGGTTTTGGTCTTTCAAACAGAAATCTATGATCCAGGGGTTGGTTACATGTAGAGAAAATATCCTATGATCACCCTACCCTACCATTTTGGTACCTATATATCTAGTCACCCTAGGTTGATTCACTTGAATCACCGGTTACTAATATCCATTTTTTAGTTTCTAAAAATGGGGTCGAGTCATCATTTTTTGAATAAATGATGCATGATGTAAGCTTTGAAAAGATTGTGGGAAGAGTTAGAGATGTTTGAATCTTGATTTTGAAAGATAGTTTGGCTTGAGAAAAAGGTTTAGAAAAGAGTTTTGAAAACGATATTTGACTTGAAATGAAGGTTATGACTGCATGTTGCGCCCCAATTTTTTACACTCGAGGAAAAATATGCACAAGTGGAAAAACACGGTATTCTCTCATTATAACTCATTCTCCTAAAATGACGAGTGCAACTAGATTTGAATTGGAAGTTTATTTGAATAAGAGATTTTGGAAAAAGATTTGGAGTCGCCCCTTAACTTGATTAAGGTGAGTTATGTCATCTAAAACTAAACATAAGCTGAATATTACACTTAGAGTTTTTAAAAAGGTTTTGAAAACTTCCTTAAGAGAGGGTTTTTAAGAAAATAGGTTGTTTGACAACATTTGGAAAGATTTAAACTCTTTTGAAAATAACTCCGTTTTGGTCATTGAAAACAGTAATCTAGGTTCGAAAGTTGGTTATGTGTAGGAAAAACGTACTAACCCATCACTCTACCTTGCCCTTATGGTACCTACATGTTTATTTAGCCTATGATCATTTATTTAGAATCTTTGATTAATGAATGTCCAATTATATCCACTTTAAAAAGAACTATATGATGCATGATGTGCAAATGCAAGAAAAATATTTGAGTTTGAAAATAGATTTGACAAGAAAGTTTGATTTTGAAAAGACTTGATTTGAAATTTGAAAAAAAGTTTTAGAAATTGGAAATAGATTATGGAATTGGAGATTTGAAAATAGATTTTGGAATTAGAAATTTGAAAAAGGTTCTCATCACATCGATGAGGGTTGCTTACGTATCCCTTTTTGAGAATCAAGTCAGTCATAGTTCGGACAAGAATCCGATTGAAATAAACACTTTCAGATTTTTGAAAAGTTTGATTTGAAATGATTTGATTTGAAAAATGAGTTGATTTGAACTTAGAATAGAAGATTTGAAATTGAAACTTGAATTTAGAATTGACCTTAAAATTGACTTTAATTTGAAAAGAAGAAATTTGGAAAAAGAACTTGGACTTGATTTAAAAAAGAAGGAGTTAAGTTTTGAAAACAATTTAACTTAGATTGAAGTTGAAAGACCATCTTGGTTTAGAAAGGAGTTTCCTAACTTAGAATTAAGGTTAAACTAAGGTTTAGGTGTTTCTAGGGTTTAGGTAACCTAGGGGTTGGAACATGCAATTGAATTAAGAAGATTTGATATAGACTTGAGAGGTTTAATTTCATTTTAGAAACACTTGACTTGGAAAGATTAAAGAAGATAGAATTTGAAAAGTTTGAACTTAGGAAAGTTTTGAATTTAGAAAGATTTCATTTTAGGTAAGTACCAAATTAAGAGAGTTTCATTTTAAGAAAGTTTTCATTTTGGGAAAGTTTTCAATTTAAGAAAATTTTGAATTTAGAAAGATTTGAACTTTGGAAAGATCTTGAATTTAGAAAGATTTAAGGAGTTGAGATTTAGAAAGTTGAACTTAACTTTGGAAAGGCTTGAAATTAAGGAAGATCGAAATTAGGAAATGTTTGAATTAAGAAAGATTTGATTCTTATTTCCTTAAGTAGAATATTAGATTTTATTTTCAAAAATAGGTGATTTAATTTGGTTTCTAATTGGAGGATTTGATTTAGTTTCCTAATTTGAAAGATTGGATTTGATATGGAATTGGAAAGGTTGAATTTTGGAAACCTTGATTTGGAAAGCTAATATTTCGGTGTAGAAAAAGAGATTTTAAAAATCTAGGATTTGACATGAAAGATAGTTTTTTTGGAAACCTATGATTTAAGGCAAAAGAGGAAATCATGTTTTTATGAAAGAGAATTAGGGTTTCCTAACCATGGAATTTAGGGCTTGACTTGAACTCCAAGAAAAATAATTTTTAGAAAGTAGACCTTTTGAAGAGAGTTTCTAGGAAGGAAGCTTGAAAAGAGTTTTTAGAAAGTGGATTTTTGAAGAAAGCTTAAAAAGAGTTTTTAGAAAGTAAATTTTTTAAGAGAGTTTTTGGCAAGAAGTTTGAAAAGAAATTTTGGAAAGAGGCTTAAATATGGACTTTTGAAATCTTTTGAATATCTCACTTTCCTAAAACGATTCTAACCATGAAGAAATTAGAACCATTCTAAGTTGATGGTTTTGAAAACAACATGGATTTAATATATGGACCAATATGATCACATTAAATATCACACTTTCCTAAAAATAACCATAACCATAGAATGACTAGAATCATCTTAAGATTGTGATTTTTGATAAACACAATTTAGGGTTCACACCCAAAATATGAACCTTGATAGTCACAATTAATATAACATTTTCCTAAAATAACTTTAACCATGGAATGGCTAGAATTACTTTAGGATCATGTTTTTGAAAAATGAGATTTTGAATGTAAGTTTTGAAAACAACTTTTGAAAATAATTTTGAATGGATGTATGATATGCACAATGCAAGTAGGGTCATGAACATACAAGATTATGTTTCACCACATAATCAAGGGGGCCGAATCCACATGGTTTAAGGTTAGACTAGAAGAAAGCCCCAACACGGTGACTTTCAACAGTCCTTCCTATACATGAATCGGGGAGTCCCTTGTTTCAAGTATGTAAGAAAGGAAGGTAGAAGATAGGGGATTAAAATAGAAGAAAACCCAGATAGATTAGGAGGACGAAGAGAGAGGGGGCTAGTATATAAACATAAAGAGAAAGCCTACCTTGTCTTCTTCTTGTTTTGCTTGCTTTATTTGCTTTACTTTACTTGGGCTTTGAGAGCTTCAAACTTGTACCACTTGATTCTTCAATGGAGGCTTTAGAGGCTTGTGTATGAGTGCATGGAGTGTGTATAAGATAGGGTTAAAGTGTATGGAGGCTAGGGTTTGAAGAGACTAAAGAGAGCTAGGGTTTGGAGAGATTTTGAGTTTTGTATTTCAAAAAGTAGAGTTTTTTGACTGAGTTTGCGGACCCTTTTCATGTAGGGAGAGGGTCTGTATTTATAGGCAACTAACTAACCTGATGCCTGTTGTAGTGGCGCTAGGGTAAATTCCCTATAGGAGTGGTGTCAGACTATTTATTAGCTTGTAGTGGCGCTAGCCAGTTAGGAAAGCTTTTAGGGCTGTAAGAAATGTATCTTTTAACCCTTGATACACAAGGCAAAATATTTGGGTGCTTATATTAGTGACTACTATGTAATTTTTGGCTTGGCTCCATTAGGAGTGACTTCGGAAGGTCCGAGAATGTTTCGGGAGGCCAAAAATAATACGAAAGGCCAGAAATTGGTAGAAACCCTTGAAATAGTGTCCTGGGGATAACGGGCTTGAAAATAATGTCAAGATTGTTGAAATGGTCGACCGAGCTATTAGGGGCAAAACGGTCAACTGGATTGAGAAACCACCGAAATGGACTTGGAATGTCTCATGAGAGGACTTGAAGGTTGGAAACACTATTTAGAATGTTATGGGGTATTGCTGGTTTGGTAATCAGAGCCGGTGTGGTTGAAAAAGGCGACCGACCCACTAGGGGCAAAACGGTTATTTTGCATCGGGTTTATTGGAATAGACTCGGAATAATCTGGAAAGGTGTTGGAATGTTAAGAATACTATTAGAAGCATCCTCGAGAGGTTACCGGTTTGATACCCAAAGCTGATGTGGTTTCCAAAGGCAATCAGATGCCTAGGAGCAAAATGATCATTTTGACTAGATGATCTCGGAATTGATCCGGAACTGATTGGAAGGCATTTGAACATGCCAGATTTTCCTTGAGACAATCTTGATAAGGTGGACTTACTACTTTGAGGACTTAGGTACTTTTTCGAGAAGTGTGCTGAAAAATGCTCAAGGGACAGTTTGGTCATATTTTAACGGAATGCGCTAGCAAGTACTGATGTTGACTTGGATTTTGAGTGTTTCCATCACTCTAACGATCTATGACGAGTTGGTTTCTAGAGGTATCTCGTCCTTTGGTAAACGTGTTATGGCCAAGAGGCGAGTTCGGTCCCGTGACATAAGGGTTTTGTTGGTAATTCCCAATGTCGACATGTTTGCGAGTGTTTCCGCCACTCTGACGGTGTGCATTCATTTCGGAGACTACCTGATCTTAGGAAGCTACTGGGTGGACTTATCGTTTGAGGATTCAACTTTCTCGAAAGACGTGCAGAATAATGGACATTCTTTATTGGCGGGCTAGCAAGCGCCAAAGGTGAACCATCCTGCCATCTCAAGGACTTGGGTTCCGTCTCGATAGACGGGTTTGAAGGGACTTGCCGTTTCAAAGAGTTTTCTCAAAAAACGTGTCAAGCTGGATAGACTTACCATCTGAGGGATCAATTTTCTCGAAAGACATGCTGGATTTGATTTGAATTAGAATTGGATTTGAAATTAGACTTGAGATTAAAATAGGGACTTACAGTCTTTAGGAAGATATGCCAACTAAAATTAGACCAAGTAATGCTCTAAGGGCATTTTGATCATTTTGTCTCTATTGGCTAGACCCGCAAAGCGATTGATTGACTGGATTGAGACTGGGAGACTAGTTTTGACTTGAATGTGTCTATGTCGGTTTGAATGTGAGTTCGGTCGGGCTAGAGATTGCCGAGCGGACAAAAATAGGATGCTTACACTGCACCTATTTGAAGGTTGCCTACGTATCTCATTTGGTGAGAATCAAGTCATTCATAGTTCGAGCTAGGGCTCGATTGAAATAAACTCATGGGAGTTTTTGAATGTTTCTTTTGAAACCTAAGCTTGAGAGAGTTTGAACTTAGAAGATGCCTTTGAAATAAGACTTGGATCGTTTTTGGAAGTTTTTGAAAGCAACTCAAGAGTTTTTGAATGTTTTTTAAGCAACTTAAGAAAGTTTTAAAATGTCTTCGAAATAACTCAAGAGAGTTTTGGGAAGGTTTTTGAAATAACTCACGTGAGTTTTTGAATTGGAAAAAGTTCACGTGGACTTGTTTTTGAAAGGTTCTTAAAAATAGTTTTTGATTACCTTATAAAAGGTATGTTAAATGTTTCATCACCTTTGGGAGGTTAGTCATTGAAGAACTAGACTTCTTTAGAGTTATGAGTTTTGAAAATATGTTTGAAAAATGGGGTAGAGACTTCCAACGGGTTTTTAGAACTTTAGGGTTATAGAACCCTACTTGAATATCTCACTTCCACTTGAACAATACTAACCACGAAAGGGTTAGGGTAACTTAAAAAATGTGACAATTTGAAGAGGATTTTTGAAAAGAGTTTTTGAGAAACATTTAGGATTTGAAACCCTACTATGGACCTTTGAAGGTCACACTTGATACATCACATTTCCTTGGAAACCCTAACTATGAGGAGTTATGATCACTTTAGAATTGTGAGTTTTTGAAATCATTTTTGGAAAAGGTTTTGGAAAATACTTAGGTTTGGAACCTTTCTATGAATCCTTGAATTGGATATATCACTTTTCCTTAAAAACCCTAACTATGAGCAAGTTAGGATCACCTTAGGGTTGTGAATTTTGAAAAGCTTTTTAGATAACAACTTTTGAAAATGGTAAAAGTGTATAGCCATTTTAGTCAAGAGAAATTGAAAAGAGCTTTTGAAAGCACTTTAAGAGGGGTATGGTAGGATTTTTTAAAAGACTTTAAGATTGGTTTTTGAAAACTCAAGGGAGAGGAATATTTTTGAAAACATACTATGAAAATGATCCTTGACTTGAATGAGAGTTTGAAAAGGACCTTTGGATTAGAGCCTTGAGGTTTAACCCGCCTTAGTTAGGATAACTAGGGTTACGTCAACTAGGGGTTAACTAATTAGGGTTAGGTTAACTTATAGTTTGAACAACTAGGGTTACCTCACTTGAATTAGGCTAACCTTGGGCTTGGTTGACTAAGGTTAACTAACTAGGGTTAGATTGACCTAAGGTTAATGTGACCTAGGATTAACTAACTTGAGTTAGGTTAACTTAGGGTTGGAGTACTAGGATTACCTAACTATGGTTAGGTTAACTAGGGTTAATATGACCTAGGGTTAACTAACTCTAGTTGGGTTAACCTGTGATTTTGGAATGTGGTTTTGGACTAGGATTTGGATCTAGTGGTTTTAAACTAGGATTTGGCCCTAATGGTTATGAAAAAATGGTTTTATGCATGAACTTTGAAAAACATGATTTCATATAAAGAAACTTGCCATTTCATATGAAAAATTCATCATTTTATGTGAGAACTTTGAAAATCAACTCAAGAGGATTGAGTTTTGAATAGTATTTCTATAAAACCACTTAAGTAAGTGCATGGTTTATATAGTTGATATTTGGAAACCACTCTAAAGAGGGTTTCATTGGAATCATTATAA
Organism: Euryodendron excelsum; assembly: GCA_033060915.1. Classification (NCBI taxonomy): domain Eukaryota; kingdom Viridiplantae; phylum Streptophyta; class Magnoliopsida; order Ericales; family Pentaphylacaceae; genus Euryodendron; species Euryodendron excelsum. The sequence goes on along the minus strand of CM065378.1, from coordinate 1,498,846 downwards.
CCACTAACTTAAATAGAGCAAAACTTTGAAAATCAATGATGACAAGTAGTTTTGGAAACCATTTTGATGAAAATTTAAGAGAATAAGGATCTTGAAAACATCTTTTGAAGAATGTTGTTTTGGAAAAACCCTTTAAGGTTTTGAAAACCACTTTAGTGAGCTAGGGTTCCTATGGCGAATTTTGGGGATACCACTTAAGAGAGGGTTCTATGGTAATCATTCAAACCACACAACTTGAGAGAGTAAAACTTTGAAAATCAACATAGAATAGAAAGCTTTAAAAGCTATTTTGGTGAGAACTTAAGAGAGTAGAGATTTTGGAAAGACCCTTTTGAAGGGTGGTTTTGAAATAATTTTTTATGCAAAAACTCAAGAGAGCTATATGAAAATACAAAAAGGGAATTAAAGGCTTGGAAACTAGGGTTTAGACCTTGACTTCAAGAACTCCAACTTAGAGACATGTTTGGATAATTCTTTGAACGTGGACTTTGGAAAATATGTAGAAATTAAAATGGTGATGGTTTGAAAAGTAGTTTTAAACATAAAAATAAAGTCAAGGCAAGCATAACATGGATATTATAATATTTAGATGCAAAGGGTCATGAATGTGCAAGGGTTTAGACTTCACCACATAGCAAAGAGCTCTGAGGACCATACTATGCTCAAGTAGGCTTATAAGAGATCCCCCAACCGATGGTTCTCACAAGCTTTTCTATAAACATGGTCTAGGAGCTCACTTGTTTCAAACATACAAAATAAGAGAGGTAGAAGATGGGAGTTATAAAAGAAGAATAGTCCAAGTGGACTACGGAAGAGAAGAGAGGAGTGTGAGAGACATAAGTGTAAAGAGAGCTTCACCTTTGGCTTTAAGCATCTTCAATCTAATGTGGTTGAGTAGTCTTGAGCTTGGAGAGGCTTGAAGGAGATTGGAGGGGCTTTGATCTTTGATAGACTTAGGTTTTTTAAAATTTAGAGGGTCTGTTTTGAATTGGGCTGAGCTCCCCCATTGTTTTTAGCTCTAGAATATTAAGGGGGGAGGCCACTATTTATAAAACTTCCTAAATCAAGTCCTTAATTATCCTTTATTCGAAGTCTTAAAAAGTGACCTTCATAAATGGCTTTGAAGAATAATTTATTCTCGGACTCAGATCTCTAGTTTACAAAATTAACCCAAAATCATGTTCAAAATGCCTTCAAGAATAAAAAATTTAGTTTCAAAAAACTTATGGTGTTTTCAGAATTTACTTATTTTTTTAGGTGATTTAATACACCTTTACTCAGGATAGGTGGTGACTCTAAAAACTTTAAAAAAAGCCCGCATTAAATTAATTTTTCAGAGATTAAAACTGTTGCATTTTATTTTTCCATTTTTTGGATAAGCAAAGTTCTTTTTCGAGCTTTGACAAAATTGAGGCGCCACACTACTATTATCAGACGATTTATATATTCGAACAACTTGTTTCAAGAGGCATATTATAGAATAGAAAAAGTCCGTACGACAGTTTTGTTACTAAACTACTTGTTCTATTAAAGACAATAATTTTTGTTTGTGCAACTTATCAAACACTCTAAATGACGATTATATAAATATCAAAATTCAACAATAGTTGCTTTTATAAACATTTCAGTCTCATCTCTTATATCTACTTATTTTGTGATTCCTATCGTCATAGCCCATTATCGAGCTATGACAATTCTTTTGTAAAGTCTTAGTAATAACAACTGTATCGTCTAATTTATAATGGGGGCCCTAAATTGTAAACTTATTTGAATTAATTTACTAGCTGACTTATTTGTAATTGTTTTATTTGTAATTTTTTTTTGTTAAAAAAAGGTCAGAGACATAAACTAAAGGCCATTAAAAAAAGTAAATTTTAATTTTTGCTGAAAAAAAAAATAAACGAGCTGTAAAAAATTAAAATTTTTGTTAAAAAAAAAAAAAAACTAATTAAATAAGCTGTAAATAAGTTGATCCAACTTAAAAGCCAACCATGGTTAGATTGACGCCGACGGGTCTAACCCACGAGGGGTAACCCCTGTGGTAGGAAATTACCATTGTGCCGCAGCTTCCGCGATTTTCTTCCCTCACAAATAAAATAATACTCTTTCTCTCTCTCTCTCTCTTTCTCTCTATCCTGTACCGCCTCAATCCTCCCCCCACTGTATTTTTCGCTTAACTGCAATCTCTTTCTCTAATTCTAATGCCGAAACGGTTCCGCTGCTTATAACATCTGCAGTGTCTCCGATTCCGTTGCTCTGATCATTCCGTGAGCTGGCGACTATCCTCTGGCCGTTCACCGCTAGCGAAGCCCCAGCGTGGCTCTGTTGCGGGTTCTCTCTCAGGGTTTTTTTTGTTTGGTGCGATTGGGATTGGGATTGTGATCGGTCACCTAAGGACGACGACGACGACAACGCCTGTAGTGGTGCCCGCTAGGGTTTTCCAACGCCATGGCTCCGGGGCGTAAACGTGGAGCAAAAGAACCGAAGGCGAAGAGTAAGTTGAGTTTGGGCGATCTGGTCCTAGCGAAGGTCAAGGGTTTCCCTGCATGGCCTGCCAAGGTCTGGTTCCTAATTCGTCACTGCTGTACTTCTGCAGATATTAGGCTCATTTTTGTCTCTGAATAGAGTTTAATTTTATGTATGAACTAGAGAGTTGAGACACGCGATGCGTGTGCAAATCTTCTCCTCACTTCGTAGTGTATAACTCAAGATCTCTCTTATCCAATAAAAACAAAATAGTAAAAATAAGAAAAGGAAACACGAAGGAACTCAAGAAAAATAAAAAATGTAATGGTCGAAACTCCCAAAAAATTCCCTCAAGTTTTGTGCAAGAGATGAAAAACCTAAGAAAATGGTGAGAATGTTGTAGGAAAAATTTTAAACATTGAGACCCAGAAAAAATTTTCAATCCATTATATGTTCTTTGCATCAACCAAAACCTATAAAATAATCGTACCTGACTTGGATGATATGTACATTACATATTGAGAATAGAGAGAGACGGAGAGATGGAGAGATAAGAGCACAATTTTACCGAGCAAATACCGGAATGATGGCGTTCTCAGAAGCAATCGAAAAGTTCATACTCCTACATGCATTTCCTTGCTGCTGCTAGCCATTGTAGTGCGCGTTGCATCAAAATCCAACACCGCCACCCCCTCCACTAACTTCTCTTCCTCCTGTACTTCGCCTTCTCCCTTCAATGGCGGTGAATTACTCTATCCATTTGACGTTGGGAAACAGTGACATGATAGACTAAAAACTGAATTTAAGCGGTTGCCAATTCTGTGTGGTTACCTAATGTTTCAAATTTCCATATTTAGCTCTTAACTTCAAACAGTTAAGAAAGATTTTAACCTAGTAAAATGGGTAATTTTGGTAACAAAAGATATACGCAACTTCCAAGTTTCTGACGTTATATTTAAGAATAGATGCTTAAGTTCCTGTCATTATTCCGTGTTTATTGATCATGCTATTTGAGTTGATATTATGGTTTTATTTGTCTGTTTATCAGAGTCTTATTTGTCATAAATATTTTGTGCTTTCCTTTCTCTACTGTGTGAACTTACCTAGATAACTAAATTTGTTTAGTTGTTATATAGTATATGGATTTGCTAGTTTTTTTACAAATTAGGTCCAATATGGTTTTATACGGTTACCTTGTCAGTTGACTTGTATGGGCTTGTTGGGTGAATCATTGAGAAGGCCTTAATACTTGTCTTTGCTGGGTTCTTACTGTATTTACATCAATTTTTTTATGTTTACACTCAAGATAATTCCATTTGTATGCTGTTGTGGTGTTTGTAACAGTCTTGATATTTACTTGATTAGTTATTGACTAAGAAGCACAAGCACGGACACGGACGTGGACGTGGACGTGGACGTGGGCGTCAGACCCGACAAATTTCAAAAAATTAGCATTATGGGCATAGTGGAGATAGAAAATTAAATATACTTATTAAAGAAAAAGTTGTGAATACATTTTAATAGGTATAAACCAACATTGGCATTATTTCAACATAAAACAATTCATACTTTAAAATATATTTTAATAAAAACAAGATAAAAATGAGTTTACAATTTGTAACAATTTAATAGGTATAAATCAATATTGTTATTATTTTATCATTAGAATGTAAGATATTTTCTTCAAACTTACATTGTACTTTGTGGGTGTAAATGATGGAGACTTGTGTTCCTCATGTGTCTGAAGAGTTACAAAACTTGTAGGACATGTTTGGACATATTTCTGACATGGATACAACAATTCCTTCTTAGTGGTTGTGCTTCTTAGGTTCTTGAATGCATTTTGTGGGAGTCGAATTCAATATAATTTAATGATGGATAAATCTTCGTGCTTGTTTTTGAATTGGTACTTTAGTAACATATCTAAGTTTTTCCACATTGATTTGCTACGTAAACATAGTTAGGTTCTGTTGTAATTCTTAGTTTGTGTTCAATTTGGTGTAGTCATTGATACATATGCGTGGTTCAAGAAGGTTCTTTTGTATGTCTGTTGTAACTTCATTGAAGTTGTTGGATGAATTAAGATAAAGTTTTGAGTTGTTCTGGTTTCGTGTTCGGTGCTGCTTGTGCTTAAATTGCTTATTGGACAAAACATTTTTTATTATTATTATTTTTTGATAACAGGGGTATCCCCACCTTTGGTGGGACTAATCCCCTGTAGGGAGTTAGCGCAGCAACCCACTGCCACGATTCCCCACTTAAATCACGAGTTTAATCCTAGGAGAAATTGAACCCGGAACCGTGCGCCTCACCACAAAGTCCCTTGCTCGCCCTTGCCATTGGGCCACCTTGTGGGGTGGGTCTTATTGGATATAACATTATTGGGCCTTAAAATATTTTCATTGGTTTTGAGGTAATTATGATGTTGAATTTATTTAAAATTGATGCTGAATAAAGGTACGACCTAAAAGAAACTTTGTTTAAGAGCTTGGGAGTTGCCCAAAAGTGTGATGAAATTGGTTGGGGTGCGCATGGGATTAATTTCTATCTTTTCTCATTTGGGGGGAGGGGTTGGGGGAGGGAGGCTTCAGGTTTGGAATAGGACATCTATGGTTGGTAAAAAACAAAAAAGGGAACCGTAGAATGGGAAATAAAATTAGCAAGGTGTTGCATGATTTAACTCCTTGGAGCCATATGGTCTTTATGAAGATGTACCTCTATCTCTATGGACATAAGTAAATATACTTCTTGAAGAAAATGTTTCTGTACATTAATGCTGAAGTTTCAAGCATCTATTTCTGTTTTGTTGGAATTTTAAGTGTTCCATCCTAGGTAGTATGGACACTTAAGAGGGTATCGTATTTGTGTCGGATACAAGTCGGCCACAAATACTTCTCGGATATGCCGGGACATGTGTTCGAGATGCCAATTGGTGTGTCTTGAACTTTTATTTATTTATTTTTCAATGGACACGCCAACATGTATCCATCACCTATATACATATGAAGTACATTGCAATTTTAAATTGTAAACATGTTTTCATTGTGTTTTATGAAAAATGTCAAGGAACAAAATTTTTATCTGTTTCCATCAAAACGGCCTAAACACTTTTGTCTCTTGGGGAACTGGCATGACATATTAATGAAATACCGAAATTCTAATGTTTCTACAAAAACACACTAGAACACTACGAAATGTACCCAAACAATGAGTTGTTTTGACATGTATTGGACAATTTTGATCCTTGCTTGTGACTCCTTTAAGTTTTTTTTGTTATTAATAGTGCAATTCTCATAATTAATATTAGCTTTATTATTTAATGGGGGATTTCATTTATTGTTAGGGGTGTTCAAGGGTTGGGTTAGGTAGAGTAGTGACCCACCAACCTCGCCAAACTCGGGTTTAGAAACAATGGAACCGATTTTGACTTGGTTTGGGTTCAGGTTGGGTTGGGTTTGGGTTTGTCGGGTTCGGGTTTGACCCTATGAATTTTTGTAGAAGTGGCGGGTCGGGACGGGTTGGGTTGGGTCGCTTATGGTAGTGACTCACCAATCAAATCGCCAAAGTCGGGTTCACAAACCTTGGAACCTGATTTTGACTTGGTTTCGGTTTGGGTTCGGGTCCAGATTGTGTCGATCGGGGTTGGTGGGTCTGATGGATTTTTGAACACCCCTAATTGTTACTATACCTAATTTAGGCCAAAATTTTTAGATATTTATTTGAAAACCAATGCATTAACTTAACGCATAAACTTGAATTATCTCCTAATCAAGCAATATAAACATTAAATATTGATGAAATTCTCTAACTATTTTTTGTACGAACAGTATTTGCTATTCAATGCTGTCGCAGTTTTCTCTAATTTAAATGATTGTATATCCCTTAAAAATATTAAATTATTAATTTATTAGCTTTAGAAATACACATGATGGATTTTAATTCATGTTTCCAAATGTTTTTTTATGCTTCCATAATCTTCTTCATTTTCATCATGTGTCCGAAACGTTTCCGTTTTTGAGCCAACCAAAACGATGCATCGAAATAAAATTTTGATCTTTGGTAAATTATGATTAAATTATGCATTCAATGTGTTTTTTTTTTTTTTATTTTTTTATTTATGTTGAATTAGTATTTTTTTTTCTATATTTTTAGTAGTTTGTGGATTTTACATTCATATACATAACAAATAGAATATATATGAAATATATATGTTTTTTTCCGTGTCCATGCCATGTCCGTGTCCTCATTTTTTAGAAATTGCCGTGTCTCATGTTCGTATCTGTACTCGTGGCAATATCCATGCTTCCATATGCATGTGAGGTGGTTGGTTTCTTGATTCTAGTTTTAGCAACATGCTCAGTCAATGATTGTTGTGAATTTGAAGGTCTTATTTATACACTAGTTTGATCAAGCCTATGAGCTTTTTGGATGAGGTAATGATGAAGTTCTTTAAATGAATTTTTGTTGGAATTTAGATTGTCATCTTTGTCGTTGTTTTTGTGCACCACTAATACCTTTATTTGATGATATTTATTCTGTTGTACTTTAGAATATAGTTATGTTGTTTGGTTAGTGATTTGTTTATGAGGCTTTTCTGGCTGTTGAATTTTTTTAGATTAGCCGACCGGAAGATTGGGAGCGAGCTCCTGACCCCAAGAAATATTTTGTTCAATTCTTCGGAACAGCAGAAATGTAAGTGCTTTTTGTATAAATCTTGCGTGCATGATACTCTGAATGTGTAACATAAATTTAAGTGTAGAATATTTTAGCCATATTGTTCTTAGAAAAGTATCCATGGAATAGTACTTCGAAATTTTTTTGTTTGGTAATGTAAGAGAATAGAAGTTAGAAGATGAACAATGCCCGGAGACTAGCTTTATGGGAGACAAAAATTTTCATTTGTTTAGTTTTTTAATTTTTATTTTGGGTGCTCTGGAAATGTGTCAAATGAATTGTGTTCTCCCACTGCCACTCTCATTGGAAGATTTATTGGCATTTTTATGTGAATGATGTCTCAAATTCTTAGTGTGAATTTGAAATCAAATGATGATAGACTGCAAAGATCCTTCCAATGCATGCACAAGATGATTGCTTTATTTCTTTTGATTTGGAAGTTTGAGAAATAGGCTACTGTCAAGGCGTTTGACTTTAGTCTTTTGGTTGCTGTAACTTATGGCGAAAATTGAGGCAGAGTTCTCTTGGTCGCTATTATTGAGCTCGTTATATATCCCACTAAAGATTCTGTAGGAGTTGTAAGCATTATCAATAATGGCATGCCCAGGCCCAGGCCATGAGAAGATGGATGCGTGGGTACATTGGCAAGATGTCCCTTGATAAAGGCAGGGGAGTAGTTTTTTGATGTGATTGTTCAAAGACACTTTTTGCACAAATTCAAGACTTCTCAAATCCTTGGGTGATAGCTATTACGTTGCTATATTGTGCAAGTGTCTTGCCCAACAGTTACCGTGCTGGTGGTGTATTAGGTAACTAGATCTTTCTTTCATTGCCTTCCTTTTTGTTTATTTGGGCTGGAAGGCAAAGGAACCTCTCAAAAATTGTCCTTTTAGGTGAGTTATAAAAATTTGAATTATTTTCTAGTTAGGTTTACGGGACAAAATCATAAATTGTGATTTGCTATTTATTTTTCTTTTTGGGTTCTTCATGGTCTTCTCCGTTATGGTTTAGGAGGGTATTCTCAATTTAAGGTAGTTGGTTTCAAGGACATGAGAGCAAAAGATTGGGTTTACAAAGTAGACATTGGAGGTAACTGAAATTTAACTGTAGCAAAATGCATAGCAAGTGTTAAGCATAAGATGTTGAATGTCCACATTTCGCTTTAGTACTAAATATAAGGTTAATATCTGTAATTACTTCATATTTTGAGGAAACGCACGATAAACTGCACCTTTTTTAGCACCTTGTGATGGAAACTCAGATAAATTAATTTACTAATCTTTTACTTAAATATATATTACATATTTTTCTTGTTTTTAAGAGAGATTAGGTAGAGCTGCTTACTTTCCTTCCAAGTATTGTTGTTTTATTTTCTATAGGTTGGTTGCTCATTTGTTTGTAGTAAGTATGGTTTTGAGGAGTCCATGAAGCATTGTAATCACTTCCGTTTTTCTTTTTCAAAAAACCGAAGTGGACGAAGTAAGGTTGCTCTATAGGTGCCTAATCCCTCTCGAAATGATCTCAAGTGGACAATAATCCACTGTAGTGATCAAATCCTTATTTTATTTTTATTCTTGTTTGGATTTAAGTTGTGACTTGTTGGGATCGTCTTGTTTGGATTTAAGTTGGATTTATTCTTAGACATTGCTATAACACTTGGGCCTTCGATGATCTTAATAGAGTATGCAAGGAAAATAGTCATGTTGAAGAGGACAAGTTAAACAGTGTTTTCAATGGTGAAGAAGTATGTGAATAGCAGAATATCATGTGCGTAAGCCACTGGCTGTTATGTGGACCAACAAAGTGCTAGTGGAGGAGAATGCATTAAAAGAGCAAATGAGCAGAAATTATGGATTATTTTGATGGAAGCCTTTTTTTTCCTCTCTAACGAGTCTATTTTCTCACAAGCATGCAAGATATGATGTACAAAACGTGGTTGCAAGTTATAAATCTAGGTGATAATGATATTCCTCTTCGTACTACAGCTAATAATGAGGAGCAAGCTTTCCTTGAGGGTGGTGTCAAGAAGAGTTGATCCATTAAATTTTCAAAAACTGAGTAGGTTGCTGACCTCCATTGAAGTGCAGCAAAAAAGGAAAGAAAGAAAAAACGGAAATTGCATTACATTTAGGTTAATCAACAGTTGTTTATTTTTCTGCAAAATTGGTATTTGATTAGGGAACATAGGTCGTTTATTTAACTTATCATAGTGTTTATTTCTTTTTGGAAATTAGGGCTTTTGGGAGCCTATATGAAGCATTAGTTACCTTCTATTTTTCAATAAAATGATGTGGAGAAAAATGAGCTTTTTTGAGGAGGTTAATAACCATTCTGACGATTTTAGGTGGATAATCATGTAGCCAAGTGTTCAATCTCTGGGGGTATTTGGATGCGACTTTTTTAGTAGCTTATAGCTAAGCTTTTTAAACTGTGTTTGGCTCCCCCTAAAAAACCCACTGTTAGAAATAGCTTAAGCTTTTCAAAGCAATTTAGAATTGGCTTTTTAGACCTAGCTTAAGCTTTTGGCTTATGGTTTTTTTAAGCTGCCATCCAAAAACCCCTCTATCCTTGGGCTTATTTTTATTTGAAGTATCATCTGTTTGGTATTTTTTTAGCGACATTACTTTTTGCACTGTGTATCTTTACAGTTGTTTTCTAAGTTCTGCATGAGTTTGATGTGGGTAATGTGTCATGTAGGAATCCTTCAGTAGGAGGACATTGGTAACTACTGTTGTGTAATTAGCACCTTTAGATTTCTTCTTGTGCACCCGTTATTCTCTTCTCGTGTCTATGTTTCATAATATCTTACATTGATTGTTAAGGAAATATCTTTATTAATTTGAAGGAGAGAAAATTGCTTACCATTGATTGTGCGATGTAGATATTGGGATGTAGTAGACTCAGTGGCTAAGTCGTGAATTGAATTAAATGGGCTCTTTAACTTTGTAATTTTTTTTTTGATAGGGGCAGTGTAACTTCGTAGTTTCTTTTTGACATAAGTGCCAAACTTTGTAGTTAGTTTTTGCAAGATTAACTTAATTTATTGAATAAATTGCAATACTGCTTATGTCAAATTCTAGTAAAATTTCCTCTTTTATTGCATCAATGCATGAGTTTAATTGACTAAATAGTATTATTGGAACAAAAAACTTCATTATTAAATGCATTGTCAAATCGTCATGCTGCTTTTATTTCTATTTTCTTTTGCAGGTTCTATATTGTGACTCTGTGATACATAGCTGTCAAATCAGGATTCTTATCTTGAATTGATATTGTACTTTTCTTGAACAGTGAATGATATTATATCATGCATGACGAAATTCAGTGACAGTTGATAAATTGAATGTGCATTGATAGATAAAATACATCTTTAAAGCATACGATATAGTAACATATTACTATTTTATTGATTTGAGCTTTGTGGATAAGGCATCTTCCATGTTCACCGGATACCCCTCTCTCTCGTGTTTTCCTCCCTCCCCTTTTGTAGTACTTATCCAAAAGTTGCATTAGTCCGTGACCCTAGTGAAAGTCAAATGTTAAGAGTAGAGGTTTACTCCCTTTACTTATTCACCAAGTAATTACATTGCCTTAGAAAACAAAGGTCTTCTCAACATCAAATTAATGAAAAACCAAACTGTGGCCATAGAGGAGTCTATGGTTTTTATATTACAAGTTCCAGCTTCGTCATCAGTGTCTTTCAAAATCTTGTATTAATGCAAAGCTCCACTCCCTTTTTCATTTTTTGATAGATGCATCTGTAGTTTCTGCATTTTTAAACTAACATTTTGAGCTGAGAACAATCTATCTAGTTTCCCAAACTGATTTGGTATTTGTATATGATAGGGTGTCTACCTAGAGTTCATAATTCCTTGTTTATTTCAGCTGAGATTTTCTAGAAGATTTTCGAACACATCTTGTGGTACTTGTATAGAATTGGAAACATGTTTATGAGTTCCAACTAAGTGTTTTCTAATCTTAATAACCCACCCTTTTAGACTTTATGACAAAAATTACACCTGAAAATGCGTTCTTTTCTTTTCTTTTTATTATATATATTGTTTGGATAAGCACACTATAAATGCATTCTAGTGCTACCACTCTTACGATAGAACTTTCACATATCCTTGGGAGGAATTATCATCTACAATCTTCATTTTCAATTTTGTTAAAATTTTATTTAAACACTCTGAAAAAACCTTTGGTGTGTTTAGAAAATATTTCATTACTCATAGTAAATCTCACCAACCCAATTGATATGACCCAAGGCAAGTTAACAAGACAACGTACATTGTGATTACTCTAGAGAAGTTAATGGCTGATGGAGTCTATATTTATGTTTGTGCTGGATGGTATCTCTTCTTGTTCTGTATATTTTATGTTTTCTTATGTTAGAGAATCAACGGTGTTCTTGTAGTTGAGGTTTGGGGACGGTAGACGGGGCTCCAGATTGTGCTGTTGTTTGAAGGCTTAAAATTTTGTGTTCTAGCCCTTCTGGTCCAATTTGATATATGTGCTGGGTTTATGCAAAAGTCAACCAAGTCTTCTTGCTAGGTTTCCAAGATCACTTTGCTACCGTAGCTAAAAGTTACATGCCTATATATATTATCCATCTAGATAGCCTGGTATTGGGAAAGTATATATAGATATGTTCAGTTGTGATGTGTTGGCATATGTTCCTTCTGGATGTTCCTTCTGGAAACAAGTACCTAGGAACCCATGTAAGTGCTTAGGCTTTTCTCTCCTTTTGTCATCTTCTCCGCTTTTCTCATTTGTCTACTTCTCTTACTTGAAACAGAGGAATAGAATCTAAATTCCTTGAAAGAGTAATAATAAACTTTCTGAATGTTGAGAAAGGTGCTGTTCAAGTGCTCTCGTGTTAGCTGCCCCTTGAATGTGTCAACTAGATTTGATGACCTTTTTATCATTGATATGATCCTCCAATTGTTTGATACATATAGTGCGCAAAAATATTTACTTATGCCTTGTGTATCATTTCCACTACTGACAGCTGTGGGTATAGCAGGTCCCTCAAATTGAATGGTGTTAAGTTAATAATGAGAGGCAATATATGCTTGTTGGTTGGGTGTTGTTTTGGAAATATAAGACCAAAGTGCTCTATAAAAACTTGCTGTCTATCTTGGTGTATATGAGCATATGAACATATTTGATCTATTTAAAAACAATTGGAAATGTAGATACTTGTCTAGTTTGGATTTTCGAATGTTGTTTCCAAATTTGCTGTATCTTTGAAGGAGTGTAATTTGACTGTTTAGATGCCTCTCTCATAACTACATTTTTATCCACTGTTGGGATTGATTGTTTGTTGGAGCTAATTGGATTGTCATTCATCACTGGCATTTATTTCTGTACCTATTTTGATATCCATGTTGAATTTCTTTGTGAACTTTGGTTGCTTGGAAAAGGTTGATCGATCTCTTGATTTGATTAGATATTTTGCAACTTAATTGAGTGGATGTATTCCTTGTCAGGAGGTCTTTATCAAAACTGAAGAGGTTGGCTAATTAAGATGTTTGTGCTGTCATAGAGCTGTATAATGACATAATACTGGATGAACTCTTTACTTCTGGTTGTGTCATTGTCAAGCTGCCCTGTCAAAGTAGCAACCGTGTCATGTGCACACTTGATAATGAGAGATAATGGTTGATGTGGGCCTATTTTTGTGGTTATGTATGTATTCATCTGTGAGTCTGCTAACAGAAGTTCATTTTCTTGTGGTGAGTTTTTATATCATTTATGATCTGTTGAAACTTAAACGATTGATATGCATTTGTTTTTTAGTGTTTTGGGAAATTATTTCTTGAAACTGAAATGATTGTTATGCATTTGTTTAGCGTTTTGAGAAATTAATGTGTTAGTTTGAAATGTGTTAGATTAATATGAAGAGGTATGCTTTTGTTTCAACTTGTTTATGTAATTTACTCATTGCCCCTTTGACTTTGTTGCTTATTTTTTGTTTGTAAATTGGATATTTACTGATTTGTAGCTTCTGAATTTGTTTTACCTTTCACAGAGCTTTTGTTGCCCCTGTGGATATTCAGGCATTTACTTGTGAGGCGAAGATTAAATTGTTAGCTCGATGCCAAGGTAAAACAGTAAAATACTTTGCTCAAGCTGTGAAGGAAATCTGTGAAGCATTTGAAGAGTTAGAGCGGAAAAATTCAAGTGGTTTAAGAGATGATACTGATAGATTGGATATTGGGTGTGAGGCCCCATCTATTGATGGGGTGGAAGATGATGCAGTAGAGGTTGACTTAAAAGATGGAATTGGTAGAGATGGCACAGTTGGAGAAACAGAGGTTAGAGGCCCGGGTGATCATGGTCCTGGGTTGGAGCGTTGCTCACAAAGGCAAGGTGGGATGGACTGCCAAGATATAAAACCTAGTATCACTCGCAAAGCTAATGATAGATTTTCTCCAGTTATATTTTCTAAGAAGAAAAAACTGTTGAATCATGGTGCTCACGTATCTAAGGGCATAGGGTCAGATAATTCTTCCTGTCTTAAGAAAGAAGTATCTAGTGATGACAATCAAGAAAATATTATTTGCACCAAAAAACCCAAGATAGTGACATCTGCTGAAAACTTAACCGCTGATCAGAATGATCATGTGTGCGATGCAGGAGGAGATGGTAAAAAAGACAGGTCTTCACCTTTGGCAGTGTCAGTTCGTGCTAAGCACTCTGATGGTGTCAAGAACGCTGTAACAAATGGTCACATGTCAGGGAAAATGTTAGCTGGGTCAAAGAGGAAACCCGAGGATGCTCCTGAAGTTCACAGAAATGATAGCTCTGCTGCTTTGACAAGGTTGAAGAATGATGTCAACAGTTGTCATGTTGACTCCCTTGAATCTGATGAGCATGCCAAAGATGGAATACAAAGAAAAAATGCTACAGGTAGCAGCATGGAGGAGTCAACCCCAGATCTTAAATCAAACTTAAATGCTGGTAGTGGAAAGAAAGCAAAAACACTGGCAAAAGATAGGAAGCATTTTGGGGCAGTGGATGATGGGCAGAAGGATGCTGAAAGCAGTCCTGAGGAACAGACCAAGGGCGAACTTTCTGGATGGAGAAAGAGGGCTCAACTTGGAACTGGAAAACATGGTTCCGTAACTAATGCACATCCTACCAAGAGGTCTAAACGTGTAAATTTGGCAAATGATGCCCCCAAGAGATCGCTTCAGACAGACAGGAAAAATGATTCTCGAAGTTCTAATGTGCTTGACAAAAAAGCAGATAATCGTGAGCTTAAACGGTCTAAATCACGCTTGAAAACTGGAAAGCGTTCAGCATCAAGAGTGCTGACAGTTAGTGTGTCTGGCAATATTCCTTCTGATGAAGATGCTCTACCCCCAACAAAGAGCCACCGCCGGGCATTCGAGGCTATGTCTGATGCATCTACTGTACCTTTGGATACAAAAACACACAATGTTTCTGTTCCTCTAAAAAATGATGTGTCATGTTCTGATAATGTTAAATCCCCAGTTACTCAATTGCATGCAAAACGGAGAGCTGTTCGTCTATTTGATAAAGGTGATGAAGAGAAGCCTAAAACTCCAATTCATGAAGGATCGTCCAGCAAGATTCATGCACCTTCATGTGTTTCTGATGGTATCAAGAATGCTAATGCGCAAAATGAAGCTTCTGTAGATGATCAATCTAGTGTTATGGATTCTGGTGGAGTCGAGGTTGACCGTTCAAAGAAATGCTTACCTTCTGCCAAGCAACTCAATGAATCTTTGTCACCTAATCCTGAGCAACCTGTAGAGAAGAGGCCAATGAAGGCAATTGCTTCACACATCTCGCATAGTCCACGGAAACCGGAATCTGAGAGACTATCGTCCAAGGAGGCTAAACAAATTTTTGTTTCCCCTAAAAAGTCTCCTTGGTCAGGTGCTGCTAACAAAGCAGTATCAGAACCACCAAAAGCCAGTAGATCATCGATAAAAGTATCTGATGCTGGTATCCAGAAGAAAACTCAAACAGGATCTGGTAAGGCCTTGGGTATGTTTTCAGATGGCTTGAATTATTCTCAAAGTCCAGCGACAACTATAAGTAAGCCAATTTCTTCTGGGGAAGGATCAAAAACTACTCCAAAGTCATATGTACAAGTCAATGATTCTGCTCCTGTAACTGGAAGTATGATAGGGAATATTTCCTTTATTGGTGGAAGGTATGCTTAATATTTTGGCTCTCTTTAGCGCATATATATATATATATATATTTTTTTTTCGTTTTGTTTTTAAAGCCATTTATGCTGATTTTCATTTTTATCTGCCAAACCACAGACTGGAAGCTGGCGGAGATGATAAAACGAGTTCATTGATGGATGCGAAGATCTCAGATTCTGCTATGTCTATGAAGCATCTTATTGCTGCTGCTCAGGCAAAAAGGAGACAGTCTCACTCGCTAAATATTTCCTATGGCAGCAATACTAGTTCTCTTTTGGAACCCTCTACTGATGTGCCTGGGAGGAGCCCCACTCCTGCCTCTGCTGTTCAGCCCTTCCTATCAGGCTCCAGTTATGTTTTGCCACCAGATGTACATGGATACTATCCACGCACATCTACGGCTTCTCCTCCTCATGTTCGTCAGTTTTCAGCAAATAATCAACCTGATGCTGAAGAATTTGAGGAGAGAAGAGTTAGTTCGGGACACTGGCCTGCTGGTGGTTCTCTTAGTGGTGGTACTGAGGCAGCTGTTGCCCGTGATGCTTTTGAAGGAATGATAGAGACACTATCAAGGACTAAAGACAGCATTGGACGTGCAACCCGCCTTGCAATTGATTGTGCAAAGTATGGCATTGCCAATGAGGTGGGTAATATAGTTTATTTCACCTTTCTGCTACACGTGGTATTGTATGATTTACTCGCATAGAATAGTTTTGCAGGTTCAGATTGTTGATAGGTTCTCCTAATTGTATGCATTCACCACTTTGTTCTTAGGGCGAATTCATTGGTGCTCTACCATCTTGATAAGTTCGTAAAAAATACAGTTTTCTTAGCACTTAAAGCGGCAAATCTGTTCAGCAATGAGTTCGAATTGTCTTGGTGATTTTTCTAAAATCTGTTGTGACGAAAGTATAGTATTAAACAGTATGTTTTCTTCTATTAAATTGGCTTCTTGAGTTTAACATGATCTCATGGATATTTCTATTTTTTTAATTCCACTTCATAATTCTTGTAGTCTACTATTATCTTTTCCATAGTCCTTCATATGCTGTAAGTTGTGGCTTGCAACTTGCAGTCTAAAGATATAATTTCATGTAGCAGATTCCTGATTAAAAATTGCAGGCATAGGCATGATTTCCCTTCTAAGCTCATTATAAAACTACATTGAATATCTTTGGGAACTTGATAACAGAAATACCCTAGCAAATGTTAGGAATGTGTAGAGTGTGCTTGTCTGCACAATTTTCTACTTGTATCAAGTATGAAGAAGTTTCTTTGCTTGGGTGGCTGAGGACCCATATTGTTCAGCCGCCTGGTGATATCTGGAATAGACACTATGGGAAATATTAAGTGTCTGAGTCAGGCGTCATTGCTACCAAGTGATTGGGTGATGACCAGGTGATGATTCTTACTTGGGAAATTGTGAACCAGCTGATATTTTCTGTGTTGCTTTTCCTTTTAAGTGGTATCATTGCTACCTTTCTTGCTAGATGTAAAAGCATTCATGGATTACACCACTATCCATAATTAAGTAAAATGGACCTCAAGCTTTGTTTCCCTGTTATTGATTATTGTTATTGTGAACGTTATTCTTGTGCTCAGCATAAACTTGCTACCTTTTGTTGTGTTTTTTTTCTTTCCTTTTTTTTTTTTTAAATTTAATCTGAATCCTATGCATCGTTGAAGTTGTTTAAATTTTTAATGAGCATTCACAGTATCATAGTATGTGCTACTTAGCCCAGCGTCTGAGTCTGATTGAAGTTAGATTAATTGAAGGAAGAGGAGTGACTTCTGTTATCAAGTAAAGGAAGACAATTGATTTTTTTTTCCTTCTTGTGTAAAGGGAAGATAAATAACTTTTGATCTTAGTTGCCTGGGAAACTGTCTAGGTTGTAACATTGCTCCATCATTCAACGTTGCCTTTAGTATTATGATCATGATGTCTCCATGAATAAGGTCAGGGAACTGTGTTGATATTACTATAGGGATGAAATTCCGAAGGAACAAACTTGAGCAATTAAGGCCTTTGTCGATTAGTCATAAGGAACTCCTTCTCAGATCTTATTCCTTTCCGTATTTAATTTTTGGAAATTGGCTCAAATCTCGGCAATTGTATATGTTGCTGAATGATTTAAACCAAGACCAAATATTTATCTTCCTTATCAGAAAGAAGGTTACTTGCTGCTCTAATTACTTGAATGTGTTGTGCCAGTCATGGATGTTGATCTCTACCCTACCTAGTGGTGGATAGGTCAAATTAAAATTGTTCATTCGTATCATCAAACTGGGCCTTCGCAAGAGAGAGAAGATGCTTTCCTTCTGGGAGCGCCTTATCAGAAACACGGCTACTTGCTGCTCTAATTACTCGAATGTCTTGTGCCAGTAATGGAAATTGACCTTCACCCATCCTAGAGGTGGATAGGTCAAATCAAAATCATTTATTTGTATCATCGAACTCATTCTGGGAGTTATGACACTCGATGGGTGAGGTATAGAGGAACGACTCTGTTTCTCCAATCCAAAGAGTTCGTAGTGTATGCTTGGGGCAAGTGGAATTTCTGTGTCAACTTGATCATTTCAGTTTTGTTTTCTCCAATATTGAGTACTAGCGACGATCAAGTACTGATGGGTTTTGAGGGCTTGTGATGATTGGGTTCCAAGTGTCTGAATTCCTCTTTTGTTTAGCTTGGGTGAAATATTTTATTTGACCCTTTTTTTTTTTGTTTTTTATAGTTTTGGCAAGAAGTACAAGTGGTGGTTGTAGAGAAGTTTACATATGCATTGTTTTTAGTATGCAATTTTGTCCAATAAAACTTAACATGTTTGCTGTTTGTTTGTTCTTTATTACTGAATGACACCCCTCTCTCAATTATATTTTTGATGTTGACAACTAAAATGGAACGTTGTTTCCATGTGATGTTTAAATAACTTACTTGATTAATATTCAACGTAAATTGGAAATGGGAAAAAGTTATAATATGTTTGATGTTTAGTATGGTATCCAACAATTTCAGGGTATCATGGTGAACCATTTTGCTTTGTGTGAAAATAAGCTGTTGGTGAATCCTTTATCTGTTGATAGTTTCTTTTATGAATGAAAAACTTACTGAAGGAAATGCGTGTATGGTAATAGAGGGTTGGGTGATATCATTCTTGCAAGCTCTTTTATGGTAAATTATGACAGGCTGTGTTTGAAAATCGGTGTGGTGTTTTCAGAGAAGTGACAAAACTAGTCATTCTTGTTTCCTATGAAGATCAGTACAATATGATTCATCTGGGAGAGAATTTCTTCAAATCACTAAGCATCTAATTTTCTGCAGGTTGTGGAACTTCTTATCCGGAAGTTGGAAAGTGAGCCGAGCTTTCATCGCAAAGTGGACCTGTTTTTTCTGGTGGACTCTATTACACAGTGTTCTCACAGTCATAAAGGTAGATCTAGCTGAGAAAGTACTTAATTGCCAATGATAATTCTCTTTCCGTTTATCCTTCCCTCCCTACTTCTCTCTCTCGATGGTATTTATGCTGAATGCTGTATTCATGTTGCGAGCTGTTAATGGTAGATGATGTTTATCACTCATCCTAATTTATATGTATGCTGACCCATGCGCTATGCTGCTACTATGTGCTTGCACAATGGGATAGGTATTGCATGCTGTTTTCTCTTGAGGAAATAGTTTCTAAAGGAAATAGTTTTCCACCTATTGAAAGTAAAATTTATGTGATTAGTTGTGATGGCTTTGTCTGCCTGTGATGTTTCTTTAGGCATTGCGGGAGCGTCGTATATTCCTACAGTTCAAGCAGCATTGCCTCGTCTTTTAGGAGCTGCTGCTCCTCCTGGAGCTGCTGCTCGTGAAAATCGCCGTCAATGTCTGAAGGTAATTGTTCCTTTTCTTACCAGTAAGGGCGCCTTAATGTTGTGGTGAAGATAAATTGAATTCATTGCCTCCATAGGTTTTGCGATTATGGCTTGAGAGGAAAATCTTACCTGAGTCTCTTCTCCGCCGATATATGGATGACATTGGAGTTTCAAATGATGATGCATCTGCTGGTTTTTTCCTTAGGCGTCCATCTCGAGCTGAGCGTGCTGTAGATGATCCAATTAGAGAAATGGACGGCATGCTTGTTGATGAGTATGGAAGGTCTGAAACTTCTTATGTGCTCTTCATAAATGAATTGTTTTTACCTTTTACATTTGTTTTTCTAGTTAATATGATGTTTTGCACCATGAGCGCTGTTGAACAAGTTCCTCCAGTTTCTATCTATTGTTTTTGCTAGACATCACAAAAATTAGTTATTAAAGTAATAGTTCTGATTGATACTGATGAACATGCGCTGTGCACTCCTTATTCAGGTAATTGTTGTTTTGTTCCATAACATCTTCCCAGTCTATTATGCTTTGAGCATTATATTGTCGTTGTGTTCCTTGTATTCAAATGAACATATAAGAAATTTACCTTGTAACCTACGCCCCCCAAAAAAGGAGGAGGTTAACATGTGCATTCCTGTAGTGTGGTGGATTTACATAACCGGAAGCGATAGTACCTTTCTAAGAGTGTAGACCAAGTTATCAAATAATGCATTGTATCAGTTATCTTTTCTTACTCTCCAGTATTTCATATCGTATATTTTTTTTACATCGTTAGGTAAAAAGAAGATATGAGACAAATTGTATTGTAAGAATGAAGTGAGAGACCACTGGAGTGGACATGGTGAGAGATGAGGTGCTCTTAGGAGGAGAGAGAGTGGCAGAGTTGGAAATGATAAACACTCTCTCCAACCTGCTGGAGGAGGGTGCTTTTTTGAAGATGAAGCAGAGTAGGTTCCCCATAGGTAAGAGGGAGTGAGGGAGGGAAGGAAAGAGGGGAGGGGGTGGGGGGGTGGGTGGAGTTCAAACAGTGAGGCCAGCTCATCACTTGCTGAGGGCATGCGGTTAAGGGACTGATGGCTGGTTCTGCATGGTCAACCATTCTGTTAGTGGAGGAATCTTGGCTAGTAGTGGTGTCGATAGTCACTGTTAGCTTGCAGAGATCACGGGGATGTGGTCCATATGTACGGAGGAGTACAGGGCATGCCACTTGTTTCTATCTTTATTTGGAGTTTTCATCAAGTGGATTTTTCTCTTTCTCTAAGAACAGTCATCATGCAATTCCCTCAAGGGAGAGGGGACAAGTTCCTTAACCTATGTTGCATGGACTAGGGTTCGTGTGTCAGACGCGGGCATATGTTCTTAGTGTCGGATTCTTCTAATTCTCATGTCCAAAAACACGGACATGGCAAAATATTCTCATTTTTTTACTATACTTCTTATTATCTAGGATGAAATAGTGTTTGTAAGGTACCATAGAGTCTTCATGCATAATATGAGAGTTTTATGCATATAATAGGGTAAAATTGAATTACTAAAATACTTATGTTAGGTTAATTTACAACAATACGTGTTGAACTAATATTCATGTCCACACCCTTACCCAATTGTTAAAGTTCAATTGTTGATTTGTCCGACATTGGTACTTCCTGCATTTTAGAGGAGTTTGGGTAACAGAGGTGTCGATGAACCTTCAGCTTTAGCCATCGAGCCACAAGCCTCTAGAGGTCTTGCACAAGGGTTGTGGGGCCACTCAGGCACCCCTATGACTATGGCACCAACCTCGAGGAGGTCCCTAAAACCTGCTATCGACCTAGGATGGCATGAGAGCATCAAGGTACCATTGGAGATAAGGGCAATGGGATTATGCATAAGAGGGACACACTCGGGTGTGGGATTACTTCACCTAACCAAAGGTACCAAGCATATCATCATGAGTGGGAGAGATTAAAGGTTCTAGCGAAAGCTCACTTGGTTGAGTTGAGGGGGTATCGACTGTGTTCAAGCGAACATAGTAGGCGATGCCTCAAAGATCATCCCAGAGTGCCTGTAATATTTGACTGCCAGTGTTGAAGGTAAGTGGGAAGTTGTGCTATAATATTCTTAGGAAAACCTTATAAATTATAGTTTCTGCAACTTGGTCAGACATATATCTACCTAGTGAAATATATCGGAGTGATGATCATGAGCATAGCACGTGCACATCGCCTTGTCTATATTAGGTTTAAGGCACTGAGGAAAGTTTTGAATGATTTTGAGTGTGGGTGTTGAAAGGTGGTGGGAAGTTGCGCTATAGTATTGTCAGGAAAACCTTATAATTGAGGTCATTTTTTTATGAATAAGAGAAGGGGTTAATTTGTAAATGGGAAATTGAAGGGGACAAAATATTGGGGATAGAAGGAAGCAGGGCCTACATTGAGAGTTCTAAAAGGGCATGCAGCCATGAAGTTTTCATGTTTTTATTTGTTAATCTATGTTTCTTCGTTATTCCCCTTTTATTTTTATTTCTTTTGTCTTCTGTTTAAAATATCTATCTGTATAGATATCATCATCTACATCCAGAAAGCCGTATGCTTTGGAAGAAGCTTGTACAGTTTTAGAAGGGGTTTTGATTGATCTAGGTTTTATTTGGTGCTCTTAACTTTGTCTTCCTAAACTGTGCTTTCTTTCTTTTTTTTTTTTTGTTTCCCACTCATGTTCCCCCCGCAGAGGTTATTTTGTTATCTGTCTTGCTCTGTATACTCCCATGTTTGGTTTCTTCATCTTGCATAGAACAGTTTTGATCCCTTAAAAAATTCTAGTAGATTATCTTTTCAAAAATTTTATTAGATTATAGTATTGTGCAAGAAGTGAGTCAAGTTCTATCTGTTCTCTTTCAAATGTATGTTGCGGCACTTAATATTTTTGCTGTTTTACGTTTGGAGTCATTAACTTTCTGATACATACTGCTTTTCTGGGTTATTGTTTCAGCAATGCTACGTTTCAGTTGCCAGGCTTCTTATCTTCACATGTATTTGAAGAAGATGAAGAAGAGGATCTTCCAAGAAGTTCATATAAAGAAGCTGGTTCTGGATCACCAGTACAACTGGTGCTTGCTACAGGAGAGCCTGAAACATGTACGCTTACTCCAAATGACAGACGGCACTGCATCTTAGAGGATGTGGATGGCGAACTCGAAATGGAAGATGTGTCGGGACACCCTAAGGATGAAAGACTTTTGTTTGCAAATGGTTCAATTGACTTTGCCTCAAAGCAGCAAGGTTCAGATAGGATCTTGGAAGCAGCTTTAAACAGTTCCTGTGAGTTGGCTCCTCTACCTGAGGGTTCTCCGCCATTACCTCTTGATTCTCCTCCACCAACCCCACCTTTGCCTCCCTCACCACCACCACCACCATCTCCACCTGCACCTCCATCATCTCCATCCCCACCACCACCCCCACCCTCACCACCTCCTCTTCCTTCAGTCCCACATCCACTTCCTCTACCACCTTCAGGTCCTCAGCCATCATTGCTTCTTCAACCATCGTTACTACGTCAACCTTCAACAGCGTCACAGCAGTTTCATCTACCTCAGTCAATACCATCGTCTTCACCACAATCGACCTATCAACCACCTGTCCCACATGAATATTGCAGCACTCCAAATGTAAGATTTCTTTCTTTCTGTAGTTGTTGTTGGTTTTTATTTATTTATTTGCAATGGTTATGGTAGAACTAAGAAGGATAGACACGGACATGGGAGGTGATTTAAAAAGAAGTGGGGATACGGCAGAAGAATTCTTTTTTCTGTATTTTTATTTCTATTCATATAAATGTAACATCCACAAAACACTGAAAATATTAAAAAAAACATCTATTCAACATGAAAAACACTATTCAATTCATAGTTTTAAACATCATTTAACATAAAACTAGATGAAAACAAGTATGTAATATATAGAGTACAAATTTATTTCTTCAAACTTACAACGTGTTCCGTATCTGTCTAAATGATTGACATGTGTGTACCCCCAAGTGTCCGAAGTGTGTTTGGTTCTAAAATATTTAAAAATAATGACACATTTGGAATCGTGTCCGACATGGATACAGTATCTTATTAGAAGTGTCCGTTCTTATTGGTAAAACATACATTACGATCTCTTCCTTTTGGTTACAGGGTAACCAGCTTGTCCAAATGGCTGCAAATACTCATGGTGGTCTTATTGATGCTGCTGCTAGAAGTGAAATGTTTCCGCAGCAATCACCTTGCTTTGCACCAGCAGGAGTTTGCAATCCACGTGAACCTTCTGGATTTAATTCCTCAAGACCGATAGATTATGTACATCATGACTTATATGTTAACTGCCAAGCTTCTCAATCCAGTCAGCAATTTCAACCTGGCAATGCCCCTTTTGCACAAAGATCTTTTCATCCTGCCCCACCTCCTCAAACCCCATCTAGTCATTATTCATATCCGAATCCAACAGTTCAGCAACATCAACAACATCCTTATCACCGACCATATTCATTGCCAAACCTTCCTGATGGTACAAGACGATACGTTGCTGATGAACAATGGAGGATGCCCCCGGGTGAGTATAACACCGATAAGCAGCGTGGTGTGTGGATAGGTGGAGGGAGAACTCCATCGTGTTCGGGGCCACCCTTTGCCCAAGAAGGTATCTTTTGCTTTCTTTTCTAATGTGATTACTATGTAACAATGACCTTGAATTTGCATACATTTTGTCTTATCAATGGAGGATACCCCCCACATGGTTGTTGTGGCCCAGTGGTATCATCTTTCAAGTAGGTATAATTTTCTTGAAGGCAACAAACAAAATGGAAAGGAAAAAGACAACAAACTTTACATGTGAAGATAACTGCCATTGTCAATGCATAATTTTATTTGCTTCTATTTTTTTTTTTTTTTTTTACTTTATTTGTTTGATGAAGCTCTCTTTCGCTTTGTGTAAAGATAGGGCCAGGGGAATATGCATGGCCTCCCCATTTCTTTATTAGTACAACTTGACTGTAGTATTGTTTGAATGTATCCACATATGAAAAGGCCTTGCAATCCAATGAGTTCAAGGCCTATAGCTTGAGGTGCCTATAAGTTTTATCTTAAATAAGCATGAGGGTTTCATATATTATGCCAAACTGAATTATTATCAGTAAACATAATGAGACTAATATCAAATAACATGTGTAAAACATAGCATTCATTAACAGACTGGTGTGTAACACTAAAATGTTGGTTCTGAAAATTTCAATACTGAATTAGTGATGCTGAAATATTTGAATACTGAATTTATGTGTTAAAAATTTGAAAATAAATTTGTCAACTAAGATTTATATTGAACATGACATTACATTAAGCTTATTCAGCATTGAGGGGTAAGCTATCTCTTTTAATGTTAAGGCATTTTGTTTAAGTGAATGTTCAGATTGAAGCATTAGGTTATTATGCATCCTTGGATGCACTTAATTGCCTCACCAGAGCATATGTTCAATTTTAAGTGCAGAGGCTGCATCAGCAAATTCCATTGGCATTGTAGATTGTTGATTTTGCTCCTAATAAATTGTGATTCGTTTGATGTAACCTTCGTGATAAGCTGTCTGTACACTTGTGCCTTTAGAAAGATCATATTCCTACTCATGGTGTTTTACTTTAAGGGTAGGAACTTAGAAGCTTGGAATTGTTTTGTCCTTTATTTTGGCTTTCTGGAGAGACTGACTTGAACAAAAGTGTGTATGCTCATACAAGTTTTATATTTGGGTGCATATGCATTTATGCACATGTGCAGGCATTCATTTGTGCTTTTTTATTTCCTGAATGTTTTCACATCTAGCTGTAAAAAAGAGGGCAGGTACGATTTTTTTTCCTGTATTATATTCTGATGGTAATGTATTTGTGCTTTGGCTTATGTTTTGTCTCTTCTACTTGAAGGGTGTTAGCGAACATGTCATCTTTTGGGCCGTCCTCCATGGAATCCTTTTTGTCTGATCCCTTGGCAACTAGTCATAATTTTTGCAGTTGCTAGGTGGCCAAAGATCGTTTTTGACAAGTATAATTATAAAATGGAGCATCATATAATGGGTTGCAGCCCAAAAAAAAGCAAAATCAAGCACTTCGCCTCAACAAAACACCCAAGAAGGAGGCCTATACACAACTAACAACTCAAAGCCAGGCCTCTACCAAAAGAGAGAGCCTATACAACTACCTTTACTCAAGAGTTTCTATAAAATCTAAAAATTGTTTCTCCGGGATTCCTTTCCCTCCACATAATCCATATAACACATGAGGAAGCGAAAAGTCCAAGCCTCTTTTTTTTTTTTTTTTTGCCCACTCTGGCTGTCCTCTAGCAATGAAGACGGTCCCCAACACTGAGCAGGAAGACCCACTCCACCTTTGGGAAGGTTTCTCACTATTGATCATCTAATTCGTAGACAATGTCTTTATTAGTTGGTGTTGAATGTTGCCTTTGGATTCCAAGGTGTGCTAGCAAGGACTATATGTCTAAGATAGAATAATGTTTGAAGGTTGTTCACAACAAAGATTGAACTAGGCAGTGCATGCATTCATTTCAGTCTTGACTTTATTGGTTTTGGTTCTTTGGTGACTTGACATTGTTCATGTTGACAGTTGTTCTTATAAATTTTTACTTGGCAGGTTATCTTCGGCCTCCTCTTGAACGGCCACCTGCGAATAATGTTGGGTTTCAACCCTCTGCCCCAAACACGCTGCCTGCTGGAGCTCCAGTACCAGGTGACCTTGCCATGTAGAAAAGATGCTTCATTTTTCTCAGAAGTGACTTCCTAATCACTTCAACCTCAGTTGGGGAGGAAGAATAACTTCGTTGTTGTAATTACTTTAGGTCACAGTGTTTCTCAGATGATGCCTAGTAGACCAGACATACCTGGCCTTAATTGTTGGAGGCCTTCTTAAGGCAAACCGAAGCTGCATTGTTGATCTTGGTGCGGCCCCCTTTCTTTCTCTCTCTCAAAGCTTATTTACTTATACTGAGGTTTTATTTTTCCGGGACTGAAACAAAAGGTAATTTGTTGTTGTGCTCTCTTTCTAGGGACAGGATACGATGTATGTGTTTTGGGCCAATTTAGAGTGTGTTGATTTTCATATTAACTAATTAGATGTATTTGGCTGTAAAAATGGAACAACTCTAGATCTACAAATTTTACTTTCTTTATGAAAAGTTAAATCCTGTTATCTCTTAAAAATGGAATTGCCCAATTTAAATGGGGAGGTTTAGTATTTTTTATGTTCGATGCCTACACAAATTTGAATTTATTCATTGGCAACTTCCCAAATTTGAATTAGTTAATTAAAAATATGCAGCAACTTGTGAGTTAATGCAATTTGAAAATGAACTGGGCCCTTATTATTATTTGCTGTTGACCGTTATTTCGATTAAATGTAAAGGAGTAGCTTATAAAAAAAAAAGAAAGATAGATATATGTTGAGGAGTAATCTGTTGCCCACCTCTTGTTCTTTGTCCAAGGTGATAATTTGCCTTTCTTGTCAAATTGTGTTCACTGCAGTGGGCTGTGGCGTGAGTAGGAACTTGGCATTATTATGCTCCAGAAGAAGATTCAGCTTTTAGGCGAAAATTTAACCACTGCTAAATGGAGGTGTTGGGAACTTGTGGAGGCTCTTGGCAGGATTGTATATTGTAATTTTTCCTGACAATAGCATCCCACAAACATTCGCTTCCAAATGTAAGCCCATTACTGATTTGGTACATTTTTTTGCTAACATTTGTAATTAGATCTGATACACTATACAATACTATTTTTTCCAAGCACCAAATATACGTATAAGTGATCCTCAAGAGCCTTCTTTGTCTTTTTGTTTGTATACTCCCTCTGTGTATGTGTATCAGTCTCCTTAGTGTACTTTGTTCTTTTTATGCAAATATGTGTACCAAGCTCCAATAGTCGTGTCAGCCCAATTATAGTCATCCAATTAAGTGAAATACATGCATGAACTATGATAGTAGCCTTCTATCTTTTCTCAAAAAACACTTATATGTGGTGTGCCATGTCGTCGGTTGCTTGTTAGGCTTGTGAAGCACTTGACTCAAGGTCTAGTTGAGTCTATATTTTTTGGACAAGTCATGTGCATATATATGTATATGCATATATATCTTAAATGTCTGAGGGTTCATGACTTTAAGGCACTTTCTTTCTTTCTTTTATCTTTTTATTTTTCTTAAGTTTGATTTTTGGTTCATAACTTGGGATCGATCTTGTACTCATCTTTAGATTCTAATATAGTGCTTAGCAAATGGAAGGGAATCTTTATTTATAAGGAGCCACAATTGCCCTCATCTTATCTACTCTTAGCTAGTGTTGTATGTCTTTGTTTAGTTTTTTTTCTTCCCCATCTCAACTCTATGTCTGGGTGATGTAGTTTGTTAGGGTCATCGGCTTCAACTGTCCAATCGCCAGTTAGGCTTGATTTCCCTAACCTAAAGAGCTCAAAACCAAGCTTAAGCACAAATGGAAGGGAATCTTTATTTATAAGGAGGCACAATTGCCCTCATCTTCTCTACTCTTAGCTAGTTTTGTATTTATTTGTTTAGTAGTTTTTTTTCTTCCTCCTCTCTACTCTATGTCTGGGTGATGTAGTTTGTTAGAGGCATCGGCTTCAACTGTCCAATTGCCAGTTAGACTCGATATCCCCAAGCTATAGAGCTCATACCAAGTCTTAAGCAGTAGGGAAATAGGAAAATAAGAAAGTACTTGGAGGTGAAAATTTACTGTCCAAATATGTCTTTCAAAATAGAGACTATAGTCTATATAGTGCTTGGTTGAGGTTACTCGTGGTGCTTATTAAAAAAAGTAATAATAAATATATAAATAAAGAAAGAAAAAAAAGAGGTTACTCATGGTGAACTATTCAAGGGGAAAGAAAGCTACAAGTGTTATCAAGCAGCTTTTTCAAGTGTTGACAAGGAGCTTTCAAGCAATAACCTTAATGATTAGTTGGTTACAAGCTGCTTATATGGAGCTACATCCACAGATTTTACGTTAAGGCTAAGAAATTTACAATGTTGCTGCTATAGCCAAAAACCGATACATATAAGCTAGCCTGCGCTGTAAGAACACTCGAGTAGATGACTAAATTGATAGAAGTCATGTTCCCTCTAGCAAAGCACAATAAATCACCTCTTCTGCCCAAGGTAGGCTCAGAGCTTGATCACATCTCCAGTTCTTTGAAAAGGAGGGAATGCCATTGAGTAAGAAAAGGAAGAAAGGCCATGTGGGCCCCTCCACTGGACCTATTGGTCCTGCTATAGGTAATGGGAATCACCTGACCCAAGATTAATTTGGATGAGTTTGATCAAATGCGTATGATTCCAATCCTCTTGTTCTGCGAAAAGTCAGATTATTAATCATTAAGGGTATTTTGGTAATTTTGTAGATTAGGGTATTTTTGTAATTTGAATTTATTTAGCGTCTGGGTTCCCTGATTGATTGGCTATGTGTTTTCGTAGTCTTCACTTGTTTGGAATATATCGAGTCCTAACTAGTTTAAGAATGATTATGTTTTGTTTGGTTATTGGATTTGTTGAGGTGAAGGAAAAGAAAAAGAAAAAAAGGCAAGGAAAAGGAAAGTGAAGGAGAGAGCTAAAGTTTTTACTTTTGTTTAGTTAGGCTAAGAAAATGAACAGACATTTTCACAAGAATTCAATTTATTTTCCTTACCAATAAAATAATGTGTATTTTATTTCCTTTCCCTTTCCCTTTCCCTTTCCCTTTACAAATCTTAGATCCAAACATAGTATTAGTGGTGTTGGATACAGGAAAGTGTAGTTCTAGTTGGAAATCTACTATGCTTCTATATAAGCAAACCCTTTCTATTAATAAAGTTTGCTCTGTGGAATTTTGTTTTCTTTGAAGTTGAGATTCCATTGATTTTTTCTAGATGGGACTCCTGGAAAACCTTAGTGACATCCTAGGTTTAATCCTTGCTTCTTTCTTCTTTTAAATATTTCTTCACTTTTTTAGCATTTAAAACTCCAGAGCAGGATCTGTTTCAAGCATTCCCCAAACTTAGAAATCCTATTTAAGATTACTAGCCCAATTCCTTGCCCTCACTTGCAACTCAACCCAGTGCCTAAAATGACACACAACAGCCCCAGCTACCAGTCACAGCCCCAGAGCAGTCCCAAAATCCGCTGCTCCCCTTTTTTCCATCTTTCCTTCATGCTCAGTCAAGCAAAAGAAGACACATTCATTTCCCTAGGGATACCTCTGCAACAATGCTACATTTCCCTTCCTCCTACTTATATTCCCCTCCCCGGGAGGGGCCCGGCAACCCAACACACACACACGCACAACTATCCCTCCTCACAGCCCACAAAACCAAAAGAAAAAAATGAAGAAAAAGAAACCAACTTTCTTTTATCCTTCTGTTCTTTTTGGGAAACACAATCAACTGACTATCCTTGCGCCAAGAATGAAGTTAAACCTCGTTCACGTCATTCCACTTCATAGTCTTTAGAGGTATGGGTGACCTTACATTCAACATCATTTGAAGATTCTAATTTACCATTGCCTATGACAAACATGTTCCCTTATTAAATGATAACTTGGTGCTGTTTATCTCACAGTCACAGTTACACACATATATATAACCTGGTGCTAGGTAGGTGATTTAAAGATCCTAGTTGTTTTGAGCTTTCTAATTTTGGCATTGGCCACTGTGAGTTGTGTGCATGTAGAGATGTTATATTCTGTTATATATAGTATGCCTATATCAATATAAACATATGTTTGGGTTGGACATGACAAATGCTTGCCTATATTAGGCATCTAGAAGCTGCATGTATTGAAATCAAGACAAATCGTAACCTGTTATCAATTGCAATATTCTAGAATCAAGACATCTGATATGAGGTGAATTAAATAAATAAA
Source organism: Euryodendron excelsum (assembly GCA_033060915.1). Classification (NCBI taxonomy): domain Eukaryota; kingdom Viridiplantae; phylum Streptophyta; class Magnoliopsida; order Ericales; family Pentaphylacaceae; genus Euryodendron; species Euryodendron excelsum. Next base: position 1,468,735 of record CM065378.1, on the reverse strand, counting down.
ACTTGCACCCTGACATTGTTTGGGACCAAAAAAGTCTGGATGATGAAAGGCATTTTTTTTACTTTGCTAAGAGTCTGATGATGGCATGCTTTTTTCATGTCAAGTGAGATAATTTTTAATTAGCTGGCATAGAGCAAAGATAGTTTCTCAAGAAATTTATATTATAGATATTAAAGTCGTATAACATCAGTTCTGAAAGGGTTGACTGTGCATATATTGATTCCTTATTTTATTATGTGATATAAGTAAGCAGTTATCGTTTATTGATCTAAATTCCAAAATTTCACTATGTGATAGTTATGTTGCTTCCTATATCATTATTCCCTATATCTTTAGAATAAGGAGGTTGGAAAATATATTTATTCATTCATTTTTGTTCTGTTAATCAATCCATACATATATATATATATGTGTGTGTGTGTGTATAAATATAATTTTGCCAATTGAACCGGCAGTATGAATGGTCTGGGTTAGTGCTTGGTGGGAGTTACACTCTCTCTCTCTCTCTCTCTCTCTCTCTCGTGTTCTCACTTGTCTATGTATGCAATCAAGTTGAATTTATATTTTCTATAGAACAATTATTAACCAACCTATCTTCTTATTTATAGAATTCAGACCTACAGACAATGATATGTTGTAGAATGAGCATGGGCGAGATGTGGATGTTGTGATGGATGAGTTATGGCACTTTGAGGTTGCAGCAAGCCTGTGATAGTGAGGAAAAAAGCTGATCAAGAGTTTTGTCTTCATTGGATCAATAACTTTATAGCAAAAAATGTGCTATAATTTAATTTTGCTAAATAAATGATCAAGAGTTTTTTTTTTCCTCTTTTGTATAGCTGGCTTTCGGGGAGAGTCCATATCAATCTAGGCTATTTTTTGTTTTTTTGGATTTTTTCGATGGCACTCGTAGTAGTCTTTTATTTTAGGACACTTTGTTTTATTGAACTTGCTCGTTTTGAAATTTTACGGTATTGAAATCCCGAGATGGCCTCAAAATCATGTACCACGGTCTAGGCACAACAGACATTTGCGAATGAACCGCACTGACATCGGATTGCCAGTTTAAGACTTGTAGCATGTATTTTCACTTTAGGTCACTTAGTTTTATTAAACATCCTGTTTCGTCATTTGAGTATTTAGGGTACTTAGTTTTATTTCCAATTTGAGGTACGCTTCAAATACTTGGAAACACATGGGTCTATCACTTTGACACATGAAAACACATTGCAAGGTTAAAGAAAATAACTTAAGCTTCAATGATAACATAAAAACATAGTGGATTTATATCTGTCAAATATTAAATTTGTTTTTATCTTGTTTTATGTAAATGATGATTAAATTATTATGGAATGGTGTTTTTCATGTTGAATTAGTGTTATTTTTTCAATATTTTTGTGGCTTGCGGATTTTACAATCATATACGTGGCAAATAAAAAAAATAACAAAAATAAATATTTTGCCGTATCCCACATTGTCTATGTTTGTGTCCTCATTTTTTTTTGAAAATCGTGTGTCCTATGTCCGTATATGTACCCATGCTGTGTCCTTGTTTATGCTTTTCAAAGTTATACTAACTATGAATCTTTTGGAAATTCTACTAAATTTTCTTTCCAAAAGCAATCACATGTATGTTGTAAAGTGTAATAACATTTTGATTAGGACATTATAAAAAAAAGTTCAAATTAGATGAATGTTTCTATTCATTTTATTTTAGATTTGTTACAATTAGTTCACTAAAAGTATGGGAAAATAGTTTTTTAAGAGATGAATTATAGTTTCTTTGGTGAAAAAAATTAGTATTGAATATTTAGTAGATTTAATTGATTGAAATTAATGTTTAAGGCAGGAATATTGGGAGAGCAGGTAAAAGATTACCATAAGAAAAAAAAAAGAAGAGAAAAATAGAAGTTTGGAAAAAAAATATGAGTGATTGAGAAAGTTGGGGTTTTTTTTTTTTTTTTTTTTTTTTTGGGGGGGGGGGGGGGGGGGGGGGGGGGGGGGGGGGGGGGGGGAATAATTAACTGAATTTAAAAAACCATTCAAATATATAAACTTTTAGAAGTTTAAGATTCTTCTTTTATTATAGTCCATGTTTATAGGTGTCAAATATAGATGTATATACATTATTTGCTTGGTTGAAGATTCCTCTAGTAAAAAGATTCTTCGTTTATTAGAGTCCATGTTTTATAGGTGTCAAATATATATGTATATACAGACATATATTCTGTGTCTAATAGATAAAAATAAAAATAAATCTTCCTAAAATAGCACTTCTTTATGAATTGAAAAAGTTAACATTATATTCATTACAAGTTAATAAAAGTGAGTGGGCCAGTGTTACTTACCCTTATGAGATGGCTTTTTAAAAATGTAAAATAGCAGAGAGTTCCATGTAGGTGGCACTAAGAGGGGGGCAAAAGTTTCCAAAAATGCTTGCTGAAAATCAAAGGAATGAGGTCAATTTTCCCGTGTAGTTTTTCGGTCAAACCAATTATTCTCAAAGTAATAGAGATCTTTTTCTAGTTAGTAATCTGTCAATGCAATGAAAGAACCATCCCTTTCTGCTTACCACTTTAGGGGGTGGGGGTGAAGGGCGGTTTTACATACAACAAAGGCAAAATGGTTTGTGAAGGAATCTCAAGAGTCATTCTTATCCTTTGGTAGAAATAATACTTTATATATATGTATAATAGACTAGTTAAAGTTTTGAATATGCCCATTTGAGTTATCACTCCACATTGACATGTAACTTTTGTTCTTTCCTTTCTTTCAAGCCACTACTATTATGGGTTGTTAATAGAAGTAATTTAGCAGTTACTTTAGTGCAATTTCACCCGTGTATTTAATTCAGTGACCAAAAATGGTATATTTAATTCATGCATGCTTTTGGATGTGCAGGTAATTATCTTTAGAAGTGCAAAATAATGCACTACAGATAGCCTTCCTTTAATTGGAAATGACTTGTACTAAACAAGCAATGGGTTCTACTGAAGAAAAAGAGGGGGAAAATAGAGAAAAAGCCTAATACCCTGAAAAAAATCAGGAGAACAAAACAAGCTGTTGGAGGGGGAAATTAGAGTAATTCTCACACCCTAGGCTACACTCTAGCAATACTATAGAATCCTAAGTTGAATCCACCCCTTCTATAGGAGTTGCCTTCCTGGCTTGTAAGTGAAGGTTTTTCTTTGGATGCCTCTTTCATTTGTGCTATTCTTTCCTAGAGCTGGATGGGTTTCTGATCCTCTTGTGCCACTTTAATCTTTTTTTTTCCCCCTTAGTTATCATCCGAGTTACTATTTTAGGAAGAACATTAATTTTTTTAGCTTAGCTTAGCTTAGACTTCTTGCTTAATGAGATGTTTTGATTCCTTCAATTTAGTCTATAAGACTCATTAATTGCTACCGAAAGGAATAAAAATGTGTAAATGGGGTTAAGGAATAGCCGCTGAGTTTGTTGACGGTTTCATAAATATCTTTTAATATCTGTGGGGTGGGTATGAAATTAAATAATTTGGTAGTAGAAATACTTGGCGGCAATAATCTGGGCTTGCTAAGGCTATTTTATTTGGAAATCCCATTGCATGAAAGCCCGTTCGACTAATTGATGGTTCTAATCTATTATCTATGTTACTTGGACTCTTCTAGATTTGTGAAATACTTGTGTTGGACATTCGATACTTGGTGTGAGATATGTGTCTGATATGGCTAGTTGGACATGCATCTAAGAAGTATTTATAAATAATTGAGTTTATTATAGAACTATACATATGACTTCTATTATAACGTAAAATGTTATATGTTAGTTTGTAAACACCATTTTATTTTAAATAAATAATAGAAGTATTTAAAAAATATGAACTCTAGCTAAGTTCAAGTGTTCTTGGACATGAGATTTAGATGAATCTGAAGCTTAAAACACATAAGTACACCCAATACTTGTATTCAAGTCCAGGTAACATAGGTTGTAGTCAAAATGAAAGTTCAAAGACTTGATTATGTGTATTGAACCCATGACTCTTGGCCTGGGTGGAGGTGCCACTGCCACTGCCACTGATCCTCTAAAAAATTTATTTACCTTAAAATATCACTTAAAAATACATAAAGCCACTAGAAAAATTTGAGACTTCAAAGAATAATGAGTTCTTTTATTTTTGTTTTATGATAGTTTGCATGTTTAGGACAACTCAACTTACATGAAATGAAAAGGGCAGTGAGACATAAGGCCATTAGAAAATTTTGAACGTGAATGAATAATAAGTTCTTTCCATTTTTGTTTTATGATTGGTTGCATGTAGAAATATGATGAAACAAATAAAATAACGAAATTGAGGATTTAGAGGCGATTTGCTGAACATGTCAAATTTGAATTGATTGGGTTGTCTGATTCAAGGAAAATTTTGACCAAAATTTTGGCATTGTGGTGATGCAGTCTAATTTGGAATTGTGCGTTAATGATGGAAGTAGTAGTTGTTACCTAAGGATTGAAAGAAGAGTTTAAGTTGAGTGTTCATTTGCATATTTTGGTTGGTGCAAACTTCTCGACCCTGGGCTACAATCTATTCAGTGCTAGAAATCTAAGTTTAATTTCTCTGGTAACCAAATTCTCTGTCTGGTGCCACCCTTTGAAGTGTTCATATTGAAAGATTCCATAGTTTTAAAATGGTTGATTCAGGACTAGACTGGTGCTTGTTTTTGGGTGAAATCAATCCCTATTTGCTATTAATACTATTTTTTTTGGGGATCTTTGACCTGTATAATACAACCTAAACAAATCTCCTCTGTAGTAGGGAAGCAGAAGGCGATAAAACAGTAAGATTACATGGTGTAATATGATACATCTCTCTTTATAGAAGCAGAATTTTTAGTTTGATAATGCTGCGGTAACCAGACATCACTCTTTCAGGTTCTGGGAAAACGTTTTCACATGAATGCCACCTTTAATGGGATCTCTGTTGGTTAACCACCAAGGAATAAAGTCCAAACATCCTGGCAGATAATTCTACTGCAAAGTTTTGAGGTAATATATGTAAACGCAGAACCTTGGGTAGAGACGATGCCCAAAATTTTTCATAAGCTAGTGATAGTATTTACTGTAAGTCTTTTGGTCAATATGATGACAGTTCTCATGAATGCTTAAAAGCTGTAGAAATGTTTGATAGTTGTAGATATCCAATATACAAATCAATACATGTTTCTTTGTGGAATTTTCTGCTGCTCTTATTCTGTTTGTGTAAACATTGACACAGTTTATTTATTTATTTTTTTCCCCAAATAATTTGAATACCATAAACCTGCTAAATCATTTTTTTTGTACACACCATTTGAAATTCAGAATTTGGCCCTTGATTGTAGTTTACCACATTTTCGGGTTAGTACTTTGTCTATGATATCCATTTGCTGAACTGCTCTTATATTTTCACCAGCTATGGGCTTTTGGCGCTTCATGCTGGTTGCCTTGTGAGTGCCTGCTATGCCTATATATTTGGTCATATTGTTGCATTTAATTGGTTTGTCCTACATACATCCTCAGTTTGGAATTTACATCTGAATTAGATAAGGAAAAAGGAGGAGGGGGGGTTTTTTGGCTTGAATCAGGGAAAAAGAAGAGGATGACTGTCCGCCTGGGACGTCCTACAATTTGTGTGAAGCACCTTGCTGGGGCAGGTTGGCTCATTGGAAACCATTACATATATATATATATACACACACATTATCCCAGGCATTTTGAATTTCTCACGGTTTGAGTAGTTTAGTTGTAATATGTTAGTGCGACGGAATAGAGCTATTTCGTGGATTGAAAATATGCCGGTGGTGGAATGGAACCTCTGCTTGTTAGAGCGAAAACTTTAAGCTGTAATCGGCAGGCATAGAAATTACGTGGTAAATTGTCCACATGTGCTGCTGCTCCATTAATATATCCTGCTATTATAGGGACTGTTGGTGTTGGGATAAATATTTGCATCTACCTGCCAATCTGAAGTTGTTCAGAGAAATTAAAAAAAATATTATTATTTCTCCTTAAAAAGTTTGATCGTACCAGTTGAGCATTTCTGCGTTTCTCTAGAGAATGCTGTGTAAAATGAACTAAAGGTAGAGTGAATTCATTCTGGATTAATAAAGTAAGTCTATATAGAACTTTGCTTAAGAAGTCTTCATTGAGGAATACTTCTAAGTTCTATGTTGTTCACCGTCCTAATCGGTTGTTATTACCATGGCAGTGCATGTATTGAGAAATCAAATAAAAAAATGGGCTTTGCATCCAAAATTATGCAATAAACACACCCTCATGTTTTACCGTTCCGTTCTGTTGTCTTTATGAAGTTTCTTTTTCTTTTTCTTTTGTTTATGTAAAGGGAAATTTATAGGAGAAAAGAAGGGATAAGAGAGGGAGTTGAGATATAAAAAAGGGTTTTTTTTTTTTTGTGGGGTGGGGAAAGACGAGTAGTAGGATGTAAATTTAGTCTGAGCCTTGCGGACTGCCCAAGCCTGACGCAGGCCCTTCTTTTGTGGGTGGGCTTGGGTCTTACACCCAGTGGCCCTTACCTAATAGCTGGGCCTGGAGGCCCAATAAAAGCCCAAATGAGCCATTCTCCTGTGGGTGAGCTTGGGTGTTACCTCTGGTAGCCTTTACCTATTAGCTCTGCTCGAAGTCCCAATAAAAGCCCAGCTTTGAAGGCCAGCACAAGTATTTGGTATAAATTATAATGGTATTCAAGTATTTATATAAATCAATAATTTTTATAATTTTTATTATATTCATAGTTGAATACCTTATTAACTATTTTTGTAAACATATACAACTTTAAAATAATTAAATGTAAGTCCAATAATAAATTTATAATTCATAGTGTATTTTAAAAATAATTAATAGTTTATATAAATTAACAATAATTACCCTTTATAAGTTTAATCATTTTTATTTTTTTGCGCAATTTTTATAATTTGATTAATTAGAATTTAGTTTAACCATTAGTCCATTATTAATTACTAACCAATTCATAAATTAAATGCTAATTTAAAAACTAAAACTAAAATTTTGAAAATAATTGACCAAGGCCCGCTCAAAAACATATCCAAAAGCCCGATTTGAGGACGCTCAAAAAGCTTGCCGAAGCCAGAGTTCATCCCTAGGGCTATGGGCTGGGTTTGGACCTGGCCTGCCTGAAATTAGGCAGGAGCATGTAAAGATCGACTTGAGCCTGATGGGCCCAACCCAGATCGAGTTGTGCTGGATCCCGGGAGGCCGAATTGACTTGCCGAGAGTGAAGGAGAAGTTTTTGAGCGAGCTTCACAGGATAGATTGGCTCTTGTAAGTAATGAGTGTTGGGTGATTAATCATTAGTCAAATACTTTTTATTGTATTATTCCCAACCTCAGTCCAACCCCAAGCCCACCTTTAGTCACTCTTGTTTTGGAAAAAAAATTTAATGGTCAAGTAGTATCATCTCATCTCTATTAATTTAGAATATAGGGTGTTTTATTATATCAACATGTATTTATAATTAATGAAGAAATTTTAATTCAATGAAGGTTTTTATGGTGAATTTGTGATTTGTAATTTAATGAAGGTTTTTACAAGAAATGACTTCTAATTCATAAAAACTACAGAACCAAAATTTAAATTTATTTATTGTTACTATTTATTATTGTTGATACTCCATAACTTGTTAAAATACTGAGTTAAATCCTCTGTAATAACTACTAATTGTTAAATGTTTAATATGGGTAAATTATACTAACCTCCCTTTAATATTTGTGAAAATACATGGAGGGCTTCTGAGCATTTTGAATTTATACTTTACCTCCTCCTAATGTTGTTGACAAATTCCCCATTTCTTGGTCAACCGTTAGCTGACCAAATGACAAAAGTTGATGAAAAGCTTAATAATGCTTAATGATTGTTTTGATCTGACACAACAAATATCTTATACCTCATCGTCTTTCCCACAGGTGCTTTCACATATCACCACAACCAGCATAAGCACCATTTAAACACCTAAATTATATTTTCTCTTCCTTTCAATCTCAATCGTCACAAACCAAATAGCGGTGGTTGGAGCTCATGCTTTCTGATGCCACTGACATAAACCCAGTCTACCAAACCTTTTCCAAAACAAAAACCCCTTTCTAGACACAAATTTGTTATTTTTTTATAGTACATTTTTTATATTGCTAATTACGAGTTTTACTTCAAAAGGTTTTTTTCACTTGTGCACTTGCGCTAACTATAAATGACCGAGTTCTTGCTAAATGAAATTGTAGATAATTTAGGATAACTTATGTGTGGTCACCATATTCTTTAAATGTACACCTTTAAAATTATTTTCTACATCAAGACTTTCAAATTCATTTTCAAGACAAGCTTTATAAAGCTTTTATTCAAACATTGTATTTTTAAAACATTTTTCAAAACATGAATCATGCATCATTTGTCCTCAATGTGATGACCCAATCCCATTTTTAAAAAATACATAAGTAGACATTAATAACTAGAAATTTGTGAATAGATCAAGGTTCAATAAACATATAGGAACCAATTTTTAAAGGACAATATAGAGTGATGATGTTTTAATTTCTTTTTTACACATAACTAATCGCTAGACCTAGATCTCTAGTCTGTAGACCAACCCAGAGTCACGTTTGCAAAAAGAGTTTTCAAAATTTTCAAAATGGCTCCCATTTACATGTTTCAAAAACTTCCCTAGAAGTCATTTTTCAGAGAAAATTATGTGTTCGAAACCAAGTTTGCTCTTTGGAGCATCTTTACTTTTATGTGACCTAACACATCTTTATCAATATGTGAAGTGATGACTTTGAAACCTTTTCAAAAAGCCCTTATAAAAATCAAATTTCAAAAGATTAAACTTGTCACACTTCTTTCTTTTCAAAGGAAGAGTTATTCAAGAAAAGAATTTCGAGCCAAGAAGGTCTAGTAAAAATCGAGGCCTGGTAGATGGCGACTCACTGTGGACATTGTCATGTTTCTCCAACCTCTACTCACCTAAAATCTCTAGAAACTTTGCAAGTTTCTAAAATCAAACATTTACTTTTCAAAAAGGTTTTTGAAAAAAGTTATCAAATATTTGCTTCATGCATATTTGTGCATTCTTTATATATACGTTCGTTATATTTGAGTTTTTCAAAAAATGCTAACCCTTTGTTTTTCTTTTGTAGGTGAACGTTGTGCTCACATTTATTTTGTGCTATGTGGATGCTTTAACTGCTATGAATGGATGAATACTACAGGATGGTACAAATTGAATGGATGGGGCCTCTTTTTTATCTTTGCAAAAAATTCAAACACACAAGGTAGCTAATTCCAAATTACAATTCATAATTTGCATAACCTAATATTACCTTGTATATTAAAAGGGGGCATTGTACAATTGCCGCCATGGAGATGCAATACCGATTTTATCCATGGTGGTCTATCAAAGTCCTCTCTCTCGAAGCACTAACTGTAAGCACTCTATTTTTTTCCGCTTGGCTGTCTCCAGTCTGTCCAGACTTGAGTTCAAGTCGATATGGACATATTCCAATTTAAATCAGTTTTTCAAATCTAATTTAGTCAATCAATTGCTTCGCAGATTCGTCGGGCCCAAATAAAGGCAAAATGACCAAAAATACCTTTGGAGGCATTGTTCGATCTAATTTCAGTGGGCATGCCTTTTCGAAAACGATAAGTCTCCATTTTAATTTCAATTTCAATTCCAATTCCAATTCCAATTAAATTCGGCACGCCTTTTGAGAAATTTAATTCCTCAAGGTAGTAAGTACAACTTGTCCGGCACGTTTTTTGAGAAAAATTTTCGAAACAGTAAGTCCCTTCAAACCCGTCGACCGGGACAAGACCCCAAGTCCTCGAGATGATTGAATGGTTCACCTTTGATGCTTACTATCCCGCCAATGAAGAATGTCCATTTCGGCATGACTTTCAAGAAAGTTGATTCCTCAAGCGATAAGTTCACCAAGTAGCTTCCCGAGATTAGGCAGTCTTTGGGATGATCGTGAATCGTCAGAGTGGCGAAAATACTCGTAAATAGGTTGACTTGGGAATTGCCAACAAACCCCTATGTCACGGGACCATTATCAAAATGACGGAAACATTCAAAACCCAGGTCAACACCAGTGCCTGCTAGCCCACTTTGATGAAAAATGATCAAACTGCCCTTAGGGCCATTTTCGGCACGTTTCTTGAGAAAGTACCTAATGTTGAGTCAATGCCTTGATTTTGATGATAACAAAACATGGTTAAATGATCTAATAATTCTACTTAGTGTGCAGATGTATTATTAATTAGATCTTGACTTGAAGCTTATCATAATAGAGGATTTATGATGAAAAGCATGATGAAGTGATGTATTCTACAAAGGTGATATTATAAGAAGAAAAAGAAATCTCAAGTTGATGAAAATCCTAGACTGAAGATTGATAAGCATGAAAGAATAGCATATTCAACAATGGTGATTTTATAAGAGAATGAAAATGATGGATATCAAAAAAGAAGAATGAAAATGATCAAAATCTTGATTTAAAAGATTGAAGACTTTGAGGATTTGAAGATATCTTGCAAGAATGGAAAAAGAAGAGACCAACTTAAAAACATAAAAGCTTTCTTGATAGATTTAAAGATGTCTTGAAGACATGGAAGGAATCACAAGACTTGGAAAGCTTTCTTGAAAGAGTTGTTGAAGTCCATGGAGAAGCCATGTTGATTGAAAAAATGAAGATTCTAAGTCATGGAAGCTCTCTTGAATATCTTGAAGAAGACTTGAATCAATGGATGAAGCTATGATGATGGAAGAGCTCTACAAGTGATGAAAATGAAGAAAATTTACCTTGAATGGATTGAAGATATTCTTGGAGTCATCTAATCTTGAATAAGTGTTTGCAAGCTTTAAAAAGCCTATTTAGATAATCCTTGAAGAGATTGGAAGCTTTGAAAAAGAATGAAGAAAAGTTGCAAAAATATGGGTTTTTGGTAAAAAGAGTCGACCCCTCAAGCAAAAAGAGTCGACTCATTCGAACAGAACCTTGGATTTGTGCTGGAGACTCAAAAAAGTCGACTCCTGGCCAAAAAGAGTCGACTCATTGCAACAGAGAACAACAATTCTGCAGACTGCTAAAAAGAGTCGACTCCTGGGACAAAAGAGTCGACTCATTTGGACAGTGACTTGAAAAATCTGCTGAAATGCAAAAAGAGTCGACTCATTGTGAAAAGAGTCGACCCCTAGACCGTAACGGCTAGTTTTCTGATAGACGGTATGGGCAAAAATGCAACCAAATCTTCTCCCATACTTCTCCAACGGCTAAAATCGATCCATACCTATATATATGAGATACATACAGCTTCAAAGAAGGAGATGAGAGCAATCATACCATTTATATCAAGTGCTTGAAGCTGAAAATCACCTGTACCTCACTGCCACATATTTTTGCTGAGTGTTTAAAGTTATCCATTGAGTTGTATTTATTTATATACTCACTAGGAGAGTCACTCTTTGTATAATCTTCATTCATTCTCGTTTGGGTGGGTTTGTAACCTTGTAAGTTTGAGTGTTCTTGGAAAAACACTTGTAAGTTTAAGAAAAGTTTGGACAAAATCTCTTGGGTTTTGAAAGCTTGGGAAGAAGCTTTTGTAAGAGTGAGCTGGGCACTCGTGGCACAACTAGCGGCTGTGTAAGGAGTATTGCATAGTGGAATTCCTTCGAAAGGATCGAAGAAGAGAGGACGTAGGCAAGGTTGGGCGAACCTCTATAAATCTGGTGCATATTTCTTCTGCCTCTGTTTTGCTTACTTGCTCATTATGCATGCTTGCAAATACTTGTTTTAATGTACACTTCATTTGCTTGATACATATACTTTGATTATTTGTTACTAAAATACATAAACGATTTTTTAGTTGAAATTCTTGTTAAAAATTCTATAAAACCCAATTCACCCCCCCTCTTGGGTTGCCTACTTGGGCCAACACCTAAGTCCTCAGAACGGTAAGTCCACCATTCCAGGACCGTCCCAAAGACGATTCGGTAAGTTTAAGTGCCTTCCAATTGGTTTCGGACACGTTTCGAGACCCTCCGGTCAAAATGACCATTTTGCCCTAGGCATCTGAGCGCCCCGGGGACCATACCGGCTTTGGGTATCAAACCGGTAACCTCCTGGGGATTTTTTGATAGTATCCCTAGCCTTCCGATACATTTCTAGGTCATTCCGAGTCAGTTCCGGCAAACCTGGTGCAAAGTAACGGTTTTGCCCCTGGTGGCCCGATCGCCTCTTCCAAGCACACCGGCTCTGGGTATCAAACTGGTAACCTCCTGGAACTAGCTAATGTTTCTAAGCCTCCAGTCGTCTTCCGAGACATTCGAAGTTCGTCCCGGCAGCTTTCCGGCCCGATTGACTGTTTTGTCCCTAATGGCCCGGTCAACCCCTCCAACACGTCTTGTCATTATTTTTCAAGTCTACTACCCCCAAGACACTATTCTAAGGGTTCCTGTCCCTTTCTGACCCTTCGGGCCATTCCTGGTCCTTAACATCATTCCCGGACCTTCTAGAGTCACTCCTAGTGAAGCTAGGCTAAAAATTGCATAGTAGTCATTAGTATAGGCACCCAAATCTTTAAAAGATAGATTGCTTGCTGACTTTAAAAATTTTCTAAGTGGCTGGCCCCACTCCTAGTGGCGCCAGTAGGATTTTTGGTCTGGTGCCATTGCAACAGGCGTCAGTTCACTTTTTTATTTATAAATACAGAGCCTCTCCTAATGTGAAAAGGGTTCGCAAACTCAATCCAAAAACCCTATTCTTCGATATACAAAGCTCAAAGTCCTTCTAAACCCTAGTTCCCTTTAGATTCTTCAAACCTAAGCCTCCATATACAAACCCTAGCCTCTATACACTTAACCCTAGTATACATACACTCATATACATTCATATACTAGCCTCCAAAACCTTCATTGAAGACTTGAAGTACTGCAACTTGAAAGCTCTCAAAGACCAAGCTAAAGCAAGCTCTCGAAGACCGAAGTAAAACAAAGCAAATAAAGCAAGTAAAATAAAGAAGACACAAGGTAGGCTTCCTATTTACGTTTACGCAATTCCCCCTCTCTCTTCTCTCTCCTAACCCACTTGAATTTTTTTCTATTTTAATCCCTCATCTTCTACCCTCCCTTTCTCGCATGCTTGAAACAAGAGACTCCCCTGTTCATGTGTAAGATTAGGCTATTGAAAGTCACCGTGTCGGGGGCTTTCTCTTAGTCTAACCAGAGATCACGTGGGTTCGGCCCCCTTGATTATGTGGTGAAGCCTTTAATCTTGTATGTTCACGATCCCAACTTGCATTGTGCATATCATGATCATGTATCTCTCCCAAAATTTATTTTCAAACTTGTTTTTAAAACTTACATCAAAACTCTTTTCAAAACTTGCATTAGATCCTCTTTTTCAAGTTTATTTTCAAAATCACAATACTAAGGTGATTCTAGCCTTTCTATGGTTAGGATTGCTTTAGGAAAGTGTTACATTTAAAGTGATCAACATAGTCCATATTTTCAAATCTTTGTTGTTTTCAAAATCACAATTCTAGAATGGTTCTAATCTTCTTATGGTTAGAATCGTTTTAAGAAAGTGAGATATTTTTAAAGGCTTGCAAAAGTCCATATTCAAATCCTCGCCAAAATCTCTTTTTAAACTTACTTTCTAAAAATCTCTTATTCCAAAATTCTCTTTTCAAGTCTACTTTTTGAAATCTCTTTTCAAGTCTACATTCCCGGTCCTTAACTGTGCTTGTAATCAAATAATTTGAGTAAGAAATCTAGCAAAAACAATATTAATGGTAGAAAGTAAACAAACATGTGACCACCGTGTGGATGCATCTATTAAAACCATAAAAAAACGAAATGGTCCATATGGAGGATGTATTGACCCACAGATATGCTCTTGAATTCTTTGTAAGAATGATTGGGACTCAAGAATTATCTTTGAAGAAGTTTGTTTGATAATTATTTTTTCTTGTATACAGAGAGCACATATATAATCATTTGATAAAAGAATCTTTTGCTTCTTTAGCGAATATCCATGTGAGTTTTCAATATTTCAACACATCATTGTTGATCTTGGATGATCCAAACGATCCTGTTATAGTATAAAATTCTTTGGGTCAAAGTACTTCTGATACATCACTACAGGTGATTTTTTAACTTTTATATTAGTATAATATAATTCAGAAAACAAAGCAGGAAGTTTCTCTTCCGGAGCCCTCAATCAATTATGTTGTGCCAAAGATTGTATTAACATTAGCTTCAAGTAATGTCAAGTGTGAGAAATATTTTTCCTCTCAAAAAATTGTGTTTGTTGTTCCACTGTCTACTAGACATGTGCCTTTACCATTCATTTTAAAAATAATCAACACACTAATACGATCCATGCATCTATATGCCAAAAATTAAAATTGCTTATTTAAAACAAGAGAGTTCATTGAAAGGAAAAATATATGAAGGAAACATTACAAAAGATGATAATAAACTAAATAGACTGAAAAAACTAGAAAATAACATCAATTAATGTGAACATCCCCATCACTAATTAAATAGTCTATTTTTTTCACTTGTATATTCAAAAAAATCTGAAACATCCAAATGAGAAATATCGACTCGACCATCAATATTCGTAAAATGCATTTTTGTATTTTTTCTTTTATCTTTAATTGAGACTTGCTAAAGCTCTATTAAATGTTTGGGCATACCACAGGTAAGTGATCAATATCTTTTCAGTCCACGCCTGTAACAAGTATCTTCATAATTCTTAAAAGGTTTATTCCGTAAACCTTTTTTATTTTTCTTGGTTTACTTAAGAATTATTCCACTGCTGGTGGTGTGGTGTGGTATTCTTAAACCTCATATGATAAGTGTTACCTTCACGATAATTCTCACAAGTTCGAAAACTCTTCCAGGAATGGCCATGACTACGTCCGCGTTCTCGGCCATCAAATGAGATTGCATTAATTTTAAAAAATTGTGCAGAACTAGTAGGTTGTGAGTGATGATTTTTCATTAGTAACTCATTATTTTACTTAGCTATAAGAAGACGTGATATTAATTCAGAATATTTTTTAAATTTACGCTCTTGATATTGTTGCTGTAAGAGCACATTCGAGGCATGAAATATGAAGAATATGTTTTTCAACATGTCTTCATCAATAATAATTTCTTTACATAACTTTAATCATGAGCTGATTTTAAATAATGCAGAGTTGTACTAACTAACAGTTTTAAAATCTTGCAACCTCATGTACATCCAATCAGATTGAGTTTTTGAAAAGGTTACGGTCTTCTGGTGCTCGTATCTCTATTTTAAATTTTTTTATAATGTCAATGAATTTTTTACCACGAGGTACTTAGATTTCAATTTTTCATGAAGACGATGACGAAGAAAAATAATTGCTTTAGCAAATCCTACTGAGATGCGTAATTTTTCTCAGCTATTGTTTGCTCAAGTTCCTTTGTAGCTTGATGGATTTCAGCATTAACGATCCATGATAAATAATTATCGTCAGAAATGTCAAGCGAATTCTAATTTTGCAATATTTAACATTTCCAGAATGTTATACTAACAAAATAATAAAATTAAATCGGGACAAAATTATTAAGACTGCATATATATTCAGGCTACATAAAATAATAAAATGAACACGATGAGGCTCTCGGCCTATTATCACCCCTACATAATCATGAAACTTTTATTTTGTGAAAGGGAAAAAGTGTAAATGCATATTCTCTCTTAACCTCTATCAATTGACAACTCTAGTAAGGACAATTGACAACTCTAGTAAGGAAGGCCAGTGTAATTTTAAAAAGTTAAAAATAACTCATTGTTATTATTATTTTGTTAGATACCTCAAGAAATGTCAGTATACTTTACTGTTATCTAGTTGTTAAAAAATTATTTAATATTTTTAGAATACCACTATGTGGTGCTTCACTTCTTACATGAATACGAAGCCCATCACCTATTAAAGTAAATGAGCTCTACCCTCAAATGAAATGAAACACCACGTCACGGTGCTCGAGCACTGAATAAAACACGCAGGGGGCTACTTAATATGACATTGCACACGCAGGGGGCTACTTAATATGTATATCACAGTTTATTCATAAAACACCTTCCCACAACACCCGGGAAAAATAGGACGAAACGTCGATGCAAACGCACAAACCACAGAGGGCACGAATTCAACGCCACCTCTGAACGCAAATACCACCGGATCTAGGGTTTGTACCTGCAGAATTCTGTCGTTTTATATATTTTCTTCTATCAATCGAGGAAAATTCGGCTCGATTTCGTCTCAGATCTAACCCATAGACGTACCTATAATGACGTACATATATACAGGTGGCGCTGAACTAGTATGGGAGTCTCATTAGGTTTCCCTTTGGGTGGTGAAGAGGAAGGGGTGATCGTATTGATGTGCAGATGGAGAGCTATTTTCATCATCATCAAGAGGTAGATCCAGTAAGCAATGAAGGAATGGCATCAAAATCCCCCATTTCATCATCATCAACATCATATTTATTGCCGGCTCGTTCTAATACTCCTCTATTCCCTCGGTCCTGCTCGCCTGCTGGTGTCGGCGGTGGTGGCGTTAATTACATCGAACACCGTATCTCCAAGATGGATACACTCGCTGGGGTTGCAATCAAGTACGGCGTTGAGGTAAAAAATTTTAAAAAATTGATTGTTATCCCAAAACAAGAAGACGCATCTTATCGGTTTTCCTTGTTCTTTTCTTTTTATTTCTAATGCAATATGTTTTTTTTTTTTTTTGTTGTTGCTGATTCCCTGTATCTGAATAATCATCTATTGTCATTTGCTCAGCATTCTTAGCATATTGCGTGTTCCAATTATAGGCACCGATTGCATAATGAGGATTCAAATCTTGGTAAATCAGTTGTGGGTTTAAATGGGATTTTCTTCTCATCTATTGCTCTATTTGGTTGCTAAGAAATTCGGGAAAAGCATCTATATTTAATCTATTTGATATCATATCTACTCCGCTCCCCCTTCTCCAACCGCGCACATTAAAAACAAAACAAAACAAAAAAAAGTGGGACTGAAAGGGGAAAAAAATACGAGCCTATACAACGGTTACCATTAGCGAGAGAGGCACATCTAGTTTTCATGGTCCAGCAAATATTTTCTTATTGAAAGATGGCTATGATTTATGTCTCAAGCATATGGAGGACGAATATTCTGTTTACTGACTGTGCCCGTGCTAATTTGACTGAAAATAGTTGGAATTTTTAGTTTGATGAACCTTTAGTTTTCAATTTTCATATGTATTGTTGAAAGTTGTTTCAGATGATGCTTTAGATTTACCTTTCTATCTCTGAGTACTGCCGTCCAATTAATTGGTATTAATGTTTATGGTTGGATCTGTTATTCATATTGATTCATTACCATGCATTCTTCTTTTTCACTTCCACTTTTTGAATTGCCTTTTTTTTCCTCCACTTTCTAGAGTTCGACAGTAAAACAGTTGGTCACTTTTCTTTAACTTGCAATGGTGTATGACATGTTAGGTGGCTGACATTAAAAGGATAAATGGCCTCGTGACAGATTTCCAAATGTTTGCTCTCAAGTCGCTTCATATACCAATACCAGGGAGGCACCCTCTATCTTCCAGCCTGTCAAATAGTTTAGATGATCAAGGGTATTTTTATGTCCGTTTTACCTTTATTATCCCATTTCCCCCTGACGTTCATTTTCTTATCCAACATAACAACCAGTGCATTTTGTTGGAAACCTACTTCATTTGTTTTTAGTTGTCCTGATGTATTGGTACTCCTTACTCTTTTTTAATCAATGTGCCTTATCTTACAGGTTGAAATTGTTATGATGAGGGTCTAACTTACAAGTGTTGCCATGTTATCTTGCTTCACCCTTTCTCTGTTTTTCTCTATTGTGTGCTGAAATATATTGCAATTGTTCTTGGTTGTTGTCAGTTATATTTCACCATTATGTTCTCTTATCCGTTGCTAAATATCTACTTCAAAAGCAAAAAATAAATAACTGAAACTTGGTCGTAAGCTTCTTTCCAGCAAAACAGTCTTTTGCTGCACAATTAGGGACATAAGTTGAGATCCTGAGACCCACAAGTAAAGGAGAAGCTTGGATGCCCACTAAAAGCACCATATTCAAAGTACTGTATTCTTCTTTTGTAGCTCATCAATTAAGAAATAGCCTACTTGAGCCCATATTGTATGATGCGCTTTATACTGATTCGTTAAGTCCATTTTGAATTATAGTGAAAAAAATCTCGCTCCTCTCTCATTGAGACACACGTCTAGTAAGCTAGTATTCAGATGTGTTGATTAGTCAAGATTCAAATGATACCAGTATGATCCTGCCATGGTTTTACAACCTTTCTAAACTTATGTAAGGCTTAGTATCTAAGAAGCACGGAGACTTCTAAAAGTGTGCTTTGTGCGTGTCGGACATTCGCTAAAACGAGTTGGACATGCATCCAAACATGTCCTATTATTTTTTTATTTTCTTACAACCGAATATGTTTTGGAGTTCGGAGACTTAGGTAAAGACGTGACCATCAGTTGGACTCATGTGTCAGTCACTTAGACATGCATGAAACATGCTACAAGTTTGAAAAAAATAACTTGAGATTCAATGCTAAAATAAAATAATGTGATTTCATACTTAATTTGCTATTTAACTTATGAAATAACTGGTTTTAATTTTATTTAGTTGCATCTTAAATTCTTTTATTATATTTAAGTAAAATATTTCTATATATGAAAAATTAAAAATTATATAAGAAAAATATTTTTGTCGTGGTCCCACGTGTCGTGTTATGCATTTTTTTAAAGTCGCCGGCCAGTACATCTGTGTCATCTCTAGTGTTGTGTGTCCAATTCCGTGCATCTTAGTAGGTTAGTGTATTTATGCAAATGTCCAAGGGAGGTCCGCGAAATTTACCCATTTTGAAATTACATTGACCTCCTCTATCAGGGCTGCCACACAAAGACAATAATGCCCTTAATATTTAAACACAAAATAAATGCAAGTTCTCTTCCGTTGAAAAACGAAGGCATACACCCAACGTTCGGTAGCAGCGAGTGTAGAACAATTCAACCAATTCCATTGACTAAAATATAACAAGTACCCTTCTCATGTCAGCTCTAATTAGTTATCAAAAGGCCTAAACTATCATGTTGGGCGCAGAACTCCTGCTGGAAATTACGATCAAGGATGACTCTATCAATCGCCATCTACTTCAAAGATACTCTTTGCATTCGCAATATAATTTGCAGAGAAATGCCATGAATTTGGTCCTCTTTTTGAGTTTTGGTGCCTCAATGGAGACACAATAGTAGCTTTCATTTCTGGGTTTTGCTCCATTCGAAGATAAATAATAGTTTTTTTCCCAACCACATTATCTTCCTCCGTCAACGATTATTCTGTCTCACTGCCACACAATAAATGGCACACCTCTCTCTCTATCCACAAAGCCAAGGTTCTCTCTATCTCTCAATGGGTTCTTAAATTTTCAGGGTTTGAAACGAAATTACAGGGGATGTGACTTCCATGGAGGGTGCACGGTGGTGCTTGTGTGGCTACCAAGGGAGTGGCGGAGGTGCAACCATGCCGACGCCTGTCAGGGTGGTTCTATTGCTGGATTTGATAGTGAGCCTTAGTGAGTGACCACCACTGCCATGTATTGATTGTGGCTATGATGGCTAACATGGGAGAGATGAAATGGTGCTTCAGTGGGGCTGTTGAAATGAATTAGATGTGCACATATATGTGTTTGTGTGTATGTATATATATATGTATATATTTGTAAATTGTTACTGCAGAGGAATCATGACCACCATGACTCAATTGAAAAATCTTTGATTTAGTGGAATGGGGATGAACAACTATGGTCATGGTATGCAGCAATGTTGATGGTCAATTCCCAAAATCCAGCTCTCTCTAGCTCTCACTCTCCCTTAATTTCCAAAATCGACCACTTTATACATACATAACAAACAGATACAGTGATCCATGCACTATTTTCATTGCTATTGGTAATGTTCTCCAGAAGAAAGGTAATTTCTTATGCTGTTTTTATGTTTGCATCTCAAGATGGCATGTGGGTTTGTGAAAGTTGGAAGATGGTTAAGTTTATTATACCATTGAACATATCAGAGCTCTTTAGTTGTATGAAAACGCTGGGAAGTCTTTTTGGACTGCAAGTTCATTGTTTTGTGGGGTGAGGGAGATCCAGTGAGGTCTGGTGGTGGGGGTGGTCCGATATGGTGGTCGTGAGGTGGCCTGGTATTGTCTGGTGCGTCTTTGTAGAGAGAGTATCTAGAGGGAGAGTGAAGACATTGGATATAGAGTGATCTAGGTCCTAGATTTGGGATGGTGGGGAGGTAAGAGAGGAAGGGAAAGAAAAGGAGAGATTATGTACCATGTTTGACTTGACAAGGGTATAATAGTCATTCTGTAAAGCTATTATGCATGTGTTGGCATTTTTTGAACTATCAATAGATGGAAGAATAACAGAGGGGGGATTTTGTTAACAAAATGCCAAAAGTAAGGGAGGTCAGTGTAATTTTGAAATGGTTGAGGGAAGCCTATATTTATGCAAATGTCCGGGAGAGGAGGAGAGGTCTGTGTAATTTACCCATTTTTTTTTTTTGCCCAGTTTGGTTGAAGATAATTTTTTCTTAAATGAGAGTTTTTTTTTCTCTATAGTTGGATCAATTGATGTTAAAGTGATCTATAGTTTGTTAATTGTTACTAGAGTTTTGAGTTTCAAGTATTTTCTTGCTTTCGAAGACATGAATGGTTGACAAATTGGTTCTTAATATTCTCATTTGGAGACAGAATCAGAAAATACTCTGAGATGTAATGTTTTGTTTAACAATTAATAATACTAGCCTCATTTTTTGCCAGGGTTGCAAACCAAAGGTGTTCTATTATAAGTTGAAAAAGTACAAGAAGGGAAAAAGGCCCAAAAACGCCACACCTTTGGTTTGCAAAGGGATGACAGGATGGCTATTTGTGTATTGGAAAAGCTGTATATTTGAACTTTCAAAGGAGGAGATTATATTTGGCCTTAAATATTTAGTTGAATTATTTCCTAGCTGACTGAAAATTTGATGCTTTCCTGTAGACTAGGAGTAGAGTAGCTTTGTGTTCTGATTTTAAGAAAATTCGTGGTGGAATTAAGAAATAATCTCTGTGATAAAGAAGTTGTATTTCTTACTATAAGTATAATATAATAAGGATAAAATGAGCTTAAATTTTGTTGTTCAGTTTTTTAGAAACTGTGTTTAGGACCAAAATACTATGTTGTATGGAACAGGAGTGCATTGAGTAACACAAACATGCAGCAATTTGTGGTTGCAGTGGTGCTACTGTGATGCTATCGAAAAGGGTACCTGAAGAATGTGGTTTTAGTGTTGTGGAAGTAATACGAAAGGACAGCATCAGCGTTTCTGGTGGTGGAGTGGCAGTGGTGATTTTGGTTAGAGTTGGCATGGCTGCTGCGGTGTAGGGGTGGTATTGATGGTGGATATGATTGTGAAAGGTTCAAATGGCAGGGCCGGTAACACATCTTTCTTTGGTGAGCATTCAACTGCTCTCCTTTCCTCTTTCTTTTCCACTTTTGTAGTCTAGCAAGACTAGCATAACATACGATTCTACTATAGCATAGTATACTTGCGCATAGTTTAGCATAGTGTTGCATTGGCTGCCTAGTTTGTTGAAAGAGACAATTATTAGTTGTGTTGGTGTCATAGCTGACAGATGACTGGGGGGAGGATGATGGTAAGAACTGCAGTCAGGATCTCTTCTTTTTGAGTGTAGTGTAGTGGATTGGCGTTATATTTGAATTGAGTCCACAACAAGATCCATCCGTTTGTTTGTTTGGCCACTTAATTGAAGGAATTTGGTTATTTTATATTAGTATTACAAGATGTTGTTATATGCCAGTTTGGGCCCAACCTCAGTAATTGAGTTGATTCTAATTTGAAACTGGTTAAATGGCATGATTGCATGATGGTGAACAGCATTGCTGCTTTGATAGACCCAGTGGAAGATGACAGGAGGTGCACTATGGAGATGCAGTTTCTAAGTTTTTACGTGTCTTTAGTTTTCAAGTTTTTGATCGGATACCCATGTGCTATGTGTTTCCTTCTTGGTTCAATAAAACTCCGCTTTCTACTAGGAAACTGCCACTCTTCTGGTCCCCAAGTGGATTTTCTTGAAAATGTCGACACTTATTGCGACTGCATTTTTTATGGTATTCTATCGATGTAACCAATCACACATCCCTGTGTCCTGCCAAATACTGTGAGACCTTTTAACCTGTTCTGTTCGTATGTTTATTTATTTCATCAATTAGTGTAAAGTTATATTTAATTAGGAATACTGTTTTTATCCAACCACACTCATGTTTGCATGGTAGGAAAAGAAGCTGACTTAAGTCTGAAAGTAATGAGGTTCTTTTTGGGTTTATGCATTTTACAGCTTAGTATCTGATTGGTAGTAAATCCTCTTTCTACTTATTGTTTGCATGGAAAGCCAGGGGTCCTTATCATGAATTATGATGAATGTTTTTGCAGACCAAGCAGCTCTGAGCAGACCCCACCCCGGCGTAGGCACTCTGATTTGTTTGAATCATTTTCATCACTGAAACCAATATCTTCTCAGCAACGGGTTTCCCCAGCTATGAGCAACTTACAGGGTCATTATGGTCTAAAACCAATTGAGCCAAAAATTGTATCTGAAGGCTATGAGATGGCGGTTTATAGAAACGTGGGTTCTCTTTATATGGAGGATGGACCATTTGATCAACCTTCACCCCTCTCTAACCCACGTTTGAGTCATCATAGAAAATCTAAAAGCTTAGCTAATGGTTTCTTGTCAGAGAACGGTGAATTGGCTGATGACATGGCAATTAGAGAAGCCAGAGATGGTGACTCTGATAAATGGAATGATAAACTGTTAAGGAGGCGTCAGAAATCTGAAGCTGACTTCAGTTCTCACACCCCAGAAACTCTGCTGAAGGAGGATAACAACTGTGGTGGTGGATTTTCAGCAATAACAGGAAGGGGCTTGGCCCTCAGACCCAAGGCAGCTAGTCGAACTTCTTCAGGAGTCGATGTAGAAGCAGGTTTGTTGAACCCTACTCCCATAGGTTTGGGGGATTCTCTTGTGGCAGACGGCTTTACTATAGTAAGGAAATCATCAATTGCATCAAGTTTGCAGGATCAGGACAATAATACATCCTCATCCATCTGGCAAAATTCAAAATGGATTTTGAAGTCAGATCTGCAGGCCCTTTCTAATGCAGCCACTACAAGACCTATCTTTGATGGCTTGCCAAAGCCATTAACAGGTCGAAGAAACAAAGCTGCGCTTGATTAGTAAAATCCCCATCTGTTGATCCAAATTTACTCTCTTGTTTTTCCCTTCATATTTTGTTGGAATCCACTATTAAGAGGAGAGAGAGGGACAGACAGAGGTATTTACAAAAAAAGGAAAAGAGAAAGGGACAGATAAAGGTCGGAAATAAACAAGTTTTGATTCATATTTGAATGATACGTCATTCTTTGACTAGAGAGCTTTATATTTCTTTCTTTTGGGGGTTTGCCATGCAAGCTAGAAGTGAAGATTTATAGCAGCAGCGGAGCAACCAGCTTTGGGATTTATTCCATCAGACATCTACATGATAGATTTTGCTACGGCACAGCAGGTGTGTACTGTACTTTTTTCCAAACATTACAAGAGAACGAATACTGTATATTAGGACTTTTTCTGTTGAAATGGAGGAAGAAGGAAATACAGTTTATACATGTACTTATCCTATATTATTCTTTCGCTTTATTTTTCATGAACTTTTTATTTTTATTTTCTTATTTTTGACGTTGATTATTGTAGATGTCCCTCCCTCCCCTGTTTTGAGAGAGGATTGAAGTATAAATGCGATGAGATGCAGGTGTTAAAGGTGAGTAATAAAAGCCTCCTCTAAGCAAAAGCCATTTTCTTCAGTACATATCCCCATGTTATGTTGGACTTTCAGCTCCATCTGGTGGTGTGTATGCTTTAACCTTGCTGATATCACCCCCTTTCCCTTGCTCACAGGCCAAGAAAATAAAATTCTGCAGCTGAGTAGTGTGCCTTGAAGAAATTCAGGACGTTCTTTTAAACCATATTGGTTAATGTCAGTAGGCATAAAGTTTGTTAAATTAAATAGGGCAATTATATATATATGCATATATTTTTTTCAAAACAAAAGGTGTTCAGCACCACCTTATTGTCTGGAAAATGAGATGCTAACAGTAGCCCCTGCAGAAGGGCTTTGGAAACTATCCTAGGGGAAGAGTGTATATATATTAATTGGGTCTACTTGGTTCGTATACACTAACCTCTAATTTAAGCGGATTTAATGCATCAAATATTGTTTTTGTGGGTTATTGGTTCTGTAGTCGAGCCTGAGAGTGGGAGGCGGTGAGGGCTCCCAATATGGGTGGTAAGTGGTGTTTTAGCCTTGTGATTAATTGACCAGCTGCCTAACAAAATAGTGTATTCTCGTCTAGTATTTGAACAAGTCCTTGTTTGGCAGAGCTAATGTAGAGGAAAAGAACACCAAATTATAGGCTGTTATAATGTTCGTTTTTAAACTCATAAAATTGCATATTGACTCATTAGTGCAATCGTAATGTCAATTTTAAAACTCAAAATTGTATTTGGGCCCGTTACAAGCCCAGATAGCATTTTTAAAACAAATGTTCAGATGAACATCATGAGTCACTATACGTATGTTTTACGGTTACCATTACACGAATTTTTCATATAAAAAATACGTGGTTTGTCAAAATGATGAAAATATTATTTCTTGGAAAGATAATATTTTTTCAACAAAAGCGCAAACTAATGTTATATACACACCGTATATTTTATGGTTGCCGTTACACGGATTTTTCGAATCACAAATGTTAAAACTCTTACGGTTGCCGTTACAGGGATTTTTCGTATCACAAATGTTAAAACTCTCAAAGTGACAAAAATTCCTTTTTTATGAAATACACTCATCTTAAAAACGGAGCAGACTTCAATTTGAGTTTGTGTGCGTATGTTCTACGGTTGCTCCTAGCTAGAACCTTTGTATCGGAAACAGCAAATTTCTTTGTGGGTTAAGTCAGCCTTTTCAAAGTGCTACAAGCCAGTCAAATTTTCATAAAATGGGAAAAGATTTTTTTTCAAAAATTCAGTCTCATATCATTAATCAAAGTCATGCATAAAGAACTATAATTTTCTGATAAATTTTATGTCGAAGTGGGAAAGCTTTATGGCATCAGCTTCTTTCTATTTCCAAATCATGATGAATTACGTTTAACCTGGTTCATGTCAACCCAGGGTATGTAGATAGTCGGGGTTCTTTTTTTAAATTTGGTCACTGTCATCCCATCTTGTGGAAAGTTAGCGTTTTAAGCTGAAATTTTGTTCGTAGATCTTGAGCCTCCAAATCAAGACGAACTACTTCTGACCTGATTCTTTTTAAGACGAACTACTTTTGACCTGATTCTTTTTAAGTGATTCCTTTTAAGTGAGGATACGTAGATAGTTTGGATTCTCTTCTCAGGCTCAGTCATCATTTCTCCAAAGCCAGAGTTTTGCCCCTAGACCAAGGCCATCATACGTCACTATTTCCTGATGAGTGAGAAACCATCAATAACCTTTTTCCCAAATAGTGGAAAATTCTCAATAGCCATTTGCCCGAAAAACTGAAAACCATATCCGACACAATGGGTTCAAATACCCAAGCCATTCAAAGTCAAGTCCAACTACATTTGGCCTTATTCTTATACAGTAAGATATGTAGGTAGCTTGAAGTCTCCTTTCAGGCTTGATCAAAATTTATCATAAAAATCAACATATTATTCCTTACTTAAAATAACGTTGCAAAACTTTCTCAAGTGGAGTGACAAACCTTTCAAAAAGGTCAAAATAATATTTTCAAAAACAAGTCTTTCAAAATCGGCACAAATGCCTTTTCAAATTGTTTAGAATATTTCCAAATCTGTATATCATGTTTTTTGCATTAAAATTTGTTTTGTTTTCTCAAAATTGTTTGCGAAAATTTACTTTTTGGTGATCTAACACATCTTAAATGTCAAGTGACGACCCTAAATATTTTTCAAATCCGATGTCACTTTTCAAATCAAGTAAATTGTGGGAGTCGGGACAAAGACCCATGTATGTGTCCGAAGTTATAGGATCTCCAAGTCACACGAAAAGCTTGATTTTGGGTCTCGTTTCATTCACTAGATATTTATGCGGTCCAAAATCTAGTTGTGACATATGCACACTGGCATATAGGCATAAGCATATAAGCAAAATTATTCTCAACTGTACACAAGCACGATAATGATGATCATGTTGAATTTGATAAATACTAAAAGAGGGGTTTCTAAAGCACGGGTGATGCCAATTTTGGATAGGATTGGTTGTTATTCTTTAAATGCATATGTTTCTCAACACATAAAAGGATTTCTGAGGCTAGACCTGATTATGCAAATCAATATGGAATCAAACCATCAATGGCATTTCAAAACCGGCACAAATATCTTTTCAAACTGATTAAAATCTTTTTAAACCTACATATCATGTTTTCTACATTAAAATCGTGTTTTTTTTTTTTACCTCAAAATTCATGTTTGCCAAAATTCATTTTTTGGTGACTTGGCACACTTTAAATGTCAAGTGGCAACTTCGAAACTTTTCCAAAATCGATAGCCTTTTACAAATTGAATAAATTGTGCGAGTCAAAACAAAAACCTCCATAGACATCCTTAGGTATAAGATCTCTAAGTCACACAAAAAGTCTATTTTGGGCCGGTCTCATTCACGAGATATTAGGCGGTTGAAAATTCTGTGGTGACACTAACCCTTCTAAAATAAAAACATTTTTCTAACCCTTCGTTTAGTGAATGATAATACCTGAGCATTTTTGTAAACACAATAATTTTAAAACGTTCGAGCTAGTTGATGGTATTTTTGAAACTTCAAATGACATTTGAAAATTCAGAAGGTATAAAATAGTATCTTGCAGCCATTTTTACACTTTTGGACTTGAATACTATTTTTCCTAACACTTCCAAAGCATATTTTCCTAAACTGGGTTTTGAAATACTAATTGTGGTCATTCTCCAAACTATGGTCGGGAATACTATTTCTTAGATTGTTTTCTAAAGTAATTTCTAAAATCAAAGGTAAAAATAATGTTTTCTAGTAGCTTTTTAAATCTGAAGTAAAATTGTTTTGATGTACTATGAGATTGGAAAATGTTATTTTCATCTCTTCTTCAAACCTCCTCCCAAAATTTTATTTTCGGTGATTCAAACATTTTTATTAGGCAAATTGAATTTTCCCGAAACTCTACTATTGAGTTTTCTAACGCACCAAATATACTCGGCCTAGTCTCTTTCGTAACTTGGGCTTACCTTCAATGGTGCAATTTAAAAGCATAAGTTTTTATTAGTCCAACTTCAGCCATAATTGCGAGTGATTAGATAATGCTAATTGCAAACCTCTCATGGTTCCATCATTATTTTCTAAAACAGATTTCATCCATTTGCATATATTCCACTGCAACATACTTTTCCTATAACCTAGACTTTCATTTTCATTTAGACTGCATTTTTATAAAAATTCCAGCTACCGACGATATGAAATTTTTTTTAAAAAAAATTGTTCATACTGTTTGTAAAAATATATGAGTTGACGTTATGAAATGTCGTCCATTTTGGTGTGTAACTCCAGTTTCAGTCATAACGAACAAAGATTTTTTAGTAGAGAAGATGTTAAGCACCCTAGATCGCATGAAAATTAGTACACAGACCCTTTTATGCATTCTATTATGATATGCTCACATCATATGTTAGCCACTAGGCCCACTTAGCTACTTAAAATCCCACGCATGACACCCACTAGGTAGTGACATGTCTCTTGCGTTAGCCTTTTAGCTCTACTTGAACTTGATGGTTAGGCCTTTAGGTTTATACACATCATTGATATTTATATTTATGAAATAATACATGTAAATTATTTTTTCACTTACTTTTTTATCCATTAGACACAAATAAATGAGGCATACATGTAATTATTAATGTAGGTCCTACATATATTGTGTTTGATAAATAAGAAAATAGGTGAGAAAAAAGTTTGTGTATAATATTTCTCTCTCTCTCTTTCTCTCTCTCTATATATATATATATATCTATGTGTGTGTAGATCTAATCTCTTAACATTATTAGTCTCCTCAAAGAAGATGTAACATCTAAAACACACAATAGGATCCATACTTTCTATTATTAAACTAAAATCCATTACCAAAACTAAAACCTTCCTTCAAACTCAAAATTTGTTTCCAAATTCAAATTTATTTTTCTAATCAATTGCTTTCAAAACTAGGTGGAAATTAACTTCCTCATTTCAAAACTAAGTTAACAAGCTTGTGTAAAGGACAATATATATGATATTTGGTATAAATTATTTGACGATGTGGATACCTAACGCATGGCCTACTCGTAACTGAATACCTTTACCCATTTCCGTTGGTTCGTGAGATTGACACGAAGCCAATTTTCAAAAAGGGTCTCCTCAATTAAAATATGGATGTTTTAGCTAATATCATTTTCAAAATGATCTTTTCTCAAAAGGGACCTAACAGACCTTACAGACTATAACTCAATATTAACCTTTACCCAATATTAGGCAGCAACTCTAATTTTTCAATTAAGACCCTTATCCATTTTTAAATCTCAATCTAAATTGCATAGAATTTTAATCATTTGACTTGTTTTTGCTAAAAACACGCCAAGTCAATATTGGGTTGCCACAAACATTTTCCCTTCATATGGTACCCCTTCAATTTTCTAGAAAATGACTTATAAACTGTGTATATTTACAAAACCAGGGATGACACAGATCAGAGAATAGCAAAAGGGGAAAAGTACCAATTTTGGGTGATGTAGGGTGTCTAGCAATTTCCTTGTAAACTGTATCGCTAAACACAGTCTTGGCTCGTTTTGACCAAAACAGAGTCAATTTCAATAAATGGCATATTTCCAAAGCTCGTACGGTTTTCAAATTAAAAACTTTCTAAAAATTTGACTTTAATATGACCTAAAATATCTTAAATTAACATTAAGTGGCAACTCCTATTTTTTTTTTTTTTTTAAAAAATGAAGCCATTATCATTTTTTAAAGGATCATATTCAATGCCTAAATTTTCTGGCTCGTTTTTATAGAAACAATATTGAGTCAAGATGGGGGGGCGCGACATTGGTCGTTGGTTATTAGGTTGTTGTGTTGAGCATTATTATATTTGAATATGAGAATACTTTTTATTCCAATTTCCAAACTGATTGAATGGGCTCTCGAAGGACTCATTGTCTACCTGATTACAGTTATTCTAATAATATCAAAGTAGTATAAGCTCATGATTTTGTAAATTTATATTTATGTTGGCATAAACCATATCTCACGTGTATCAAACAATCATGCTTGTCCCTGACTATTCTAGACTTGTTTTTGTTGGATTGAGGTGGGCCGACCTATGATTACAGAATGCCTAGCCCACATGAAAAATTATTATTATTATTATTATTTTCAAGAGTTTGTTATACCAGTTCCATTCAAAAACTACCAAAGAAAGTCCATTTAAGAAATTGGGGGCAAATTTCCAATGAGGTTTCACATATTTTAGTTTGAATTGAAAAATATTTTTTCATAATGGTTCAATGACATTTTATATTATAAATATCTTGATTGTTAAGATCAAAAACGAAAGTTTCCACGTAATGTGCCAGTGAAACTCGTTTCTTTGTTGTAAATATTGAACTTGTTTAGTAGAGAGGTGTCCAATAATACCTTATTAATTGGCAACAAAATAAAAAATAAAAAAAACTTTAATCTCCAAAAAACCTAATTAATCACAAAAATTCCAATCTTTTGTCCATAACCGCATAACGACAAAAAACAATTAAACAAATAGTACAAAATCTTTTGAATTTGTTTTCTATTAGGTAGGTGATAAGTAATGGACCATGATAAAGAACTAGTCTAGTGGTAGTAATAAGAGTAGCACCCCCACTAGAGCTATAAGGCCATGGGGTTTCATCAAATTTCATCAAAAAAATAAAGACCATCATGACTTATTGAGGCACGCATTCATTCAGAGTACATATTCTCATACGTGCTTCCATATCAACATCCATCTCCAACTGCCAACTAAGGTAAAGCATGAGAGAGAGAGAGAGAGAGAGAGAGAGAGAGAGAGATTACATAAATCTTCTAGAATTCCGCAAATACTTTGGTGAATATTATCACCTGTATTTAAAATTTATAATAACATATTTGTCTAATACATGAAAATTAAAAATCATAACAGGTGCCGTACCTTAAAAAAATGAATATTACCTACCTGTTGGATCAAATAACATCCCTTTCTACCATATAAGTAAAAATGCCTTTCTACACCTAATTTGCACAAGTAAAAACATTGGAGGAGGGGAAAAATAAAAGAAAAAACGAGTTACCTGAGATAGGGGTAAATTTGTAACCAAAAAAAATGTATAATCTTTGTAGTATTTATTATTGCAAAATAAACAGTTGCTTTTGAACTCGATGGAAACCATGTCCTTAACTACACAAACCCGATTCCATTTGAAAGAAAATTGAGGACACCACCGCCGCCGCCACCACCACCGCCCATCTGCATCTAATTTGGTGATACAAATTTTAAGAAATTTCGCTAGGCATATACAACTGTACGGTGCTTTCTTCTCTCAAGAAAGCCATCCAACACCACCTTCTTCTTCTTGTATTTCTCATAATCCAAATCCGGTTGTAACTTATCATTCGATCCATTTTCAACCCTAACATTAGACACTATGGCAGTTCTTTTCAGGCAAGGGACCAAATAGAGCCATGCAGATGTAAAAACAACGGCACATAACCTGCCCCATAGTAACATAATTACCAGGGTCACCATTATAAGTGACATTCCAACTACCGGCTCAAATTCCCCGGCTGCGGCGAGTTTGTCACTTTCCGGTGGTAGTTTCCCTCCGCCACCACGGGAATTTCTGCCCCCGCCCGCTGCTTGTCTCGTTGGCGGCAGCAAGCAGGTGGAGTGAGATGACATGATGGTGGTACGACTGGGCTTGGACCTCTTCTCTGGTGAACCTTGGTGGCTGCCACCGGCTTTTCTAACTCCAATTTTCCCGCAAAAGGATAACCGTTTCCGACAGGTGTCATCCTTTAGTGAATCCACATCATCCAAATTTTTGTGAAGAATTTGGACAGTGTCATACACAGTTTGACCCGGCGGCAAACTTGCCGTAATCTGACAGGTCTCGACGCTATATTGTCTGGAGTTGGAGGCAGGGATCTTCTTCTGTTCAACGTGAATTCGTTTACTCCGGTTGACCTTTTCGGATACGGTGCAGTCGACCGGAACGGTTTTGATGTAAGATTTCTTCAATCGGAACCGTGACAAAGAAAACCACCGGATCTTTTTCCGGCTGATGGGATTGACCACGTCTAGAGGCTTTTTCTCAGCAACTTTCCCAGAAAATCCGAAACAACCCAGAAAGCAGCTGTTTCTGGGATTTGTTTTGTGAGTGTTATCTTGGATTGTGGCCATGAAAGAGAGAGCAAGGAGGAGTCGGCCGCATGGAAGGTTTTGGAGGCTGAAGCAGCTGGCTTATGTTATGTGTGTAGTTAGCTGTATTTTGAAGTCTCAACTCATCACGTATTTCGACTGGTAAACTGTGTTATTATTTTAACTTATTGGGGTATATAGAAATTTCCAGTGCTTTTCCAATTCTGTAATTATATGTATATATGTGTATATATATATATATATATTAACAGAACCAATCACTTAAAGATGTGTGCATATATATACACTTTTTTTTGTATAGTAGAATATTTGTTTTGTTTTTGTTGGGGTTAGGGGATGACTTGACTTCGTGGCGGATTCATTGTTCATACACGTTTTCACTTCCTCCGCGGTTTTGCCAATTCCTACGTTTGCTTGCTCACCACTTCAATGCACACTCATCAACGTCGGGACCTTCTTTTGATTAATCACAGTCCGTGATGATTTTCGGGTCGGATTCGGACATTTTTGTAGCAGGACCTTTGGTCCACTCATTACATTGGTTTGACTTAAACGAAATCAAGAGTTCGATTCACAATGGGAGTGTGGTGTTTGAAACAAACAAATATATTCACTCATCTTGCTATTTTAATTTTATAAAATTTAATTTGCTAGCTTATTAACTCCCTTACCCTTACTAGCTTCTCTCTCCATGCTAATTATACTTGTAATTGAACCTTTTATTTTTTCTTTTTTGGTGTTTTGGTGTGTGTCACGTGCCTGGGATTCAATCCCACCTACACTTAGATTCGGAAGGTATGTAGCTAGGACAGTTAGGGGAGGGCTGCCCTCCGTTGTGTAACCACTACCATTAGATACAATAACAAATATATATATACATATACACACTATACCATACATAACTCTGTAAAATAAAATAAAATAAAATAAAGTGTTTGTATCTACAATTGTCTTTTTAAGACCTAAAAGAAAAAAAATTACACAGTGTTCTCTCACATGAATTAACATATAAATCTACCAATTTTTTCAATGGATTTGGAATATTTAAAAACATATTTTCGTATAATTCCCTGTATGCAATGCTACATGTAGCTATTAGAAGATTATCACATTTAAAGTACAACTAACATTCTGTGGGTCCACAATTAAACTAATATTCATGAGTGGGCAAATTGATCACGTGGCAAACTCCGAATAGCTATTTATACTACGTATATAATACCTAGGTTATTTTTTAATTTATTGGAATGTATGTGGCCGATTTAGCCTCTCTTTTTTTTCCTTTAAATAGAATGAAAACTAATATATAGTAGGGTGAAAAAAAAAAAAAATTAGGGAATAGCCTTCCCGTATTACTCATCAATCTCAAATGAAGACGAAACTTGATCTCAATTTTGTTTTTGGCTAATTCTTCCTTACATGATGTCATTGATTAATTCTGTTGATTACTTCATATATAAAATGTTTGGGACCCAAACATTGTATCTCAAAAAGCATTGTTTTCTCATGGATCGGATGATGGCTGAAACAGAAAGCATAGAGGGCATCCACACGAATTTAGTGACGGACTCAGGAACTCCGCGAAGGGGGGCAAAGGAGAATTTTTTTTAGTGATACAGTTATTGCAACTTTCAACCAATACTACTTAGATTTAAGTTTCATAATTGGAGATCTATATATAAGAAAACTAAAAATCATAACTAATGTAGTATCTACAAATAAAAACACTATTATTTCATTAAACCTTTTCTTCTACAGTCATCTTACCTATCACATTTTATCAAAAAATAATTTTTTATGTTAAAAATATTTAATATGACCATAATTCTCATTAATCATATATAGAATAAAAAATGAGTGTTATGGCATAAAATGCTTATATATTAACACAATAATATTTTTTTCCAAAAAGAGAGGGCTTAGGTTCAGTATTACTTTTATATGCATAACAAATGCCAAAATAGAATAGACAATAATAATAGTTATCAAAATAAATACTAATGAAAATCTAAAAGTATGCGAAGATTGGTGAATAAAAAAAATAAAAAATCTAAAATCAAGACACATTCAAATTATGAAAAGCTATATGACCAAATGAAATTGTTTGAAGCGAGTAAAATGTTAGGACAAAATTTAAAAGGGACAAAGAAAAATTATTTGGTTTTGGAGAGAGCAAAGGTAAAAATACTTGAGTTTTGGGGGCCAACTTACTTATTCTCTTATAAATATTCAAAAATAAATGAGCCTTTTGAAATTTTTTTCAAAAGTTAAGGGGCCAACTTACCTATTGTATCATAATTATTCAAAAATACATGGGATCTCTTTAGATTTTTCAAAAACTAGGAGGGTCTTTAGATTTTCAAAAACTAGGAGGGCATGCCCCCGTCTCCTCCCCCACACCCCCCCCGGTGGGTCCACCCTTGCGTGAATCACATGTTTTATTGTATGTATGTAGTAGGTATGTGATTCATATGGGAGAATATTCAAACTAATTAATATTGAATAGAACATTGCAGATTTTTTTGTTTTTGGTTCTGCAACAAGGTGCTTAGGCTCTACAATTGATTACTTCATTGGGCTCGTGCTGAGTTACTGTCTACATGAATTATATAAATTTATAAATTTGCATTAATAATAATTGGTCATAAGAGAGAGTAAGGACTGATCGAACTTGAGACTTCATACTTAATACGAGAATAAGCTAACAATTGAATCACTCCGATAAAACACTGTAGTTTCCAAGGAGATTAGTCTGCGTTTTCAAATGAGAAAAAAATCTTTGTCTGAATTAGTCGTTGTCTAATTTGCTGAAGTACGTACTCCTAATTTGACAGCCCATTGTTTTAAAATCTTCAATTATATATGTAGCCAAGTTTCAATGTCAGTTCTAACAATTCTTGGTCCAAGTTTGCGGCAGATTTCATTGATACACCATATAAAAATTACCTAATCTTTTTTTCTGACTTTCTTCTTCCATTTTTTTTAATATCTTCCCACAATTAACATTTTTTGGCGTCAGTCGAAATTTCGTGGCCAGCCTCATGGACCATATTTTAGGCACACTACCTAAATTTTGATTTAGAAGTGTACCCCAAAATTGTGATGGTGGACGACAAGACTTGCTGGAGATAATTTGAGACATAAAGTAATGACTTTAAATGAGTTTTTCCTTTTATTTTTTGTAAAAAATTTTGTCTTATTATTTTTTGTCAAACCGAATATTTTTATTTTAAAAATTAACCAATGTGTTGATTTTGAGCCTTATTTTTCTAACTTGCATTTTTTTGTTATTTGGACCGTGTCCTTTTTTTCAAAAAAAAGACGGAAAAAATGACGTGGGGCCTTAACTATAGGCCTTCAAACAAATTTCGTACAATTTATTATTTTAGGTCAAACTGTTGTTTTTGGTTTTTAAGTTAAGTAGTGTGGTAGATTTTGAGCCTTTCTTGCTCAACTATATTGAGGGCTTTTTTTCAAAAAATAAAAAATAATAATAAATTGTAGAACCTATTTAAGGGCTTAGTAATTGTATGTAAAGTTCTAAAAATTTGAGACCTTTAAAAAAAATATTTTTGTTTATTTAGTTAACTAGTATTTTTTTTCTTCTTGAAGTTTACTTATATAGTTGATTTTAAGTCTTTTTTTCTGAATAAGTCTTTTTTCTCACTTAGATCAAGGCCTTTTAAAAAAAAAATATAGAAATTATATAGAGCCTTTACCGCAGCATGGAGAATTTTAAAAAATTTAGAGCCTTGAAATTTAGGATTCCTCTTTTCAAGGGATTGCTGTGAGAGGGTCCAGTTTTACTTCCTTTCATGTTTTGATTCTTCTCATTATTTTCGGGGGAAGATCTCAACAGCTAGTAGTGAAGCTTGTTGGCAGGCATACTGAAATTTGGCATTAACTCACCATAAAATGACAATGAAAACACATTTTTGGCTTCATATTTTTTTTTATTGAGTGTCATTATAGAGTGTACATGATTTTAGGTCAGCTAGATCATTATAATCAACACAAGATTGTTCACTTACTGTCTCAGGTTTCATTCAAATCAACAATGAAAAGCAAAGAGAGCAAACACCTCCCCTGTTACTGATCGTAATTCCCAACATGATTATCAATATAATGGTTCAAGTTTTAAAGGATAGCGGAACATCTAATTGCAATTTTATCTTCATGTTCGTGTCTATGTGATGTGTTTCTAATTGTCGTTAAAACCATCAACTGTGTCTATATGTTTGGAGAGAGAGAGAGAGAGATGAAATAAACGTCTTCTGTGGACCTTACAAATGCTTTATGACTGTAAGGTTTTTGTAATGGTGATTTGTATTTCAAACATCTTGTTTGGTCACATTAGGTCTAATGAAGAAGATGAACTTATTGCATAAGGTTTCAAGGCTCAGAGATTGATTTTCTGGTGAAAAGTCAAAGAAAGTACTAATTAACTAACTTTGGAATGACACCTGTCATGTTGGTTAAAATCGATTCCAGAGAGTGGACAAGTAATGTCAAAACCAATGGCAAGACGATGACACTTACCATACTCAAAGAATGGATTCCAGAGAGTTATAAACAGTGGCAAGATCAATGGCAAAATGATGGCACTTGCCATGCTCACAAGCAGATTCCAGAAAGTCTTCAAAAGATGACAGGAAGTATGGCAAGACGATGACACTAGCCATTCAGTAAAATCACACGATTAAAGATGGCTCGAGAAAAGCACGGTGATCTCTTTATTAGAACTTACCCTCCTAGAAGGATAAGTACAACGGGTGTTTGAACTTGAAAACTTGATTTGAGGAAGGATTTTTTGAAAAAGTTTTAGAGTCGTCACCTAACATGATTAAAGATATACTAGGTTACCTAAAACTAAGTGTAATTCGAGGATCAAACTTAGGTTTTTGAAAATGATTTGAAAATGTCCTCTTGAGAGATATTTTGAAAAATAGGGTTGTTTAGCAACCTTTGAAAATGTTTTAAGCCCTTTTGAAAAAGACTCCGGCTTTGGTCTTTGAAACAGAAATCTATGATCTGCGAGTTAGTTACGTATGGGGAAGATATCTTAAGATCATCACCTTACCTCCCCTTTTCGGTACTTACATGTCATATCATCCTAGGTTTACTCACTTAAATCTCTGATTACTAAATGTCCAGTTTATATCCACTTGAAAAAGTCTTGAAAATGGGTTTGTCACCACGTTTTGGATGTATGAATGCATGATACAATTTGAAAAAGAGTTTAAAAGAAACTTGGAGTTGGATTTTGAAAAAGGACATTTGAGTTAAAAAGAAAGTTGTGATCGTACCTATGAAGCTTGCCTACATATCTCGTTTGACGAGAATCAGGTCAGTCGTAGTTCGGATAATAGTCTGATTGAAAAGAGACTTGTGGGAGTCTTGAAATATTTTGAAATTTGAACTCAACAGAGTTTTGATTTGAAATTGGATGTTGGAGATAGAACTTGAAGGTTTTTGGAAGTGCTTTTGAAGTGGGATTTGAAATATTTTTGAACAATACTCAAAAGAGTTTTGTAAGTTTTGGAAACTTGATTAAAGATTTGAAAGTGGGACTTGGACTTGCAAAAACTCTTGTGACCTTTTATTGAAAAGATTTTTGAAAATAGTTTTAATGTACCGTACGAAAGGTATGTTGAATATTTCATCGCCTTTAAGAGATTAGCTATTTGAAAGCTAAACTCCTTCAAGGCTGTGAGGTTTGGGAAACATTTTAGGAAAATGAGCTAGAAACTTTCTTTAAGTTTTGGACACTTTAGGGTTTAGAACCCTTGTCTAAATATCTCACTTTAGCTTGGACAATCTAACCATAGGTGGCCTTGGGCTGCTTTAAGCGCGTAATGTTTGAGAATAGTTTTTGGAAAGAGATTTTACAATATATTTAGGATTTAGAACCCTAATATGAACCTTATAAGTTTCATTTGACATATCACTTTTCTTAGGAAACCCTCGCCATGAAAGAGTTAAGACTACCTTAGGGTTGTGATTTTTTGAAATCATTTTTTAAAGTAGTTTTTTGAAAAATGGTAAGTGTCCAACCATTTTAGATTGAGACAAGTTTGAGAAAACTTTTGAAAATATTTTTGAGTGGAATAGAGGATAACATTTGAAAGCTATATGTGCCATACTTGGAAGTCCTATATCGGGGAAACTTAAAATAAGCTGAAAGCTTGATATGATTAGGAAGACGTTTCTCATGACTTTTTGTTGTTCTGTTACACATCACTAGTACATACGTTTTGTTACGAATTTTTCGTTTAGCTGAGATTATGAGTACATTATGAATTATATATATAATGTTGATATTTAGATGTTTTTGCAAGTATAAAATTAAATTAGCATATTTTGAAAAGTATGCTTATGTTTAGTATATGAATATCTCTTTTACTTGTTTCAAGATCTTATGCAAATAGTATTTATGTCATATGTAAATCAAGCTCATGGTATATTTTGATGCTTCAATTATTCTATTATTTACTGGGCTTTTAGCTCATATTTTTTTAAACATTTTCAGGTAACCAAGATTGAGAGCTTAAATTTGAAAAGTTGTTTGCTAAGCTACCTATGTGTAAATGTCATGAAGACTCGAGTTATATTTTGATTTGTGATAAGTTTGAACTAATAGATTTTTCTAAATTTGTGTTAAGACTATGATTGTGTAATAAAATTATGTTTCGATGGTGACATAGGTATTTGTTTTATGTTTATTAATAAATAAAAGAGTGAATCATACTTCCGTATTATATCAAATGTAGGTGATCAATATTTTGATTTAGTTCATCATTGGGTAGCTAAGCTACTGGCCGATTATGATTCTTAATCCACACAAGATAGGTTTGGGGTCATGATAATCTCAACTTTAGAGGCTTGAAGCTATTATCAAGTAAGAACATGGTGAGAAGTTTGCGTTATGTTCATCACCCTAATGAAGTATGTGAAGGATACATTCTTGGAAAGAATCATATATTGAGTTTTTCAAAAGAAGTAAAGTGGAGAAAATCAAATCCATTTGAGCTTGTGCACACTGATATTTATGGCCCTTTCAAACCCTTTATCAAATGGGAATAATAGGTATTTCCTCACTTTCTTTGATGACTATAGCTAGAAGACGAGTGTATTTTCTAAAGAGAAAGTCTGAGGTGTTTGATGTGTTCAAGGAGTTCAAAACTTTAATTGAGCAGCAAAGTGGCTATTACATCAAGGCTTGAGGTCCGATCAATGTGTGAGTATACTTCCAATGCCTTTGAAATTATTGCAAAGAGCATAGGTTTATTCATCAATTTACACCATCATATATGCCATAATTGAATGAAGTTACCGAAAGGAAGAATGGAACTATCTTGGATATGGCTAGAAGCATATTGAAAGGAAAGTGCTTGCCTAAGGAGTTTTTGGCCAAAGCCGTTGCATGTGCTGTTTACTTATTGTCTATTGAATCGATGTCCAACCAAAAGTGCTCACTTGAAGACACTGGAAGATACGCGGAGTTCATTTAAGCCAAGTGTTGCTTATCTTAAAGTATTTTGGTGCATTGCTTATGCTAAGATTTCGAAAACTAGAAGAACAAAACTTGATGACAAAGGTAAAAAATGCATTTTCCTTGGCTATGGTGATAAAACAATGGGTTACAAGTTGTACAACCCCATTATAAAGAATGTCATCATAAGTAGAGATGTAATCTTTGAAAAAGAAGAAGTGTGGGATTGGAAGGAAAAAGAAGTCTCCATGGATGTTGAACTTTTACTTGAAGAAAAAAAAAATTAGTAGAGCCAAAAGAAGTTGCAAGAGAGCCACAAACTTCTCCATATGGGTCCCTCTAATCTCATAGAAGTGCTTTATCATCACCATCATCTTCTTCATCGAAGGCTAGTTTAAGTGAAAGGCCAAAAAAAACAAGAAGCTTTGGGGAACATTGTAAAGCCGCTAAAATTGATAAAGATAATCCAAACTTGATTTGTTTTTTCATGGTTTGGGATCCTCTTAGCTACGAATAATGTTGATCTGAATATGCAACCTAAGCGGGGGATGAATTGGCTTTCTCAAAAATTAATAACGAAAAAATGCAATTTCAAATCACAAAGCAACAGAAGAGTAACCAAAATAAGTATGATTACTGCAAACAAATAGTATGATACTAAGAATGAAAAATAAAGGGAAGATGGAGACAAAACAATTTATAGAGATTCGGTCACAATGTGTGACTTACTTCCTCTCGTTCAAGATCCTCTTAAAAGCCTCCTCCACTATGTAAAAACCTTTTACAC
The DNA here is from genome assembly GCA_033060915.1 of Euryodendron excelsum. Classification (NCBI taxonomy): domain Eukaryota; kingdom Viridiplantae; phylum Streptophyta; class Magnoliopsida; order Ericales; family Pentaphylacaceae; genus Euryodendron; species Euryodendron excelsum. The sequence goes on along the minus strand of CM065378.1, from coordinate 1,428,761 downwards.
AACTGTTGCTAGTTGCTCAGTGCCCAACTCACTGTTACAAGAGTTTTTCCCAAATTCTCAAGCCCAAGTAATTTTGTCCAAGTCTCACTCAAACTTATAAGTATTTTTTCTAAAAATACTCAAACTAACAGGTTCACAAACCCACCCAAGTAGAATAAATGAGGTTTTATATAATGGGTATCTCTTAGAAAGAGCAGATAAGCGAGTTAAAGCTCAATAAATAAACTCCCAAGTACTCAGCAAAGAGAATATAGCAGTTGAGGCTCAAAAATTCAGCTTAGAAATTAGATTCAACACTTATAATGTTGTATTTTTGTGTATAAATGTTGTGGAGATCTTGTATTTATAGCATTGCACTGATTCTAGTCGTTGGTGGAAGTTGAGAGTGCATTTAATGAGTTTTTCGGCATACTACCCAATGATGTTGACTCATGAAATCTGAGTGTCAACACTTGTGGAAATATTTTCAAGACTTTGCACTCTAGACTAATGTGTCAACTCTTGAAATTTGGGTGTTGACTCTTCTGTCTTCGAATTCTTGTCCAGTGCTACTATCCCAAGGTGTCGACTCCTGAAATTTAGGTATCGACACTTCTTACCTAAAACTCTAACTTTTTCCAATCTTGATCAAAACACCTCCAGATCTTCAAGCTCTTCAAGGATCATTCAAGTAAGACTTCTAAAGCTTGTTTGCATCTTCTTCAAAGAATGTTGATCATCCAGAACACCTTGAATCTCTTTGAAATGGAATTAATCTAAATAAACTTTTGTAAAATTCTTCAATCAACATTTGAGATTTTCATCAATCCAAGACATCTTCAAATCACCATGTAGAGCTTTCATGTCTTGTGTTCATCTTTAATGAATCTTCATCAACTTGAACACCTTCAATTTCTTTGAAATAAGATTATGAATATAATCTTATTGTAAGGTTCTTCAATCAAACAACCCTTCTTGCTCATCAACTTTCAATATACTTTGACAATCTTTCAATACACAAGGTCTTCAATAGGTTCAATATATCAAGCTTCAAATCACAATTTTGACTAAGATTAAAGCTTAATGTGATCTGCACACTAAGTATTTTCATTAGATAACTCATACATTATTTTTTTATCATCGAAATCAAGGCATGGAGTCAACAAAAAAGCCATTCAAGAAGAGAAATGAAAGGAAGTTATGAATAAAGAAATCAACGCAATAAAGGAGAATGACACATGGGAGGAGCTCACTAGCATATCACAAAGCCACAAAGCAATTGGTGTATAAATCAAAGAGGAATGCAAGTGGAGAAGTGGAAAGATACATGACAAGATTGGTTGCTAAAGGGTACAAGCAAAGAGCTGAAATTGACTATGGAGAGGTATTTGCTCCCATTGCTCGGTTAGAGAGTATTAGAATGATAATTTCTTTAGCCGATCAACATAAATGGAAGATTTATCAACTTGATATAAAATCAGCATTTTTAAATGGCTTTCTTGAAGAAGAGATATATATAGAACAACCCTTAGGGTGTGTCAAAAAATGAGATGAAAATAATGTGTACAAGTTGAAAAAAGCTCTTTATGGGCTAAAGTAAGCTCCACATGCATGGAATGCTAGAATTGACAAATACTTTCATGATAATAGGTTTGAAAATGAGCATGCATTGTATATGAAAGTCGATGTCGGTGGAAAAATGTTGCTTGTTTGTCTCTATGTTGATGACTTGATTTTCGCCGAAAACAATCCTACTATGTTCTATGAATTTAAGAAAAGTATAATCTGGGAGTCTGAAATGATAGATATTGGTTTGAAGTCTCATTTTCTTTATATTGAAGTTGTGTAATGTGAAATGGAATTTTTATCTCTCAAACCAATTATAAAAAGGAGATACTCAAAAGATTTGGAATAGAGTCTTGTAATTCGTGAACACTCTAGTGAAGAGTGGATTGCAGTTAATGAATTGCACTAATTTTAGCAAGGTGGATCAAACTTACTTCAAAAGTTTAGTGGGAAGTCTTCAGTACCTCACTTGTACTAGGCCAAATATACTTTATGGTATGGGTTGATTAGTAGATATATGGAAGCACTAGATTCACATCTCAATGTGGCAAAGACAATTCTTTGTTACATGAATGGTACTTTTCATGATGGTTTGTTTTATTCATGCACTAATGATTATAGACTCATTGGCTATTCCGCTAGTAATTGGGGAAGAGACTTGGATGAAAGAAAGTGTGCATCAGGATTTGTATTTTTCATGAGAAATATGGCATTCACTTGATCTTCTAAGAAGCAAGCAATTGTTGCTTTGTCTATTTGTAAAGTGTAATATGTAGCGACCAACTCTACCGTTTGTCATGCCATGTGGTTGAGGAACTTGTTGAAGTATTTGAGATTTCGACAAGAAAGTCTCACAGAGATATATGTTGATAATATATCGGCAATAGTTTTGGAAAAGAACTAGGTGTTTTATGAAAGGAATAAGCACATTGACACTCGTTATCATTTCATCCTGGAGCATGTGAAGCAAATGGAAGTGGAGTTAGTTGATTGTAAATCTTATGATCACACTGTCGATATTTTAACAAAACCCTTTGAAGCATGACGTTTTTAAGAGATTGAAGATGATGCTTGGCATGAAAACTTTTGAAAATTAGGTTTAAGGGGGATGTTATATGTATAAACCAACTTGAGTACACTTTCGTATATATAGTTTTGGGGAGCATCTTGCAATATCTATATGTTTTTGTACATATATGTTATATAGGGTAAGTAGACTTAAAAAGCTATAAAATAAAAAAATAAAATAAAAACTAAAATCTAACATCCGCCACTGTCTCTACCGTCATCTCCCTCCTCGAGACCCCCCTCCCCGGTCACTCAATCCTCTTGCTACGGCAACTACTCATATCAAACATGGCACGCTCGCATGAACGACAATGCTGAATACTTCACGCTTCGTAACCCAAAGTGTCGCATACTCTGTCGGGCTGGATCCAGCCTTTGATCTCAAAAGCTAGAGGATCTTTGTTCCTTCATCCTTCGTAAACTCAAAGATCGATAGATTCTCAAAAAGAAGATGTCAATAGTCTTGGTGAAAAACTCTTTAAAAATTAACGGAGATTTAAAGTTTTAATGGTCGTTTGCTAAATTTGAGAATGACACACAAAATACACTAAAGCAAGTGTTCTTAAACTCCATTTCTAATAGGGGGGTTTTTGGCCTTGTGCGTTGAAGTTGGAGGAGGGAGTGAGTATCGTGCTTTTATGGAGCATTGTGCATGGGACGGGGCTATTAAGTCCTGTTTAAAGGATAATTTTGCAATGTTGAGATATTAATTAGTCGTTTCAATAGCACAAGGGCGTTTCTTTCATGTATTACACTATAGACCCTAAAAACATAAGACCTCAGCGTTTAAATGGCTCGTTGATAATTTTTAGTTTGTCTTAGATTCCTTTGAGAATAGATATGCCACAATTTCATATGATTCTACCTATACTAATATTATACAAATAGAATTTTTGTACAAAACTTTCATATATGTAATATCGTTGCTTTGCATATGATTTTTATTTCAAACTAAAACATCTATCATTTTAACTCGTAATTTTAACAATATCATTGTCACATCATTTTAGTAAAGTTTTATATATAAGAATTCGGTAAGAATAGAATTTTCTTTTTGTTGATACATCGATCTTAATCTCATTAGTCCAACTAAAAATAGCCGACTTCAAGGATCTTGCCAAAAACTGGAAGCTTACACAGTAACCAACATTTGATCCTATTTCTGTTATTGCATTACTTTAATATCATGGCATGGCCTAGAAGGAATTACAGGTCATGTTTCATAATGATATATCACATCTAGTGGCGAGATTGTGGATCTTCGAAGTTTGTCAAAGTTTTGAATCCAAAGCAATTGACCAGACTCTTCAAACTCCACTGATTAAAAAGGGACCCTACCTCGAGTCTAAGCTTTGAAGTAATCCATAATTGCACTTTCCCATTGGTAAGCAACAGAGCCACCAAAAAATAAAAAATAAAATAAAATATAAAGGAAAAAGAAACAAAAGTGATAAAAACAACATGTTTTAAGTACAAAATTCCAAAAAAAAAAAGGTACAAACTTCCAAAAAAAGATATTTCAGAAGGACCAGGGAATGAAAATTGAATCTTTTATATTAGTTGAAGGTATATAGAGCTTCATTGCAGATAATTCCTGTCTATCTTTCGTCCCCCCTACAAACCATATAAACCACACAAACTTGTTGAGAGAGAGAGAGAGACCACTCAATGGCTGTCCCGATAATATCTTTCTTGTACCTTCATGTTCATCTTGTTCTTGTGCTGAATTTTATCTTAGCAGCAGCGGCTTTAGCTCAGGCTGACCCCGGTGAACTCAGTGGTGAAGTCATATCACAACAAGAAGCAGACCGAGTCATCAAGCTTCCCGGGCAGCCTCCCGTGAATTTCAAGCAATATGCAGGCTATGTTACTGTCAATCAAACTCATGGAAGAGCACTGTTCTATTGGTTTTTCGAAGCTACGACAAAACCCGAAAATAAACCTCTCCTTCTGTGGCTCAATGGAGGTAATTCATTTCATCTTGATTCACATATTATATAATACGTATATGTGTATGTATGTACGATATATTCAGTGAAAACATATTTCTGGTTCATGGTTCATGATTTTATACGAGTGTAAAATTATTCAGTGTTCCTGAAAGACCACATCACTTCTTATTTTCTCACAATATGGACTGCACATATTAGGTATGTAAGAACACACCCACAAAATCAGAAAATTATTCATATGTATGTAGCTTCTATTATAATTTGAAGATTTCAATATGCATGTCGGACTTTTCATGAATCATCGAACCCTTGTTTTATGAGAGGAAAAGAGAGACTAGTTGGTGCTGCTAGATGATCAAATAATTTCTCAAGAGAAGAAAGTAGAGTGTATTATTTCCTTTGTGTGCCCACATGTCCGTAGTATTTAATGTCTGATGTGCCTTAAACCAACCATTCAGTTCTATATTTTAATTTGGTAGGCGGGCTGGTATATATATATACATGCATAAATAAAAGTATTTTGTCTCTTGACGGTATTTGAATAAAAAAATGTTATTCTTTCAGAATTTTTATATAAAATTTTATACTAGAATGATATAGCGATGACTGTTTTGTAATAAACAAGTATCTTAGTAGGTTCTTTATTTTAAAGTGATAAGCTCACAATTTAATTATATCATTCTGATAATAAATTCTGTATAAATTTTTTAATTATATAATATTACTCTTTGAATAAATAGATTGTGAGAATTTGGTGAAATTCTCTATTCTATTTTGCGATATGTTAGAGGCTAAAATTCTGAGACGCGTCGAGTAGGTGAGAACGCCACTTGGCTAACCCTGCCCACTCCTTAAAATTCCGGCTCTTCTGCCATCCACGTACCTTCCCTAAATATTAACCACCAACGGTTAGGTATAATCATTATGGTGTTGATCAAATCATTGAATCAGTGTTTGGTAGTTGAGGCTAGTTTATTTATTTATTTATTTATTTATTTTAAAATTTCATAAATTGAATATATTAAACTGCTGTTATTAAATTATGTATGATTGTGATGAAATTATCAAGAGTTTAATTTTGATGCACTGTTAGTGTAAATTTTTTTTTACACAAGCATGTATTAAAAAGACGATATATGTCCTTCAAAATTTAAGTACAATATAAACGTGCAATGTCCATAAGTACGTGTCGTATTTTAATACATATTTGTGTAAAAAATCTCTATACTGACAGTGTATTAAAATTAAACTCAATTATTAACACCATTTATGTAAGTCAAACTTCGCTATCTCTAAATGTTATTTATATGCTCTGTCAAAATCCATATAATTATTATGGATTCCTTGAATATTAATCCATTTGCCAACTTTTCTATTCAGCTCATAATGATTGATTTCAACGTATTTCAAGTGATATCACCCTCACCTTCTGAGTGTCAATCCCATGCCTAAATCTTATGAGTACTGTTGCAATTTAACTTTTTGATTTATTAATTTTATATAGAAAAATAATATTCTTTCAGAATTTTTTATAAAAAATTTTACTAAAATAATGAGACAATGATATTTTTTTAATTAAGAGTTATCATGATTGGTGTTCTTCTTTTAAATTAAAAGACTCTCATTTAATTACATCTTTTTGTACAAATTTTTTAGTGGTATGATATTACTCTTTTACATATCAACCTTAGAAACCACGTCAAGAAACCTGAATTTATAAACCGCATTTGGAGTTAATCAACGGATAGATCCAAGTGTGCGTTTAAGAAAACAAGTAAATAGTAAAGTAGATTTAGAAAACCGTAATTACATACATATATCATAAGTCTGCCCCATTTCACCATTTAATTTAGGGATAAACACACTTCACTTCTATGGGGGTATGACCAAAAAATACATAACACCGCTGTGAACACATAAATCCATGTGTTTTGGACTAAAATATAAATTGATGAATTGTAATGTTTTTCATAAAAAACAAAAATACCCCCAAATATTTATTGTATAATGGAACAGAGATGGCCACTCATGTCTTCTCCTCTTTCTCTCTGTTTAAACTCTTCACCTTCAACCCACCATTTCTACCACGATGTCAAATGGTGAAATGGTGGAGAGACCTTAGCTAAACCGACCACATGGCCTATCACCTTCTTCGCAACCCACAGCTGACCACTCACACTCCATGGCCAAACCCAACTCACGGTCTCTCTCCCTCTCTCTGTCTCGCTCTAGAAGAGACCCAAAAACACCATCCCTACTGCACAATTGCACTTCTCTTTCTACCCAGCTTAGTCGAAACCCAATTCCCTCCATCTCTAAAATTTTCCTTTTCTTTCACTAGAAACCTCCTTTTCCTCACTCGAGAAAACCGCCAGTAGCGGCCAAGCCACCTTTTTTCATCTATCTACATAAGTTTTTTCTTTCTGTTCTGTTTAAAATAGTAGGCACATCACACAATTTTCTCTCTCTTTCTAAAACTAGACAACCATCTCCCATGGTAGAGGTTATCCCACCAACACAGTCACCTTCTCTCACTTTTTCTTTTCTGTCTCAAAAAGTCCGTACAACACAGCCACGTCCCTCACCGGGGACCTGCGAAACCCAGTAGCCATAGCCATCTTCTCTGCCGAAAGTTCACTTTCATCTTTACAACCATCAGCTACATGCAGAACCAACCCATACTCTTCTGTCTAAAAATTTACGAGAAGTGGGCGTATTGCTGATAACAAGATTAAGATAAATGATTTATTGAAAGAATAGGAGGTGCATATGATGTGGGGGAATGGTATAAAGCTATAGAGAGACTAGAAGCAATGTGATGTATAGAAAGAACTTCATTCTACATGAACGAATGTTCTTTGGGAAGACAACTTGTATTAGATTATGATATTATTAACTTTAACAATTTCATATTTTTCGTATTATGAAGGATTGCTGTTCTTTATGTATTAGAAAAAAGATTTCCTCCATTTTTTTTTTCTTGGCAGAACGATATATCCAACCTTGGTGATTGAATATATAAGAGCAATTGAACTTTTTGACCCTGTGGACTTCCTTAATTTATGGAAGTGTGTATAAATAAATGGAAGGAAAATGGTTTGTATAGGGAAATGTCTGTATTGTGTATGTCTCTGCGTTGTGGGTGTGTATGATTATGGCATGGAGAATGTGAGCTTCTATTTGGCTTTTAAAGGGTATAATTGTCCTTTGCATGGTGGTTTTAGTGGAATTTATCAGTCCAGTTGCTAGCCAACCGAGTTGGGTACGCACGGTTAAATGTAACAATTTTCTTCAATTTTACACATAGTTTGAATTGAAGTGTAAAAGGATGGACCATTACAATTTTGATAAAAAGACAAAACTACCCCAATCTATTGGATTAGTCTACAAAAATACCTTACAAAATAGCTTAAGCCATTGATATCGGATAGATGGATAGATAAGTATATATATATATATATATCAACGACAGTTTTTTTTATACAAAAGGGGGAGAGAGACAGGGGGGAGAGAGAGAGAGGGCGGGGGGAAAAGCAAGACAAGAGAACCCTTTCACCATCGCTAAACACCCTCTTCCATGGCCGAAACAACTCCTCCACAATCAAACCCACTGCTGTGTCACCTTCTCCTCCCTCAACTCCGGCCAAGCTCTCTTCCATGGTCGAACCCACTGCTGTGTCACCTTCAATAAATTTTTGGGTTGTGTAATTACAATCAGTTTTATTTAATTTAGTTCATTTAATTGGACACCCAATTCATTAATTGGTCAAAAGTAGAGTGGTGAAGCTTGAATCAATGTAATTTTCAGGTCCAGGATGTTCATCGATTGGGTATGGGGAAGCAGAGGAGCTAGGCCCTTTCTTCCCTCAGAAAGGCCAACCGGAACTGAAGTTTAACAGCCACACCTGGAACAAAGGTAGGAATTAAAACTTTTAAATGACGATGTCTCTCTCTCTCTCTCTATATATATATCTATGTATTCTTAAGATTTTCTTTTACATATGATTTCAATTTTCTTTCTGTTAAAACCACATGAAGTTTGTGACTGAGTATGTATGTAATTCATTGAGTTATTGGTTTATCTGAAACTCCAAGGTAAGTGAAGAACATACAGGACTATTATTCGACCGATCACTTCTAATCATTAACTGTGACCATTTTTGTCTAGCGGCAAACCTGTTGTTTGTGGAATCCCCAGTGGGTGTTGGATTTTCATATACAAATACTAGTAGCGATATCCAGGAGCTTGGCGACTCTATTACAGGTAATTCCGTCCACTGAGGCCAAACGGTCTTAATTGATAAGATTTATTTAGTTTCTATTACCATTTAATGACTTGGCTTACTGATTATTGGATCTGTATATATATATGTGTGTGTGTGATTAGCCAAGGATTCATACACGTTTCTTGTTAACTGGTTCCGAAGGTTCCCACAATTCAAGTCACATGAGTTCTATATTACCGGAGAAAGCTATGCAGGTATATATATATGGTCTATCTAATCTCAGGTGTATGCATACATGTATTTGCTATTACTATTGTGTCTGCATGTGCAAGAACATTTGTAAGTGTAACTTATTTTCGACTTGGGACAATATTATACAATCAGAAAAATCATATAGAATATCTGTATAGAAATGATGTGAGTGAATTAGAGCCATACACTTTAAAACAAAACAACTATTATTTGTCATCTTAACAACTCTTAATTACAAAAAGTGTTATCGCGCCATGATATTAGTGGTATTATGTTCACAAATTTTCTAAAAGAATCCCATTTAATTTCTTTCAGTTTTTATTGTTTTTGGATTTTCATCTATATTTTCTCCCATAACCTACTTGCATTGCATTGCTTTTTTGATGCATTTATCTATTTACATTATGATTATTATTTGACAAATACATATGCACATATGTTGTTTCTTAGGGCACTATGTTCCACAGCTTGCAGAACTTATTTTCGATAATAATAAGAATGCCTCAGAGGATGAGTACATAAACCTCAAAGGTTTTATGGTGAGTGCATGCTCTCTCAATTAACTAAATTCTATTTTTCTCACTTGGTAATTGCTTATAATTAGCTTGAGGCTAGCCTTCATGCTAGCTACTTGAATGGATAGTAATGTTGAGATACCTATAACTAAATAGAATCTTTAGTTTTAGGTGAGACGCTCTCCTCAAATAAATGTAGTTTCAGGTGGTACTTAGCTCTCTTGTAGCCAGACTCACTAAATATTACAAAATATGATGGAGAGGGAAAAAAACATGCAGTCTGAAGAACTTGTTGGACAATTCATATTTTATGTGTTCCCCCTTCATATCACTAACTACTTTGCTTATTCTCTCTCTCTCTCTCTCTCTCTCTCTCTCTCTCTCTCTCTCTCTCTCTCTTAAAGGTGAAACTTTGCTTTGCTCATGAAAATTTCGCACAAATAATAATTAAATGGAGACCAAATAAAAGTAGTCATTTTAAACAGTGTAATCATTTCTTTTTGAAATTGAGGAAAGTTTTTCAAAATTCTATCAACAGTTTTATTTGTAACACATCTAATATGATTTCATCGAGACTATCCAGTCGACATACAGATGGAATGAATATATCCATTCAAAATATGAAATAGAGATGATCCAAATCCATTTATTATACAAGTTAAAATTTTAGTTGAGAATCCATTCCTTCATACCTATTCCAATTTGTTTCTCCTCAAATTTGGACTCATTTTAAGGAATAAAGCACTTTTGAATTGGCAATACGAAGTTTATTTGATGTGTTCGATGATATCCAAACAAATTAATGGATCTTTCGTATATCCATTTGTTCTTCTTCTTTTTCTTTAATTCTAGTGAATATTCTTTTCATTGCCTAATAATCATGGGGTTGCCTGGTTTAATTGTATTAGCCAGACCAACAACAAAAAAAAAAACTAATAACAAAAGTACAAAATAAAGAAAAAAATAAAACCCAATTGCTAACCTGCTCTGCCTGCACACGGGCTACAATCCAGATTGGGAACGCATTATTGGATGATGAAACAGATCAGACGGGGATGGTAGAATATGCGTGGGACCATGCAGTGATATCTGATCGTGTGTACCAGGATGTTAAGAATAAATGCAACTTCAGCGATCCAAATCCATCTGATGACTGCAACAAGGCCCTCAGTGAGTACTTTGCTGTGTACAGGATCATAGACATGTATAGCCTGTATTCTCCCACCTGTGTCAATAGCAATTCCAGCACCACTACACTACTACAGCTTCCTTTGATCCAAGGCATCGCTCCTCAGCTATTTTCTAAAATTGTGAGTTCTCGAATTTGTATTTCTGTCATTTTACAACAACTAACTACATCTTGTTTGGAACTTGGGAGAGGAGAGGAAAGGGAACCAGAAAAAAGAAGGAATAATATCGCTGTTTGATTTTGTAAAAAGAAAAAGAATTGAAGAAAAACTGAAAGAAATAAGAGAGATATTGTTTCCCTCCCTTTCCCTCCCCTTTCCATTTCCCTCTTAAGTGGAATCAGATAGGACAAAAAAATTTAATTATTTTCTCTTATCTTCCCTTCCCTCCCCCATGTTCCAAACAGTGTTAGATCTTAAATATATTCAACTGACAAAACAAAAACAAAACAAAAAAAGAAAGAAAGAAAGAACAAAGGGACAGAAGCAGCTCTCCAAACTGCATTGTGATGACCACAAAGCAATAGGTTTGAGGCGGAAAAATTAGAACATGTAGGTTATAATTATAATGGATGCATAAACAGGATAACATTGGGAAGAATAAGAGAAGGACGGGCTATATTCGCTATTGAAATTACTGCATTTACAACCCTTCCATTGACATGTTGTGAATATATGTATATACATATAGTAAAATGCTTGCAAATTAGGTATTTGCCTAGCATGTCATTATAGGACAAAGAGAAAAAAGTACAGTAGTCACGTAGTATTAAGTTTTCACTACTTATTCTTAATAAATTGTGACATGAAGTAGTAATTACATTAGCAACATTATTTTATTATAAATAAATAGATTTCTTATAAAAATAGACATTATATGTCAAAATCTAATAGACCTGAATACCAAAAGACTCCGTATTACCTAACTATCGGCTCTGTAGTTCAGTTGTAAAAAATTTCTATTATTATACCCGGACTTGGAATTCAATGCCAGCTTCACTAGGGTCTAGAAAATTAGAAATGAAGGTAGGAAAACGAACTACACAAGGTTGAGAGGAGCTTTATAGTGTAACCCTCCTATGTAGTATGTGTGCATATATAATGTCTTAATAAAAAACTATTTTACCAACACCCGTAGCCCCTACTATTTAAAACCCTATTTAAGGGTTCAAAATTTTTGTAGGGTAGTATAGTGGCTTGTACTTATTTTGTCATGCACGTCTTAACTTAATAAAATAAAAAATTAGTGTAGCTTCTATTGTGCACCAATCTAACAAATAGGTCTTACTTATCAAATAGAACCGTGCAGACACAAATATATATTATTTAGGTAATTTAAACTGGCTCTAGAGCACAAACAAATATATATATATATACATTGAAAAAGAAATTTCTACGAGGTTTAGTATAGAACTAATCACAGATGGCTTTTGGTATTTGAAATAACGATGAGTTTTACTTTATAAATAATTAAGTTAAAATGTAGTAATAGACAATTAATTTTCATTTTTATATATTTTGGGAAGGCTGAAGAGAAGTTGATTTTATTTTTCATGTAAAAATTTATTATTGCATCATAATATATTTCTCATGCTTGAATTTAAAAATAACTGTAGCAGAGAAAACTTATAATATAATAATTATCTCAATAGTTAAAAATTTGTGACCTAAGATTTGGCATCCCATAACAAAATCTTGGTTCTGCTCCATTGTTTAATATTTGGACAATGTGGGTTAAAGAACAGAATCACAAGAGCATTTTGGCTCAGATTGATGCAAAACTATTGGAAGAATTAAAGTTTTGAACCATTAATGAATTGACTCAAATTAGGGTTTTTTGGTTTGTGTGTGCAGGAAGGGTGGCATAAGAGACCAACAGGGTATGACCCATGCGCATCTGACTACACAGAGGCGTATATGAATAGAGCAGACGTTCAAGAAGCACTCCATGCCAATCTCACCAACATTACCTATCCATGGACTCACTGCAGGTCATCCATCCATCCATCCATCATAACTCTTCTTCTTATTCACTTTGATATTGCATGTTATTAATGTTGCTTGCTTATGAATGACATGATATATAGGAGATGGTTAAATCCACAACTGGAAAAAGAAGATACTATAAATGCAACCATAAAGCCTTTCATGTGTGTGTGTGTGTGAGAGAGAGAGAGAGAGAAAAGGAGGTTGTGATTGAATAATTGCTAGTCATAGTGAAACATGAGAAAGGATCGAACTTGATACGTCATGCCTACCACGAGAGTTAGCCAATTATTGTGAGCACCTAGCGTTTGTGAAACTTGTTATTCGACCATCATGAATATCAAACAAATACGAGTTTGGTTTGGTTTTTCTTTTTTCTTCTTTTTTTGTGCAGAACAACAGTCTTTAATAGCTATATGATTTATTTTTTTTCAACAGTAATAGTATTACATTTTGGAGCGATTCTCCACCCTCCATACTTCCTATCATCAAAAAACTTATAGCAGGAGGCCTCCGCGTATGGGTTTACAGGTACTAATTATATACACGGTTAGCTACAAATTCAATCATCAAAGTCTGTAATTAATTAATTACCCACTTGTAAATATCATTCCTTTAATTTATATTTTTTTTCACTTCATTAGTGGAGATACCGATGGAAGAATTCCAGTAACAGCGACAAGGTACAGCCTGAGAAAGCTTGGATTGAACACTACCGAAGAATGGTCTCCTTGGTACACCAACAATCAACAGGTTATTCTTCTTTTGTATGCTTTTAATTTCTGTCTTGATCTTTTCAGAGTACTACCGTTGTTAATTGTTTTTTTTTCCAAATTATTAAGAAAACTAAAAAATGGTTCAATTGGGAATATTTTTGTAGGTTGGGGGTTGGACCATTGTGTATGATGGGCTCAACTTTGTGACGATCAGAGGGGCAGGGCACCAAGTTCCTACTTTTAAACCCCTTCAATCCCTTCAGCTTATAAGACACTTCTTGGCCGATAAGAAATTGCCATCTGTCCCATTTTAATATTGACTCTTATACTAGTTCTCATGAGTTATCCCTCCCTCCCTCCCTCCCTCCCTCCCTTCTTTTGTGTACAACATGTCACGTGATTTGAAGTGAAAATCCAAGGAGGTCATTCATTGGGCATCCAAAACCCCCAGTTCCATCCCATCTTGGCTTTCAATAGTGGTGTTTGATGAATCGAACGCAAGGTTAAGGTTAGTTCAAGAAAATTAAAATTGCAATCGTGACCCAATACCTGTCAAATTAGAAATATACTGTCTGGGCTTGGCCTTCTTATTTTTGAGTTGAGCCAGGAATTGCCTTTGCCTTTGTTTTTGCATTTTTTTTTGTTGTCTTGTCATCTATTTTAATATATAACAGTACAATTCTGAATGTTGTGTATCTTTTTTATTTACCGAAAATACCCTTCAAAAATTTGTAGATTTATTTCAATTTATCAGTTAAAGTAATTATAGAGGTATTTGACCAATCAACTTATAAGTTAAAAGCTATAAATTATTTTTAAAAAATTACTTTTAAAAATAATTTTTTTAAAAAACGTGATTAAACATAAACTATTTTTTTAAACTATTCACCCAATCATATTTCGAAAAAGTCATAAATATAAACCATAAACCATAAGCTACTAAATAAGTTACATCCAAACACCTCTAAAGAGTAATTTTAACCATTTAAATTCATTATATAACTAAATATCAGTTTTTCTCATTCCTTACCTTTTTATAACTGTTGTAAGTAAAAAAATTGCACATGCATCACACATGTCTCACCCTTTATAATGTCTTTTGCTATTGTCCGATGTTATATACAATCACTCTTCTCGCCAATTTTTTCACCCACCAGACATAATGCATATAAAACCTACATTAATAATTACATATAAATCCCATTCACTTGTGTCTAGATAAAAAAAAAAATAGGTGGTAAAATAATTTACATATGGCATTTTCCTATCCTTATTCATTAAGAAGTCCAATTGAGCCCATATAAGCTGGGCGGGTGGCTGTCCAAGCTCGACTCGATTTGAGCTTCACCTCCCAAGCCCCAGATCACTCCATTGTAATTAGGATGAATTTACCCCATGTGGTTTTATGCATCAGCAACTAAATTTATGGAGTTTCAAAAATAAGAATCCAAACCAGCCATGGTTTTTTGTATCGGAAAGTATCTCCGTAAGACAAATTTCGACATACCCTTCTACGTATTACAGACGAGAGCACAATCCCCAAATTTGGCAGTTACCAAACGATAACAATCCTGCTACATAAGCAGCAGCAGCGCACACACACACACACACACTCTCTCTCTCTCTCTCTCTCGCTCTCTCTCTCTCTCTCTCAAAAGGCTGAAGAATACTCTCAAATCTGGCCCTCTGAATTGAGAAATTAGTCCCTGCTCCTGCTCCTGGTGGTGGTCCACTTCTCACATACGAAGGGGCTCATCATGCGAGATGAGCCCACCTGAGGGGCAGCTTGACAGCCTTATGGCATAATTTGAAAGTTTTTCAAAAAAATCTAAGCCAAATAAACGAAGGAATTACGAAGTTCAAAAATAAAAAGCGCTGGTACAGATCGAGGTACAGTCAAGATTTCTGAGTGCGAAGTTAAACAACAGCACCAACAAAACAAATCAACACAGTTATCAAGAATGTTGCTAGATCAACCAAAACTGAACAACTTTAAAACAAAGATAAGTATATTGAGATACTTCAACAACTAAGGAATTTAAAGGGTGAGTTCACCACTAATCAGTAAATCCATGGTTTACTACAAATTAATATGGACATAAAATTGCAAGATAGAAACTTCATTATATTTCTTCCTATGCAATCTTGTGTTTTTAAATTCCTTGAAATGACAAAATTAAGATTCTGAGGATCAGTTTTCTTGAATTGCACCATTATTTTTTCTTTATGCCTTTAATTTCTAGAGCAAATCTAAATGGCTTCAAATCCAAGATGATAAACCATTACAGTAACACACTATGTACAGTGAAAAAACACCTATTCAAATTAAAGGAGAAATTCAAACTCAGGTAGCTCTGGTTGGTTACATAGGAAGAATTTTTGTGAAAATGAAACCCATAGGCAATTAGATGGGAAAATTGAGAAAAAGGCAAAGCATTTTGACTAACCAAACCTCTGTGTTTGTAGTACAAGAAAATAGGGATTTCGATTTCACAGACTAAAACACAAAAACCAAATATTAGTCACATAATTATATATTAATGACAAAAAACTAGATGGAGAAAACGGAGAATGATAACTATATTATATATATATATATATTAAAAAAATCACAGATTAATCAAATCAAAATCCAGATCGAGTGGGGAAAATGGACAACAATATTATTAAACAAAAATCACATATTACTCACACAAAAATTCGAAAACAAAGTCCACAGATTAAACACAGCACGAAATCAGATGAAGTGCAAAAAGAGAGTAGATGGAGAAGAGGGAGAATGAATATGGAGCTGTCGTTGACTTACCTCCTCCAGTCACCAACGATCACAAAATGAAGAGAGAGCAGCGAGAAACAACTAGGGATTTTGAGTTGAGTCTTTGTTGAGTCTTCAATCTTGAGGTGAAGTTGAGAGAGAGAGAGAGAGAGAGAGAGAGATGCATGTTGATAGCAACGCAGCTTTGGATGATCATCGAAATTACAACTCTGCAAGAGCTTTCATATATGTTGACTTTATCAATCAAACAAAACACTCATTTTAATAATTTTGCTTGAACAGAGAGGGTCTACCATAGCGAGACTTCATACTCGGAATTTTGTTGAAGTAATTTTTTGCGCTATCACTTAACCAAACCATGATAAGCAGGTTTTAGGCATGGATTTGAGGGAAGGAAAAACACAGATAAAATTGATCGATCACTCCACAAAGCCCATAGAAATATACCCACCGAAGAGTTTAACAAACACAAACAGATAAGAAGTCCCTAACTTTTCACAGAAAAAGCTTCTTGGAGCTTCTTGCAATCGACCAAATAAGCAAACCCATAAGTCATGTTCTTCAAGGTGGCCTCGTGCAGCTCCGCCGATGATGTCGCCGTCGCGTCCGTCGAGAAGAAAACCCTAAACCCCCTCACAAAGGCCTCGCGCGCCGTCGTCTCGCAGCACAGGTTGGTCATCACCCCCGTCACAATCACCTCCTCCGCCCCCATCTCCCTCAGCCGCTCCTCCAGGCCCGTCCTCCTGAACGCGCTGTAGGTGTTCTTCTCCACCACCTCGTCCCCCGGCTTCCGGCCCAGCTCCGGCATCAGTTCCGCCTCGGGAGTGCCGTCGATGATGAGGTCGTTATTCCACCACTCCCCCAACATGCCATAGTCGGAGGGGGACTTGTGGCGGTGGCGCGTGAAGAACACGGGGACTGAGGCCCGGTGGCAGAGGTCGATGGTGGTGTTGATGGCTGGGAGGATGGGCGTGGCCATTGAAGAGAAGTAGTTTTGCACATCAATCACCAACAGAACTGAGGTTTTGGGATCTGGGTATCGCTCCCTGATCTCGAATTTCTTGTAAGAAGAGATCGTCGCCATTGATGGTGGACAGTTAAAAGAGGCAGAACTGAAGGGTGGGCGCTACGGTGAATTTTGTTGGTTTGTTCACAATCTCTGGACCTGTATCTGGAGCCTTCGATGTCAGTGTTACTACTACGCCCTTTCTTTTGCACGTGTATAAAGTCGTGTAATTGGCGTTTTTAGGGGCTATTTTCGTCACCTGGAAAAAAAATCTCGAACTTTCACTTGCAACCTGTTTGGAAATTGAAAAAGAAAAGAAAAATAGTGGAAAATTACTGTTTACTCTTTTTTTTTCTAATTTTAAAAAAAAATAGAGAGAAAAAGGTATAATAACTTAAAATTTTTCCTTTTTTTTTATTTTTATTTTCTCTTTTTCACCCTTTCGTCGTCCCAAGTTTCAAACAGCTAGCCGTCGTTTGTATATAATGTGGTTAAGACTAATTATATCCTTGTTAGAGAGTATTCATTAATTATATTAAATAATATTTCTAGTATAGTAATTTTTTTTTCATTATCCACGTATTTTATTATAGTCTCCAATTATCCAGTTATTTATTCAATACCAGATCACTCTTATTCCATTTATCATAAATGTTGCAAGTCTTGAAAGTGATCTAATAGATATGGTCGAACCCCCCTAACAGTAACAAGGGGAATTACTGTATTTTTTAGAGATAAAATAATAGTAATATGATGCTCCAAGAACCTTGAATAATTTGTCAGTGTACATCACTAGCAATAGTCATAGAACTACATTTGTTGGTGTGGTGCCGTGGCACCCTCTATCTTTTGTAGAATACCTCTATATATAGTATGTAAACATAGTATTTTAACAAAATTTTCATATATTGGCACCCCAATTTTTTGTATTAACACTTGTCAATTTTTGTATAATCCTTTTTTATATAGTATGTATATATAATTCTAGAGAAAAATTAATTGTACTGGGATTCCAACAATTTAAAACTAAGCCCTAATCTAATGTAATATTAAAGATTTTGTATATTAGACTATCAGACTTAATTATTTGTTTTCTTGTACATCTAAATTCCTAACTTATTAAATTAAAAAGATTATGGACTTTTAATGGGCACCATTCAAAATTTAAAAACATCAATAATTAATATGGGCCCATCAAGTAGGCTTATCCATCAAATACACCAAAAAAAAAAAAAAAAAAAAAAAACCAAAGCAATAAAGAAAATCATATGTGCAAAAAACTTCCTTTTGTTTTAATGTAGAAATATGTGCAAAGAATATTTAAAATATAATTATTGTATCAATAGGTGAAAATTTTGTATTTCAAAATTTGGCTCTCACAAACCACAAAGGTTGACTCAGTTATTGGTTTGTTCTTATGCTAAATATAAAGTCTTAAATTCGATCCCGTTTTACACCTCTTTGTAACAGCTATAATTTATACAATTTATGAAATTTACATAATTTATGTAAACTCTATATAAACTTGAGGAGTAGTTGTCTAAAAAGCTAAATACCTTATAGCAAAAAAATATATATTTTGGCACCCAAAATAAATCTCTCATTCCGCTCGTGACTAGCAAGACTCAGCATCTGCAGTGGCTTGTTGTTGTCCCATTTTGATAGCGTCAAACTCATGAAAAGTGATGGAGATTTTTGTGTTTGATGTTTTGGAAGGAAGTGCTAGAGATTTTTCTAGTAGCGGAAGGACCATAAAAAGAACATCCCGTCGATGGTTTCTAAGTGCAAAACCAAATGCCCCCGATCATTTATTACTCAGTTTTTGGTAACAGGATTTGTCGCCAAAAAGAAAAAGGAAGGAATGGAAAATTAAAGCTATATTATTTATTTTTATTTAGCCAAGCTTGATTGTTCATCAAAAATATTGAGCAAGTGGCTTCATTTCCTTCACTTTTTCCTTTCTGTTAGCAATTCTACTTCCAAACAGCGCATTATAGAGCCATCAAAATTCAATTACAGCTGTCTTTGGCCAACTTTAGTGAATATCTGCGACATGGGTAAGGTCACAACCAATTAATAATCATTTTAGAGAGCTCTTCGTCCTATTTATGTAAGTGAAAAGAAAAAGTAATAATAAAAGAATTCCCCTTTTGTGTTTAGCTCATACATTGTAGCTAAATGGAACTTGGAAGGATTTTTTTTTTTCTTTCTTAAAGTGACACAAAGATAATTGCTAGTATGCTACGAATTAAGATGAGCAAAATACCATTTCGTAACTTGATCCTATCTTTGAATTGCCGAAACATTGATACAAGATTTTCATTTGATAGCGTTCTAAACTTTTCAGAAATAGTTTTGTCCCACTTACAGTTTGTGCTTGGGAGCGATTTTAATATCATTAATTTCTTTATGTTATAAATTCGGGCTGGGACATTATGGACTCAAACCGACCGCCACATGCCCTTAAAGAGAACAAAGATGCACGTCCATTGAGTAATGTCCCTTATTGGTGACTTTTTTTAAATACACGCCCAAAAGAATCAAATGTTGTGTAAGCTTGATATGTTAACGTCAACATTGTATTATTTTTCCTCTCTCTCTTCTCTTTGATGATTTTGCGACCGTTAGAGGAAAATTTTTGTGTTGTGGGTGTCTGTTACCATTCATTTTAGGTAACATCATCCATGTTTAATAGGTTCGTGACAATGAGAAAGTGCTAGTGATGCTCTAGTTAATTCTGTTTCATATTCGGGTTGACCCAAATAAGGTAAGTCTTTTGGTTTTTCACTTTCACTTGACTTTTTAATTTCCTACTCTTTGATTTCTCGCTATGTGACAATATAACCACACATTGGGTGAGGGTTGAATTTTTTGTTTAAATGAAATGTATGCATCAAATATTTTCCTATATTTTTAAATTGGAAAATTCCTTTAATTTGATAAATTTGTACATGACAACCACTAGAGTGATGTAGCAATGACATTTTTAAAGTTAAGAGTTATTATGATGAGTATTTTATTTTAAAGTAAAAAAATTCTTATTCAATCACATCATTTTATTTAAAAATTTTATATAAATTATATATATATATATATATATATATATAATATTACATTTGTAAGTTACATCCAATTTAAAAAAGAGATACCAAAACAGCTCTCCTTGTATTAGCATGTGTGATAAAATTAGATTAAGAACTAATGCGCCCAAAATGCAATACAATAGAGCGAGGAGCACGTGTTATCCCCTCCAGTCGAGTGACTCTAGTTCATTTCTTTTCTTTTAGAAGTACAAACGTGAATCTGTAGTTATTATGTAGTGAAATATTTCTCACTGTAGGCTAGTAGTTGAGATAAAAATGATCTTTGAATTAATTTACGAGGCTTCTGCACCGTGTCAACGAGAAGAGAAAGGACATAAATTAACCATTGTGTAGGCAAGAAGTGGAGTGAGCCTAGTGGTTATGGTAATCCTACCAATGTCTCTCGTGAATTTGACTCACATTTCTCATTTTTCAGGATTTTGGTCCTTTAACGTATCAACAAAAAACAAAAAAAGAACTTTGTGTGTATCCAATTTTTTTTTTGTCTCATTTTGTATTATACAAAATTAGAATTTATGTTAATTATATTATACTTGAACTATACATGAAACTAGGGTTGTAAACCGAACCAAGTTACTCGAGCTTAACTCATATTAGGTTTGTTAAAAGTTCGTTTGAGATCGGCTCGTTATGTAAATAAGTCAAACTTAAATACATTTTAGAGCTCATTAATTTTCTAAACTTGACTTGATAAATTTATATGTATTTAGAAATTCAAACTATTCAAGTTTGGTTCGTGATCGGGTCAATTAAAGCTCGTTTGAGCTAGGCTTGAAAGTTAAACAAATCAAGCTTAAACACTTTTTTAAGTTTGTTAAGATTATCAAACCAAGTTTAAATAAATTTTGTTTAGCTCGGCTCAACTCGATTCGTTTATAAACCTACACAAAACCTTATTTTATAAGATGGTGTTTGCCAACAAACTCTGCTTAGATGTTACTACAAATTAAATGTGGATGTAGCGTAATTAATACCCTTACAATTTCTAAGCTTCTTCCAAACCTTTTGGTAGTAGGAAAACAATGGCCAAAATTAATTCGTGGAAATTCATGTGGCCCATGTGAAACATTAACAACCTGTTTGAAACTTAGCAGTGGGCAGGAAAGGAAAGAGAAAAGAGTGAAAAAAAAAATAAGAAAAATTTGATTTTGTAAAGAAAATACAGAAAAAATAAAACAAATGAAGAGAGAGTGTGTGTTTTTCACTCCTTTTTTCTTTCTTTCTTTTTTTTTTTTTTTTTTTCTCATTTTTTTTCCCCTCGTTTTTCTTTCCTCTCTCTCATAGGTAGAATAGAAATGAAAAATTCTTCCTCTCCCAGGTTCCAGACAAGCTGTAATTTTTGCAAGCGCAAGTGGCTGCCGACAACAGATTGAATGGCCCCGGTTTCAATTGTTGATGGAATAGATCCTTGCATATATTGTGCATGGCCGTCTTAGCTGGCTAGCTAGTTTGCTTACCTTGTTGTTGTAATTGCTTTAAAAATAAAATAAAAAAATGAATCATTTTAAAAATAGTGACTTATGCTTGAATGTCAAAAGAAAAGAAAACAAGTTAGATCTCAGGTGGATTGTGGTGTGGGGTTACCCTTTTTGTAAATACTATAAATGAAGTTCCTGTTCCACCAAGAAAAATACGAAGAATTGCTAAGTTGATAGTCCATTTTAATCAAAGATTCAAAATATATCTCTCATGCGTACATAGGCAAGCCTCATCACGTAAAAAAGGGACTATGGATCCTCAAATAAAATTGTGGATTCTGAAAATTTTGAATTATTTGAATTTATGTTCATTTAGAAGTGTGTTTGATTATTACTAATTAATCAACGACACACTAATTTAAATCGCATGTAAGGATAATAAAACACTCACAATGAAT
The DNA here is from genome assembly GCA_033060915.1 of Euryodendron excelsum. Lineage (NCBI taxonomy): Eukaryota > Viridiplantae > Streptophyta > Magnoliopsida > Ericales > Pentaphylacaceae > Euryodendron > Euryodendron excelsum. The sequence continues at coordinate 1,406,552 of CM065378.1, read as the reverse complement.
ACACGATTTTTGCATAGAAACTCAAAACAAGAAAAAATTAAGACAACAACCTTCAGTCCAATCTCCAAACACTATAATCAACTAATAGTTCTTAATAGTAACTTGCAACTGCATCAACTCAAAACCCATAAATTTAAGTTGAATTTAATTTGTTCGCACACATCATAATTCACTGCTCTTCTGTACTTAAACCATAACGAATATTATGTCGTGATTCGATGCTTTAATACACCATTAAGACAAGATTTTTCGTTTGTTTGGGGATTAAAGTTCTTTTACTTGTTAAAGGAAAAAGCATAGAATGCTTATGTTTCTTTGGAACTCTCCAATATGTTGAAAATCTCTATCTAGCTCTCTACGAACTTTGAAAATCGTGCAAGAACAACCAATTAGAGACTTTCCCAAAAATTATTTTGATTGTTGCTACGGTGACAAGGCAGCAAATGATGTTTGCGATCTCGCATGGTCGACGTGAAAGCGTGAAAGTAGTGAAACTCTTTGAAGTTTTGCAAATGACTCAAGTCAAACCTCGCTGGAGCAAGAAGATAGTGTTAAAGGAGAGAAGCTCTTTGAAGTTAGGACAACTAAAAAGATCTCACAGCAGCAAGAAGGGGGTGAGGCCAGCAGCAGAGCGAGAAAATTTATTTAAGAGTAATTATTTATCACAATTTAAAAAAAATTAATCAGCAATAGGACGATTGATTTCCCCATATATGTATAATGTATAAGAAATACTATCCTTTCAAAAAATTTGTAAAAAAAACTTTGCCAGAATGATGCCGATGACATTTTTTTATAATTAAGGGATATCATTTTAAGTGTTTTGTTTTGAAATGCATTTCTTAGATTCAAACACCCCACCTTATACAAAAATTATGTATAAATTTTCTATACATATAACATTACCCTTAATGTTCATAAGCCTATATACAATTTCTAAAGGGTTATTTAAAGAAAAATAATTATTTAACGATTGTACTTCTAATTTTTAGAGAGAAAATTAAGAAATATTTCTAGAGTACTAGTATGTAAAATACAAATTTTAACTATTCAAGGGGCATTTATAAATTTTTAAGGGCCAAATTGAGAATAATTTTAAAACCTATAGGCTAAATCAAATTTTTAAAAAGTTGAGGGAGCAGTTAATTGGGCCAAGGCTCACTTGAATTGAATTCGCAGCTCTGAGTCCATTGAGTCTCGTACGGATTATTCAAACAATCCTTAACATTTATTTAAACACTTACCCTTATTCAACTATACACTTAGCAAAGAAATGGCCATATTACAAGAGCCTTTTTCTAAGGTATCTGTCAATACATAAGGTTCTTACAGTTTCATCAATTCTCAAAGACTAAAAGAACACTATTTCACTTGTGAACATTAATGTTGTGTTTGGATCAATAATTATTGAGAGAAAAGAAAATAGAAGATGATATAAAATTAATCATATGTTTGGTCATTAGATAAAGTGAAGGGTAAAAAACATAAAAAGAAAGAAGTAAAAATTTGAAATTTCTCATTTTGTTATATTTTTTCTCACATTTTATTTTTTCTTTTCTTTTTTCTTGATAAATTTGGGTTCTAAACACAATATATGAGTGCACTTCTCTAAAAGGATGTTTGAATTGTAACTTAAAAAAATCATAAGCTAACAGCTTAAGTTAATTTTAAACAGTCACTTAAATGACTCTTTAAAGTTTAAGCTAATTTTAAGAGTGGTAAGCAGGAAGCGAAACACAGTTCAAAAAAATCATAAGTTTAATTCAAACAACTCCTAAATTTTTATTAGGATAGAATTACAAATGACTACAGATATCGAGTTGAGAGAGAGGATGAAATTTAAAATATTTTAAGGGTAATTATATTTTACCTCTTTTATAGTTTGAGACAAAATCAGATAATCCCCTATGGTTTAAAAGTGAATACATGATCTCTGTGGTTTGGACTTATTTACAAACTGAATGGAAGCCGTTAGGTTTAACGAAAATTTTGTCATAAAGACATTTTCGACATTTTATATCTCTAAATTAGAATATCAAAAAAATAATTTGGCAAAATAACAAAAAAAAATTATTGAAAGACAATCATTTATTTTCACTAAAAAAGGTCAAATAATCTTCTTGATATTTTAATTAGGAGAGATAAAATGATAAAAATATTTTTGAAATAAATTTTTTGTTAAAATTAATAATTTTTATCTATTTTGTAGATAAATCAAAATATAAAAAAATTACGTGTTTAGATAGAGATCACCAAATTTTAATTCAAAAGAGATAAAATATAATTATTCTAATATTTTAATATATTATATTAGACTAGAAAATGTACCCGTAAAAAACACAGACGATTCAATTTTTTTCACCACATTAGGGTATCGCTTTGACACGTGTGCGTGTCATATACGCATCAGTTGGCCCGCCGGGGGGATACTAGAGCCTTCCTTGCATAAAGGCTTCGAAAACCTCCACACCCCGACCTGCAACTGGTTTGAGTGAAAGAGAAAAGTCAGACAGAGAAAGAGTAAGGGAAAGCCAGGGAAACGATGTCGTACTTGCTTCCTCACTTGCACTCGGGATGGGCGGTGGATCAGGCCATCCTCGCTGAAGAAGAACGCCTTGTCATCATCCGATTCGGCCACGACTGGGACGAGACTTGCATGCAGGTTACCCCCCTCTCTCTATACTTGTACATAGTTATACATATCGTGTTTGGATATTCGTTATTCTCTACTGAATTTTATCTGCAATCGTGATTCTGAGTTATTTGGCGTTTGTGTTAAGAAACCCTAACTTTTTGGTTCCCGCTTTTTATTTCACTTTTTTAATTTTGTGAATTTTGACTTTTTTTGGGGTTCTATATATTGATATACCTGCTTGCGCGCTTTCTTTTTCTTTCGGTTATGCTATTTGAGGGTACGATGAATTTCAAATATTTTCCACTGATTGCATTACTGTCAAAGAAGTGTTGACGGGTTATGTTCAGCGTGTATGGTTCATGTGTTGGAATTGTTTTACTGGGTTTGTCGTGCTCTCGCTTTGGAATACAATTTGTTGGCATAAACGTGCCCTGGGTAACTGCGTTTATCTTGTTCTGATTTTTGTAATGGAAGTCTCAAATTATTCAGGAATTTGTAATGGAATCCTATTCTCTAGGATGTTTTCCCGTGTGTGAGGGTGAATTATATTAGAGGTAGAGCCTAATCTTCTGCTACCCCCGATTCCCCAAACCTGGCTCTTCCCCCAACATTTACTCCCGAAGCACGTGTGACCTGTTACAGCCCAAGGAGGGTTCCCTGACAATGCTGCTCATGGCCATCACTGGTAATCATGTGCTCTGTTAACTTTGTTACTTGCCTGACCTCGTCTCCAAGGGAGTAGCCAGAAAAAAGTGGAAAGTAACCTTGTCGGTTGCTTTAGACGTATTTTCATGTTAGAATGATGTGTTTTTAGGAGCAAAGAGGACAAGAAAAGGTGTTACAACTCTGCTTGTGAATAAGATTTTTGGCTTCTTTGTGTTGAAGAATTAATAATTGAGCTGTGTTATGTAGGGTACCCCAAGAATTTATTTTTTTTGAATGATGCTTTGGTCTTGTTTATTCCCAGGATCATTAGTATGGAGGTTAGGTAGCTCTACTTTGAGATACCATATACTATATAGTTGACGGCGAGTCAGGATAGTGCTGCTGTCATTGTTATAGTTATCATTGCTGTTTTAGAATCTAGTCTGCTGCTCTTTGTTCTTTTGAGTCTAATTTAGTGGGCCTTCGCCACGTTGCTGTGGCAAATTACTTGAGTATACTATGATACTCCTCTATTTTCTTTAAAAAATTGATCTCATGGCTAGATAATCCTCTCTAGGTTCCTGATCTAATTGTTTGAGACCAAATCTGATTAGTGGAGGGACTGTTTGGCATAGTTTAGAAAATAGTTCTTAAAACAATTTTTTCGCTTTCAAAACTAAAATTTTTAGAATGCTAGTATTTTTGCTCATTTTAGTGTTTGATAATAAAACACAAAATGGAAGACAGAAACATTTATTTTGTGTTTTCTGAGAAGTAGGTTCTTTTTAACACAGTTTTTGAAGAACTGCTTTTAGGAAAGAACAAACTAAATGAATATTCGGTTTTGTTTTTTTGTTTTTTGGCAACTTTGGAGAATAGGAAACTTTGTTTGATAAATCCTCCACACAACTGTAGCTTCTAATAGGTGTTATATTTGTTTGTATGTGGTATTTCAGGTGATGTAAGACTAGATATGTGCAATTTCAATTGTTTTCCGGTACTTCTACTTTTAATCCTTTGGAAATTGTTGTCATGATCAGATATTCTGCTTTAGGAAGGCTGATCTAGTTCTTGGGGATCTAGGAAGGCTGTACCAGATATGTATAGCTTCTAATAGTCACCATGTTCAATTTGTAGGTGGTTTTTAGATGATGTTAAGAAGCATGAATAGGACACATTGTGGACGTTTTGACATGGTGGTTTTCAAAGCATGACATGGTAGCGACATAATAACAAATAAATATGTATTTTTATTGTATACATGAAACAATAAATATTTCTTTATTTTTTTACGTTACAAATACATCTTTTTTTTTTATTATAACGTGGAACCTCTCCAAGGAAGGGTAGGGTCACATTGGACCCGCCCCCATGGTTTTAAATCACAGTAACAGCTAGTGTAGCTATCTAGAGGTGGAGTAGGCCCTCTCAAACTTGTGAAAATTCTCTTTTTACCTACAGTTTTAGATAATTTTCTCAATTTGCCCCTTTGGCTGTTTCCAAATGCCCCCTTAAATATTTAAAAATTATATTTTTACATAAGTATTTGAAATGTTTCTCAATTTACCCCTGAAAATATATAAATACCATCCTTATATAGCTATTTTTTAAAAAAAACCCCTTTATGTATTACATATAATCTTATATTCAAAATGGGTAATGCTATACATACAGAAAATTTATACATAATTTGTGTACAGAGTGATGTGGCTGAATGCCTTTCGCTTTAAACAGAACACCCATAATGGTGGCTCTTAATTACAAAATGCCATCGCAATGTTATTCTAGTGAAGTTTGTTTTCACAAACAACATTTTTCATATATTATACATATTTATATGGAAGTCAAGTGCTCTATTGTTGATTAGAAAATTTTTTTTGGGGGTTTGTGATTAATGGTTGTAATGGTTTTTGATCCATGTTTAAGTATCTAAAAATATATTTTGTAAATAAAATGGAAAATTATGTTTGTTAAGGGGGGAAAAAAATGAACTTCCTTTGGTAAGGAATTTCACTATTTAGTATGATTAGGAATATTACTATAGTAGATAATTCATAAGATCAAGTAAATATCACCATTTTTTGTGGGTGTTTAGTAGTTGATACACTGGTAATACAAATAGTATGATAACATTAATGGATAATACATTACATCTTTATTACTAGCATTTATTTCTCTTTGATTCAGGAATTCACAAGTCACACCCCAAAAAGAAGGGCGTGGAGGATCTTGTGCTGGAATTCTCTGTCTATAGTATTTTTGTGCATTCAAGGCATAGGAGAAATGCTTCTGGGTTTGGATTTGATGCATTCATTACTTCGTTGTGTTCGATCTATTTTTTCCCCCCACCAAGCTTTTTAAGCCTTAAGCCTGTTTGATTTTGTCTAACCTCTCAGGTTGTGAGAGATTTATTTTTTAGTTTAAGTTTGTATACTTGTTTGCCTCTTGCTTAAGATACCTATACCGGATTGCGTCTTAAATTTCATTGTATAATCTCTATGTTTTAATAATAAAACTACATACTCACCAAAAAAGAAAAATATATATTTAAATACTTATCAGATTAGTTTTTTGTTATCTTGACCAAACTACAAATGTTTTAATAAATTTGTCAATCGTATCGGCTATATCGGTGCCTATAATGGCCGTATTTGTGGATGCAGGCATATATAGATTGTAACGGTACCGTATTAGTTTGTATTGGCTGATGCTGTGGTTTTATTTATCACTGATATATTATCCTGTATTATTTATCACTGATATATTATCCTGTATTCGTAATAGTAGACCAAAACCGTTACAGCTGATATTTAGAAATATGAACACCCCTACTGATAAATACATCTATATTTATTATATTAAAATAAAGAAAAAATCATTTTGCTAATTCTACATGTTGGAAAAGAAGTGTGAACAAAAATACTAATAACTATTTTTGAAAGCTCTATTGATATTCAAACTTGAGGTTTTGGGTTTTAAAATTACTAAAATTAAAAATTCTAAAGTAAGAGCAATTTATAGGGGTATAAATTCACATTTTCTTTTATTTTCTCTTTAGATTCTGAGTTATTTTGTTCAGACTTGTAATGTGCTTTGTGTGTCTAAGTAATAGGCATGTGTATCTGCCAAGTCTTTGAAGCGTGTTTGGCTTTAAAAAAAAATAATATGACACATTTGGACAGGTCTAATATGTTGAGGAGAGTGTGATGTGTTCAACACGTATTCAACATGGTTTTATAAGTGTCTGTATTTTTAGATGCAAGACTAGATACTTTATAGTTTCTTTTTCCATTCAAGTGTTATATGCAGGCCTTCTTATTTCTTATTTTTTATTTTTGTTTTTTCTCTTTGCTTTTCCCTTTTTTTTTATTTTATGTAATCTAAAGCACGGAAGTGGCAAATAGTTGTTTTTGTGTCTTGAAATTATAGATTCAATCAATTATGTGGGCAAAGTAGCTTTAGATTTGATGAGATTATATAAACCCAAGCAATGAGATGTGTTTTCATACTGAACATGAGGCACTGCTAGGTCAGGTGGATGTACGTGGCCCATTTTTATGATACTAGAATGTTGTAATGTTAAGAATGTTACGAGGAGATATGCCCATGAGGAGGGTCAGTGGTGGAAAAAGGTAATTGATTGTAAGTATTCATTGGTCAGCACTGGTTGGACATACAAGGAGTGAGGGAGCCTCATGGTTCGAGCTTATGGAAAGGCATTAGAAAAGGGTGGGCAGAGTTTGTCAAACACATGATTTTAGTATTGGGTGATGACCGTAGATTCTTGTTTTGGCATGATTTATGGTGCAGGGACACTCCCCTCTCGGTTGCATTTCCGGACTTGTTTAGTATAGCAAGGAATAAGAAGGCGCTGGTGGCAGATTATGTGCACTTGTCTGTCTCGGGGATCGTGTGGAATCCTCTTTTTGTGAGGCCTTTACAAGATTGGGAGGAGGAAGCTGTGGATGAGTTCTTTCAGCTTTTGTATGCAGTTAACACTCCAGTACATTGGGACGACATGATGGCTTGGAGCAAGCTGAGGGGGAAGTTTTTAGTTAAGTCCGTGTACCTTAAGTTGGTGGGGGTGGAGAGGCGGCTGTTTCCATTCAGAAGTGTATGGAAGGCTGGCGTACCTACCAAGGTGGCCTTTTTTGTTTGTTCAGCAACTTGGGATTCCATCCTCGCTATTGACAACCTGGTCAAGAGAGGGTTTCAACACTGTAACTGGTGTTGTATGTGTCGTAAGGTAGAGGAGTCGGTGGATCATCTTTTGATCAATTGTGATGTGGCCTACGGTTTGTGGTCTTTGCTGCTTAATGTCTTTGGGGTTCAATGGGTGATGTCCTAAACAGTCTTCCAATTACTGAGTTGTTGGGAGTTAGGCTATAGGAACAAGAGGAAGAATAAAGCCTGGCGTGTTGCTCCTCTGTGTATTATGTAGTGCTTGTGGAGAGAGCGGAACAAACGCACTTTTGAGTATTCTTCTACTCGAGTACATAGTTTAAAACTGAGTCTTTTACACAACTTTCTTTTTTGGTGTAAAGGGAATTTTCGTGAATCTTCTTTTGCCTTTGTGGATTTTATAGGTGAACTCAATCTTCGTGTTGAATTGTCTTAACTAGGTTTCTCTTTGTATACAGGTTGCTCCCCTTTGGAGCCCTTCTTATACTATTTTTACTTATCAAAAATAAAGAAATGTTAAGAATGTTATGTGGTGGTAGTAATATAGAGATGTTAGAAAAGTGAATTCGAAAGGGCAAAATTGCAGAGAGTTTTGTTGATGCCGCTGTTTACCTGGGCAACTAGAGAGGTAAATCGAAACTGGGGAGCGTTTTTTTAACAACTTTTAAAGTGATCATAAGTTGGAAATTATGATGAAACTTACATATTGACTTTAGAGGTTCTTCTGGTCACCTGTAGTCATATTTCCTAAAATTATCTTCGAGACAATTTTATTTTATTTTATTTTTTTGACTCTGCTTGCAGACTAGGGTCTTGGTTTGTGGTGACATACGCCCATAATTTCTGGATCTGTTAATACAAGTTTCCTCTTGAATACATTCTATTATTCTAATAAAAACATGCTTTTTCACTTATTCAATAGCAAGTTCTCCTTTTTGGTGCGATGGTGAGGGGGCAGGTGATCAAAAGAAGGATGAATAAATAATATCTTGGGCCCTTCTAAATGGTCATGTAGAACTTCTCGATAAATGAAAAAAAAAATTGAAAAACTAGACATCTAATTACAAGGGTACAGATACAGTAGGAAAAGGTTTGGACCTAAGTAATTGATTCATGGAGCATGAGCCGGAGCAGGAGTGAGAATGCACCTGAGTCATTTTTTCAAAATAATATGAGCGACTTCAGAGCATGTATGTATATATACATATAATATTTGTATATTTTTATTATTAATTTTCTATACATCAATTCCGCAGGTAAAAAATTAAACTTTATATAAATATTAAGAAGTTGCAGTACTTGTGAAAGAAAAAATAAAAGAAACAATGATGTTGCAAAGTTTGAGGTGCCAAAGATTGAACTATATTCTATGGACATCATTAAATAGGTGTAAGGCATATAGGGCGGCCCACAGATGTGTAGGAAAGACCAGGCAGAGGAAGAGAGGTGGTTGAAAAGACTAGGATGGGACAAATGAGCTTCCCAAAAAGTCACTCACCATGCAAAAAGAGTCCATGTGGCGTTTAATTATAGTTTTAAAATAAAATCCATTGGGAATTCGCGAATTTGACTAAGAAAAACAGCGAATTTGAGTAGGACAATTCAATTTGCTCTAAATTTGTTGATGCGTGAATGAGATTAGGATTCGTCCCCCTTAATTGGTGAATTGGGTTAGTAAGGTTTGGACAGGTCCATTCATTCACTTTTCTTTCGAATTAGCAAATTTAGATGAAATTACCCATCCTTATTTGCTGTGCTTTTTGACCATTTACTTGTGTCTTCTTCTTTCAAATGACAATTTGAAAGTTGTGAAAGTTTTTAAACCCCGTTTCTTGCATTTGTTCAACCCTATATGAAATCATTCAATAAATAGCACAATTATTAAAAGTCACAAAAGAGTTGGAAAAATCCTAGAGCTTATATTAACAGATGATACTAATATACTATTTACAATTTGGCCATTGTTGAGTGAACGCTTCAACTGAGAACACAAAAAAAGTCACTAGATGGTAGAAAACTAGCTAAAAGATGGATGGTGAGGATAATAATATTGTTGTTGGGTAATCGTGGCTCTAACTAAGATCACAAAGAAAGGCACTAGATGGTAGAAAACTAGCTAAAAGATGGATGGTGAGGATAATAATATTGTTGCTGGGTAATCATGGCTCTAGAGCCCGTAATGGGAAATGTATTTCATATTTTGCAAAGTCCCTTGGATCAACTTGTAAGTTGGCTCATTTAAGTAAGTTTTAAGTAGCTTATGGCCCTTTTATAAGATTTTTGTTTTGTGGTTTTGGGTATAAAAATCAAAAGCATTTACTTAATGTCCATGAAAAACGTAGAAAATAGAATTATGGTTGAAAAAAGCTAGTAAAGATGAAAAATAATAGTTAAATAAGATGAGCTAAGCATCTTTAACTATTTTTTTTCATTTGTACCTAGCTTTTTGTTGTAGCTTTGACCAAAAAATAATTCATGGAAAATAAAATTTTAGTTAAAAAACGCTAGTTAAAAAGGCTCATAAAAAATTGCTCATTTGGAATATAGCTTATTTAATTAGCTTTTTTCGGCCTTTACGAGATTTTTCAATCAAAGTTTAATTTTTGACCTTTTTATGGGCTTTTAGTTTAGGCTTTTAGCTTTTTAACCGAAAACCAAAAAAAAAGTTAATAAAGAGGCCATAAGCTACTTAAATAACTTAGCTTATAAGCTAATCAAGTAAGCTTTTTTATTGACTTTTTTAATTAAAAATTTTCATTTTTTTAACTACTTTAAGTTTTATTTTCGGTAAAAAGCCAAAAGCCTAAATTGAATGTGCATTAAAAAAGTTGAAAATTGAATTTTGGTTGAATAAAACTACTAAGGGAAAAGTCAGTTAAAAGAGCTTATAAAAAAGCTAATCTAGGACAATTTTTTGTTAGCATTACTAAAATTTATACATTCATCTACCCAAATTTGTGATTAATTTGTTGATAATTAACTTATCTAGTTTTTAGATATTTGGTGACTGCATAAATGTGGAATGGTGGTACCATTGGAAAAATTTTGATAAAGCTAAGCCGTAGTCGAAGAAGCACGACCACTTGTAAGAAAATGCTGTGTCCATGTTGGACACGACACTTATTGGACACTTTCCCGACATGTGTTGCACACCCGTCCAAACGTCTCATATTATTTAATTAATTTTTTTTAGAATCGGACACGCTTTGGATATTTGGGGAACACACTTGTCCACCCGTGTCCATTACTTACACATATGAAACACTTTGCAAGTTTGAAGAAAAACTTGGAATGCAATTATAAAATAAAAGCAATATGATTTACACCTAATTTGATGTTTGAACTATATAATATAAGATTTTTAATTTTAATTAGTGTTATTAAGTATATTTTATTATCTGAGTAAAGTATTTATATTTATGGTGTGTAGAAAAATACACGCGGCAGGTGCAGGTTGGTATTAGTGCTGTGGTTGATCTAAAGCTAAGTACTCTACTCTTGACCAAGTTTTGGATTTTGTATAGCTTTTCGATATACTTGTGGAGGTGCATAGGTGGCATTTCCCTTGATGCCTTTCTTTTAGGAAATTTGTTATTTAGCAAAGAAATAAAGAGTATGCAGCCCTGTGGGTACCAAATATTTATAGCTATGGAGTATGGCGTTTGTCTTTCATGCCCAAAATTTTGTGTAAATGTTAGCTGCTCTATTGTTATCTGTGTTGTATGGAACAGGGCAATAGAACCTGGTTTGTCTGACTAACTAACTATTGCTGTTAACCAAACCCAACTTTCTTGTGGCATTATAAAGCATGTAGATTTTGTATAGGGTTGGGGTTTCCCTAATCATGGATATGTGCTTATTTTATATGGTTTGGTCATATCAACACCTTGGTACATACTACATGATTAGTTTAATTTGTTGGAGTAAATATATTTTTCAAATCTGTCCGACGTTCATAGGGAAGCATGCTTACATTTATCTTCTTAAAGTAGCTTTGATTGTACTTAGGTGTAGGTCCTGGTCCTGCTGGATGTTTGATGGAGATTTTGGTGGGCAACATGTTCGAATCTTGCTTATGAGAGAAAACTTATCTATGAATAATGGCAGCTAAATAATGCTTTGATAATATAGCTTTTGGCATTGTACATTTCCTGATAATTTCCAATACAATTCATAGAGGAACTTGTGGTGGTTTTTGAAATAGGTATACCAGCACAATTTAAATATCTGGCTTGTTGGTTTTGTAGGTGCTAACTTGCTGTAGTGCTTTCCTTCTCCTTTCTCTTCGATACGGAGGGTTCGATCTTATTATTATAGGGTCTGTGCCATTTTTTTTTAAATCTCGTCAGTTTTATGCATGTGTGATCTGATTGGCTGGACATAAGCGTACCTTCATTTTTGGGATATGTATCTGATTGGAACTATGAAAATAGGAATGTTTAGCTACCCTAGGTTTGACTTGTCAAGGTAACTTCAATCAAGCCGCAGTGGGGCTCGGAGTTTGCAGATGTTACCTTCAAGTTTTTGCAGTCTAGATGTTTCATAATCTTTGTTCATTGCCTAAACCTGCACATGCATTGTTTACTAGATTCCATGGAAGTGAAAACAAATCAAACAAAAAATTTATGCTATTCCATTGTTTGTGTATATTATTTCTTGTATGGTATGTTTTACAGAATTTTTTTATAATTAAAAAATAACATCAACAAAATGTTGATGTTATTTGTTGTCTGTTTATATGATATTCTGTATAGTCTTTTTGTTGGAAAATTATGTAAATGGTTCTTTTTTAATCAATAACATTAAAGCAAAAGAAAAATAGGAAATTAATCCGTGGTCCTTAAGAAACAATTTCGCCCCCACTTGGTTAAAACCTTGATGCTGATCATCTCGAGCTGATCGTCTTTCATGATACAACGGCCAACCTTTTATGGTGCTCACTCTCCAGAAAGATTTGAACTTGTATGTTGGAAAGATCAAGGAAAGATAATCAATGAAGAACATACAGAGAAAATGTATGATGAAAAAACCATAAACAGTCAAGTAGTGGAAAACAGAGTAGAAATGATTAAGCTTTTTAAAGGAGAGAAGTATTATTCTCCAAATAGTTAAGTGGCAGGCAATATAATCAATAGGCAACTATGCCATGCCAACATATAATAAAGATGAGCAAACAATTAATGAAAATGACAAACAAAACAAACTCCTATAAGATCCACATGCAATAGAGTGGTGTAAAAAATTTTACGAATCTGAATCACGTGCTCTAGGAGAATGGCATCAAACAAAACGATGGAAAACAAAGCAATAAAAAAATTGTCGGTTATTGCTTTGCACAGTAGTTTTAACTGTTTACACTATAGCTATTGTTTTTTGTATGTCAGACCACAACAGTATGTCCCATTGAAGTCTACAAAAAATAGGTAGGCTATTTCTCCCGTATTGATAGTCTCCATACTTTTGGTATATATTGTTGTGATGGACTTTTTAGTGCATATTTGTCTTTTACCAAAATAAAATATGGGAAATTTTGAAGCATTTTCTAACAATCCTAGACGTAAGGAAGTTGTTTTACGAATCAATAGATTAAAGGCTACTTTGTTGCATACTTTTCATTTTTGGCTTTCTGATATTTTTTTGCCAGTGTCATATTTTTTGTGATTCTTCTTTTGCTATGATAGGTTTAGAGATGATCTTTTTTTGAGAGGGAGGATCTAGGGTTTCTTTTTTGCATACATCTTGTGTACAAGAGGAGTTGCTTTCTTTTGCAATAAATAACTTGTACTCTTCAAAAAATCAAATTGATTCTCATTTTAAAAATATAATGAATAAATGGAGATCATGAATTGATATCGATGTTTTGTGAACTTGAATGGTAGTGTCTACATATCATGAATTATTAGAGCTAGGTGACTTTGAGTCTTGAACAATACACTTCTAATGTGACCCAACTAAACTGCGCACACAAATCAAGTATTTACAAGACGAGTTCCCGTGTTGGAACCTTTATTGTCATGCACCTTACCTAGATTTTCATAAGTGCTTTAAAGAGTAGCCCCAACTCTCATACAAAGCGGCCTCAATTCCACACATGTATAGATGAACTCATAAAGTCTGTGCTGTTTCACACCACCTTTACAAGTTATACGATCAGTAAGAGCTTAAGCCTAGCCCTCACATATTTTGTAGCTTGCACAATCAACATCATAGTAGGGACACTGAGATTATAGTGCTATATTGAATTTCTTTGTGACTTGTTACCCTTTGAATCTAGTTCATGGAATCTTCAATCACATATATTGGGTTGCCATCATAGGAGAGAGACACAATGGATGTAGCCTAGAATGATGTTCTAGACTTCAACGAGACCTACGGTGATGTCTGATTTGTGAAATGCAATAGTTACAGGATGCAACAGTGAGGCTACAATGCAAAACTGTAACCAACACAGCTTGGATTGTTTTGTTTTCTGCCGTTTTGTTTGGTTGCAAACAATACACGTGTGAATTAGATTTGGGGAAATTTTGCACCACTTCATTGCATGTGGTCTTACAGGCCTTTGTTTGTTTGTCTTATTATTATAGAGCAATGCTACGAAGAGTCACTTTGACTATTGCTTCCCAGGAGTTGACTCTAGCTTCTAAGGCTTTTATTGGCAGCCGAAAGTGAAATAAATAGAGACAACTTTTCTCTTTCCCTCGTCTTTCTCTCTACACCAACACTTTCTCTCTCTAAAAATCACAAACAACCTCCCTCTCTCTAGAAACCTTCCTTTCTCTCTCTAAAGCTCATGGACCGACATTGCAAATCAGAAAACAATGCACCTATTTACCTTCTGCTGCACTTTTCTTCCTTCTCCAACTTGCGATAAGCCATCATGGCAGCCAACTATGTGATTATGAGAAAGAAATTATGGCCATTGGATTTGTGGTAATGGATCGTGTTTGTGAGGCTCTACTAACTTTGATGCGCCTTGTGATTGTGTGTGAGTGAGTTTTGTGAGCCTTCTTGTAAGGTGGAAGAGGCTTTCACTAGCTCTTTTCTTTTGTGTCTACCTGCAAGAAAAATACTGAGTATTTAATGAATGGCTTTAGATGTGTGGGAGCTTTTGTGTCTAATTGTGCCACCCCCTTTCAAAGCTCTTTTGAAAGAGAAGGTGAGTTGTAGGGAGGGAGAGGAACTGCTGCCCATGTCATCTTCCACCTCAAGGAAGGAATCCAAGAAAACAATATAGTTAGAACAAGAATCAATCAATAAAGTGCACCAAAAACCTTTGTGTGGCTAGGGCTCTTCACGAATTTAGGCGATTCAATTCACATTGTATGCTGTGTAGAAGACAATCTTTGTATGTTCGCTGCATTTGTACACTTAGTTTGGTTAGGCACTAATTGTATGATTCATGTGATTAAGGAAGGTTAGGTTATTGCTTTGTGATTGTAGATTCAAGTTCAATGGTAGAAGTGATATAGATGTCATAGAAATCATGTTTAGTGATGTTTTGGGTAGGAATTCAAAGGCTTGAGAGATGAGCATTTGTGCTTGAATGTGGCATGTTGATAACCAAAAGATTGGGTCATGAGTTAGGAAGTTTGTGGAACTATTTCTGTGACTATTTGGAAACCTTTCCATGTATGCTTTTCCCAATATATCAGATCCTTTAGAGTCTAGTTTTTAACCTGGAAAAAGTGGAATCGAATTCTAGGTTGTCTAGAGGGAGTTAGGGTTGGATTATCGATAGGGTGCGATCTCTAGATGTGATGTAGAAAAAGTTACAGTGAAGTTCATAGAACAAATCTTAGTGGTTGAATGGTTTCCTAAGTGTACAATAATTAGTTTGCTAGTTTTCTTATGTGTTTTAGTTTCCTATCTAGTATTACTTGTTCACCAATCTAATATTATTTGTTCACCACTTCTCTTCAGCCTATATATAGTGGTTCTTTTTCACTGTAATGAACAACTTTTGATCAATTAATATTTTAGATTTGAAGTGTTTACTTTTGTTCTTAGTGCATTAAGTTATTTTAGGTTATTGACGTTTGTCATAACTCTCTTTTACGTTTTCGTTCTGCGTCAATTGGTATTAAAGCTTTGATTTGCCTGGCTTGATGGCAACTGGTGGAGCCGAAACCAACAATCTTATTGGTGATGGTCATGGGATTGAAGCAGGCACAACAAAAGTAACTCACGGAGATTTATGAGGCACTACTAAGACTTGAATTCAACGCCAACAGAAATCCGTTGTTAGACAGGAGTTGAGTCGGAGGAGTGGCTCGAGGTCAACTCGTTGACAGACCTGTTCAATTTTGGAAAGGCGTCATTAGCAACAATGCCCAGTACATGGAGATAATTTGGATGATGACAAGGAAGACAAGGGGCAATACGAGGTTTGAAGGCGAGCACGAGGAAATCGAGAGTAAGAGGACTACCGGATGAAGGCGAACGTTGCCACTTTTAATGAAAACATTCATATGGAGGATTTTATTGACTGGTTGTTAGAAGTTGATTGGTTCTTGATGGAAGTCTTGGAGAAGAAGATGGTTCGTTTGATTACCTTCAAACTCAAAGGCAGTGCAGTGGTTTGGTGGGATCAATTGCAAAGAAACCGACAGAGGCAAGGACGATCTCCAGTAAGAACGTGGAGGCGCATGCAACAATTGATGATGGAGAGATTTCTACCACCCGACTACGAGCAATATCTATTCCAGTTATATTAGAGTTGTGTACAAGGTAATTGTTCTATTTTCGATTGCACCGCAAAATTCACTCGTTTGTCAAATAGAAATAATCTTACAGAGACGGATGGTCAACGAGTGGCACGGTACCTCAACGGTTTAAAACCATCCATCCGAGGAAAACTTGGGTTACAAGTCCTGTGGATTGTTGATAAAGCTCATAACATGGTGTTGAAGGTAAAACTATTGGAGAGGGCTAGAGGGAAATCTTTTCGCCAGAATCATGTAGAGTCTTTTTTTTACTCATCATTAGAGAAAGGACAAGGAGAAAAAATCACAATACCACCACTAAAGTTGAATACTCCTATCATCAACAACAACACCGCCGCTAGGTGTGCACAAGCTACACCTCGACCCAATGTTAATCCGTATGTCCGACCGGTAATTGGTAACTGTTATAGATGTGGTAAGTCTGGACATCGCTCTAATATATGTTTAGCGCGTAGGCTAGTCAACCTTATGAAGAATGAAGTCAAGAATGATGGAGAAGCTGAATTTGAGTAGGAGGATCCATATGATGAGGCAGAATTTGCAGAAGGAGGAGCAAGAGTAAATTGTGTGGCGCAGCGTGTTCTATATGTGCCAAAGCAAACTGAGTCAAATCAACACATCTTTCAATCTTATTGTACCATTAATCAGAAGATCTGTGATTTGATTGTGGACAACGACAGATGTAAAAACTTTATCCAAGAGGCTAGTGAAGCACTTGAGATTGCTAACGAAGAACCATCACAACCCTTACTCTATTGGGTGGATCAAGAAGGTGCCAACTGTGAAGATGACGAAGGTTTGTCAAGTTCTCATCACCATTGAAAAGCACTACAATCACAAGATTCTTTGTGATGTTGTCGACATGAATGCTAGTCATATATTGCTTGGAAGGCAATGACAAATGTAGAGATAACATCTATCTTTTCACATAGGGAGGTTACAAGATTGCCATGACTCCATTAAAAGCTACCCTGGTTTCAATAATCCCTTTGAGGTGGAGGGATAGTCTTTTATTACTTTTGCAAGATCAAGTACGGTGTTCGTAACTGATATTAAGGAGGCACAAGAAGTCTATAATATGATAGTGAAGGCACTTATGGTAGAAGATTCTAAAGCCACTGCAACGATACTTACAACTCTACACTCGTTGTTGGAAGAGTTTAGGGAGATCATCCCAAAGGATTTACCCGATGTGTTACCCTCCATTCGAGACAATCAGCACCACCTTAACTTGTTGTTAGGAGTGAGCCTATTGAATCTTTCGCATTGTTGTATAAGTGCTTTGGATCATGAGATCTTATGAGAGATGGTTGAAAGTTTCTATGCAAAGAGTTCATTAAAAAAAGTACGAATCCATGTGTAGTGTCAGCCTTGTTCATGTCAAAGAAGGATGAGAGTTAACGTATGTGTGTTGACAATCGTGCTATTAACAAGATCACCGTCCGCTACAGATTTCTTGTCTCACGTTTGAATAATATGCTAGACATGTTAGGGGGAGCCACATTATTTTTAAAAATTAATCTTTATAGTGGTTATCATCATATTTTGATACGGTCTGGAGATGAGGGGAAAATAGCTTTTGAGACAAAGGATGGACTGTTTGAGTGATTTGTGATGCCTTTTGGGCTGTCTAATGCGTCAAGCACTTTTATGCACGTGATGAATCAGACTTTGTGGCCCTTTGTAGGTAAGTTTGTCGTTGTTTACTTTGATGTCATTCTTATCTATAGCAAGTTAGAGTCGGAGCACGTGAATCACCTAAGGTAAGTGTTGACTGCTTTGAAAGAGACCAACCTCAAGAATTGCAGTTTCATAGCAAATAAATTATTATTCTTGGGGTACATAGTTGGTTCTAAAGGAATTCACATGGACGACGACAAGGTGCTTGCAATTTATGAGTGGCCAACACCAAAGACAGTAAGTGAAGTTTGAAATTTCGATGGCCTTATTACATTCTATCTTAGGTTCATTTGAAATTTTAGTTCCATCATGGCGTTAATCATAGTGTGCTTAAAGAAAGAAAAATTTTTATGGGGTGAGGTAGTAGAGAATAGCTTCGTGCTGATCAAAGAAAAACTGTGTATAGTTCCTATTTTATTATTATTTGATTTTGAGAAAATTTTTTAAGTAGACTATGATGCAAGTGGAATTGGGGTTGGAGCTGTATTGTCGCAAGAGAGGTGTCCAATGGCATTTTGCAGCAAAAAGTCAAGTGATGCTCGTCAATAGTGGAGTACTTATGATTAAGAATTTTATTCAGTGGCTTGCACGTTGAAGCATTGGGAGTATTATTTGATACCCAGGAAGTTTGTACTATACGTAGATCATTAGGCTTTGATGTTCATCAACAACTAGAAACATTTTAACAAGATGCATATCAGATGGTTAACCTTCCTACAAAAGTTTCCTTTCGTGATCAAGCATAACTCTGAAGTTCTGAACAAAGTAATTGATTCTTTAAGTAAATGAGCTAGTCTTTTAGTCATTTTAACCCATGAGATAGTTGGGGTCGAGTGTCTAAAAGAACTTTTTGAGGATGATAAAGACCTAAAAGATATTTGGATCAAGTATAAGAGTCTTAGGCAGTAGGCGATTTTTGCACCAACTATAGTATTTCTTTTAAGGTAACCGTCTATGTGGACAGCGAACATCTTTACAAGAGAAGCTCATTTGTGACTTGCATGTAAGAGGCTTAGGGGGGGCATTTGGGCCGATATAAGATTGTAGCCAGTCTTGAAGAGCGATACTGTTGGCCACAATTGAAGAAAGACGTGGGCAATTTTGTGTGCAAGTGTTACACATGTCAAGTATCCAAAGATCAGTTCCAAAACACTAGTCTTTACACACCTTTATCTGTGTCTAATGCTATTTGGGAGGATTTGTCTATGGATTTTATGCTAGGATTACTCCGGACACAACGAGGAGTAGATTTTGTTTTCGTGGTGGTTAACAAATTCTCTAAGATGGTACACTTTATTTTTTGTCGGAAAACTTCAGATGCTACTCATATTGCACGTTTGATCTTTCTAGAGGTGGTTAGATTATATGGTGTTCTCCAGTTTATTACTTATGATAGAGTTAGCAAATTTCTTAGGCATTTTTGAATCACCTTGTGGCAGATGTTCGACACGCCACTAAACCAGAGTTTTACCATTCACCCTCATGCTAATGGCTAGACGGAAGCCACAAGTCGAATTTTGGGCAACTTGATTCGCTGTATTT
This sequence comes from Euryodendron excelsum, assembly GCA_033060915.1. Classification (NCBI taxonomy): domain Eukaryota; kingdom Viridiplantae; phylum Streptophyta; class Magnoliopsida; order Ericales; family Pentaphylacaceae; genus Euryodendron; species Euryodendron excelsum. The sequence continues at coordinate 1,387,145 of CM065378.1, read as the reverse complement.
GTGGCGACCGTCCAAAATAATGGGATCATGCACTACTTCAAGTTGAATTTATCTACAACAATGTCGTGAATAGTGCAACAAGCAAATCGCCATTTGTAGTAGTTTATACTACGCTACCAAGACATGTGGTTAATCTTATTTATTTACCAAAAGGTTTAGGAGTGAGCATTGCTACAAAGCACATGGTTGCGCAGTGTCAAATCATTCAAGCAGAAGTTAGAAAAGACTAATGCAACGAACAAAGCTACTGTTAACAAATACCGTAGCTTTAAAATTTTGAAAGGAGAATTTGTGATGGTGTTCATGCGCAAGGAAAGATTTTCAGTAGGCAGTTATAACAAAATGAAGCAAAAGAAGTATGGTTCTTGTTAGAGTTCGAAAAAACTGAATGACCATGCTTATATTGTTGATTTTTCGGAGGACATGGGGTTATTCAGAATCTTCAATGTAGTCAACTTGTATATGTACCATGTAGAAGAAACGCTTTATCCTGAATATCACTTGAGGTCGAGTTTTTTTTAAGTAGAAGGGATTGATGTAAAACAAGTTGCAAAGAAGTTCATGAAACAACTTGATAAAGCGCGAGTACGCTCAGATGTGTACTCTAGTTTTATGGTCTCCTATGGAATAACTTGGGAGTTGAATAGTTACTTAAGTCTGTAGTTCCTAGTTAGTTTCTTTATGTATTTTAGTTTCCTTTTTAATAGTACTTGTTCACCACTCTAGTATTACTTGTTCACTACTTCTTTTCAGACTACATATAGAGGCACTTTTTCATTGTAATGAACAACTTTTGATCAATTTATATTTCATATTACAAGTGTTTACTCTTGTTCTTGGTGCACCAAGTTATTTTGGATTATTGACATTTGTCATATCCCGTATTTACGGTTCCATTTTGCATCAAGAAGAAAATTGCAGGACAAAAAAAAGGGTTGAGTGTCACTTAAAACTGAATTTACTCACAAGACTTGGATCAGGTTGGGCCTATATGGTTTGAAAGATATATACGTACAGTTCTATATACAAGAAACGATGCGTCATTTCGATGTTTCTAGAATAAGTTATGGCCAAAGTACTCAAACGAAGCATAATCTCGAGTTTTCTTGAGGTTTTCACAGGCAAAATAGTGAAGTGTGTTCAGGCTGTTCTTATATAGTTGATTGTAGAAATCTGTATGTAATTATATTTAAGCATTGGCCTTGAGGTTGGGTGTGCCTATGACATTTTGGGACATATAATAATGAACTTTGGAGCTGTATGTCGATGGTATAGTACTGAACTGGAGGTGAGTTAGAGTTGGATTAGATGGAAATTGTTGTTGCCTTAATTATTACCCATAAGTGGATTAGAGTACCTGAACAACTAGGATTCCTTTTTCACCAATGAGATATTTTATACCAACTAGGGTTCTTGTAGGCACTTCAAACCAATATTCAATACTTCACAACCATATCAAAACACATAATCAATGCAAAATCCATATATCCAAATTATCTCACGAATAACTTAAAACTTTTAATAGGAATTGATATTAGTGACACCAAGATTTTCTATTGACTAATAGTTGGCAAGACTTCGAATAGCAAATTTGAGTCCATAAAAGTTTTTTTCATAATTATTTACCTTTGAAGATTCCATTAAACATTGGTGTGGACTTTGAAAACGTTTCTATGATATTTCTTTTTCGATTTTCATTATCTTTACATTTGCATTATCTTTACCTGCAAGCAGTAATTTCATTAATCTAAGTGTTACAAAACAATCCCTAAAGTTCAAAAACAAGATCCTCATGACCTACACAAATATTCCAAATCTCACCATATTATTGATAACTCTAGTTGAATGTGAAATGTTTATAAAATGCTTAAGATCTCAAGCCTCATAATTAAAAATAGGTAAGGAAATTGAAAATCACCTTTTGACAGCGTCATCTACTCTTTACTTCTATACAAGTTCAACCATGATAAACAATTGCAAATTACTATAATGACCTTGAAATTTCCACGTTATGCTAATAAATTCTTAACCACCAAACTAACTCTACTCAAACGAACAAAATAAATAATATTAGGAATCACCGTTAAAGCATCTAGAACAGCTATCGGATCTTCCCAATTAATGAAATTGAGATCAACCAAAAAACTGAATTTACTCGTGAGACTTGCGCTAGGTTGGCCTATATGATTTGAAAGATGTATGAGTCTAGTTCCACATACAAAAGAATAGTGTACCTTTTTAATTTTTCTAGAATGAGTTATGGCCAAAATACTAGGTGTGTTTGTTCTGTCTGAAAATAGAGCAGGGGCAATCTGGAGTTTTGTTCGCATTATTCGGTGAAATTGGAACTGTGTGCCATAGATGATTGAATGGTATAGGAAGTCTAGTTTCATCCCCCAACAAACGGAGCATAGTTTTGAGTTGTCTAGAGTTTTCTATAGCCCAAATAATGCAAAGTGTTCAGCCAAAATAGCATTTTTGGAACTAGTGTATAACTAAAAATGTTATTTTTATTTACTATTACTAATTTGAACCTTGTTTGCAAAATTATATTTGTTACAAATTGTTGCATTGCATTATTATTCACTAAGCTGTGAGCCCACCTTGACATGGAGATGAATAGAGTCAAGACTCTGATTACGGGGGCCTTATGTATGATCTCCATAAGATCTTTGTTTATCTCGTCCATTGTTTGTTAACTTTAATCTTTGGATTTTATAGACTTAGTGATTATCATTGTCTCCTTTGATTCTTGGGGTGGTTTACGTGAGTTGGTTAACTCTTCATTTTTAGGATTTGTTCAATTTAGAGTTTAACTATTGAAAGATGATGGATTTTACTTTGATTTTGGGTTTGATTAGTTGAGGAGTATTTCACCATTAGAGTTTATTCATTTATTGTTTTTATTAGCTTGAATAGGTAGTTAGGCTTTCGAGTCCCATGGTCCAAGGCACCAAGGTTCATAGCCAGTCATACTCCTAGTTGGGGTGTGGCTAGAGTGTTATCAGGGCCTTAGTTTTCTAACCTTTGTCTTTTGTGGATGTCCATTCCCCAGAGTCCTCTAGGCATATGGGGTGTGACATATTATACTGTTGAGGCATATGGGGTGTGACATATTATACTGTTGGAGATGATCTGACCCCAAGCTAGGATATGGATTGTGGGGTTCTCTAAATTGAAACCATTATATTTTTTTTTATAGAGATACATGTTCGAATTTCATATTTTATGAATTCGTATTTAATCTTGGTGGATCGGCATATAATAACTATGAGTGAGGTCTAGGATCTATAATGGTACTGATAGGTAATGATCTCAATGTAATTGGAGATAAGTAATTTTGAGGTTTAATGATGTTGATATTTTCCTTAGTGTGTTAAGTGAATTGGAGATATTTATAGAAATGCTCATGAGGTTTACATATTTTATGGAGATGTATTTAATTTTTACCGATTATTCTATGGTAACAGTGAAGCTAGGAAGTAAAGACACTTCATTTAGGGCTTCGTTTAGAGTGTCGTTTGTGTGTTGGACACGTGTCGGATACGCATACTCCTCGGAGTGTCCGAGATATATTTGTGTCTGACACACCAATTGGCCTGTCCTAAATTTTTTTTTATTATTTCAATGGACATGCCTAGGACCCAAATTGGACATGTGGGATGCATATTGCAGACTATGATTATTTACTGCCAGACTACATGCCTGTGTTGCTGCTTTTTCTTCTTTTCCTTGTGTTCTCCTTCCTTCACCTTTTCCTTTTCTTCTTGTTCATTTTTCGTTCTCTTGTAGTGGCAGTTCTTCTTCACTTCGGAGACTTTATGCCCCTGCTGATTCTTCCTTTTCTTTTCCTTCTAGTTCCTCTTTTTCTTCCTTTTTCTTTTCTTTTTTGTTGTCGTCTTCTTTCTTTTCTTTTCTCATGCTAGAGCAGTAGTGGAGCCAACCTTGGGCCTAAATCAAATTAGTGCTTATAGTTTAATATTTTTGGTGATTTGTGAATGTTACATTAATAGAACTTATAATTAAAAATATAAAAATATATTTTTTTGCTGTATCCCTAGCGTGTCATATCTCATTTTTTAAAATTCACCATGTCCTTATTGGTACTTCTTAGCTATGAAGTGGGCCAGGTTCTAAAACTTGGATCGGATTCTCTTTTTTAGATTGTACTATTCAATATTGGTGCTTAAGAGACAATGTTTACCAATAAAGGGTTACAGTATTAGAAGTAAGTGACAACAGACCTTGTTTTTCTAGTTCTGCAATGTAAGGTTTATGTTTCTTACCTCTTCTTGAAGCTAGAATTGAATCGCCAGAACTCATGAAGAGCCCTAGCTATGCAAAGGTTTATGGCCCCCTTTATTGATTGTTTCTTGCTCCACTATGGGTTTATCTTGGATTCCTTTCTTGATGTGGAAGTTGGAAAAGGCAGCAGCTCCTCTCCCTCCCTACAACTCACTTCTCTCTCAAAGGGGCGGCACAGTGAGACATAAAAACTCCCTTACGTCTTAGGTTTCCTTGCTCTCCTAAGCCCAAGTCTAGTTGTACTCACTGAGGCTATACAAATAGGTTTATTCCCAAGACACTTGGCACATTATTGTTGGCTAGACTCTAAATTATTATAAGAAGGTCACGAAGCTCACACATAATTATAAGGCGCACCAATGTTCATGCAGCCTCACAAACACTATCCTTTACCCACGTAGTTAAAATATCCAAGGAATTCATCAAGCATCCACCAAATTAACTTGAAATCATGTACAATAACTAAAATACTTATGGAAATTATGATCTCAGTTCTCACACTCTCTTCGTGTAAATTAAAGTTTCGTCCCCAAAACTTATCTAGTCACGCTTGTCAATTGATATGGGCATTGTCCCCAAAACTCATCTAGTCACACTTCTCAAATAATAAGGGGATGACAATAATGCTAAATAAATCTTGTTCTTTCATCCTTGTAATGTTGCTCTTGGACTATGTTACATGAACTCGCGTACTGGAGTGAGTAGTTGCCTAGGTGTCGGATCTTTTGATTAACATGACACGATAAAATTTCATATTGTAGCGTCTTACAAGGACATGGTTAAAGCAGTGTGTGCTATCTAAACTTTTTCATGATTTTTTTTAGGTTACCTATATAATTAGGATAAACAATTTGAATAAGTTCTTTGTCTCATATCTGATTGGGCTGTGAAATATAGGAAGATTTGGCCATCCTATGGATGACTTGTAAAGATTACTTCAGTCAAGCCTCTGTAGGGCTCAAGAGTATACAGGTTTAACCTTCAAGTTTTTGGATTTTGGATGTCTCACAACCTTGTTAATTGTCTTAACCTGCATGTGCATCATTTACCAGTTTTTATGGAAGTGAAGTTGAATCAAACAACATGTGATGCTATTCCATTGTTTGTTTATGTTATTTGTTGTTTGGTTTGTTTTACGGAAGTTGTGTTGGTTTTGGTGTGATGTTTTGTAAACATGAATACCATGCTTGTAGATTGTGGTGGTCAAAGTGCCTTCTTTATCCAGCTAGGGAATGGCACTCAGTGTTGTGACAACCTATGTTACATGGACTCGGTATAGGTATCGGGCGAGGGTATGGATCTAACTGCCCAATTAAGCTAATTTCTATGACAAAGAACTCGCGTACACAGCAAAATATTCATATTTTTTATTATACTTTTTTTATTTTTTGGATAAAATAATGTTTACAAGGTGGTATAGAGCATTTCATGCATAATCTAATAATATGAGAGCATTATGCATGTTTATATGATAAATTTGAATTACTTAAATTTTTGTTTGGTAAATGTCCAACAATACATGTCGGATAATATCCATATCCATATCCTTACCTAAGTGTTGGAGTCCAATTATCGTGTGTCAGACATGGATATTTCATACATTTTTGAAGAGTCTAGGTAATATAGGTGACAATCGAGAATGTAAATCAATCAGCTTATTCTAGCAGCTGCTGTTCACTTGAACCGAGTTTAGATATTTGTGACGTTAATCTGACTATTCAATTCAATATATTTTGTTTACTTAAATGTTCAGATAATTATGTCCAGGTCTCACCCAGACTGAGGAGGATTCGGTTTTCAGGTTTTTGGCCGTTAACTTATTTTAGTATGAGAAAGTTGAAAAAATAAAAGCATAAAGATAATGCTTCATAATTCCTTTTCTTTTATGTTCATAATTTTGCTCCTGGAAGATCCCTTTTAGGTTTTTGAGTGGGTCAATTGTTTTTCTAAGAGTGACCTGATTCATTTTTCATTTTTCATTTTATTTTGAAATGCTTATTTATAAAATGATATATAAGGTATTGTCTTCTACTACAAATTAAATAACTGTTATGTTTTTGTATATTTTTCCTTCCATTTCAGATTTTCTTGTTCTTATATAACCAACCTGCTGTGGAATCGTTGTCATGTTTCTCTCACCCTCTCAGTTTTTTGTATTTCTTTTCTTCGGCTTTCTGTTTTTTTTTTTTTTTTTTTGTTTTTTGCTTTTGCTTTTGTTACGGTAAACTGATCTTTTTTTTTTTGGTATAAAATGATCTATTTTTACGTTTTGGTTTTTAGCTTTTGCTTTTGTTACGGTAAACTTATTTTCTACACATGACTTGAGCATATTTAGGCTTCTTTTTTTTTTTTGCTTTAATAGTCGTTGCGTTTATAAAATGAGTGTAATGCTTGTTTTTGGCTTTAGTTTTTTCCCCCCTTCTTTAGGGACGGAATTCCTTCTGAAGCTGACTGTTTGGCGTTGACAACAATCTGCTTCTGTATCTAATTGGTTTGTTTTTGGGGTTTGTAGATGGATGAGGTGCTGGCGTCGGTTGCTGAGACCATAAAGAACTTTGGGGTGATATACTTGGTGGACATCACAGAGGTGCCCGACTTCAACACGATGTATGAGCTGTATGACCCATCAACTGTGATGTTCTTTTTCAGGAACAAACACATCATGATCGATCTTGGGACTGGAAATAACAATAAGATCAACTGGGCAATGAAGGACAAGCAGGAGTTCATTGACATCATTGAAACAGTTTACCGTGGGGCTCGGAAGGGACGTGGGCTCGTAATTGCACCCAAAGACTACTCGACTAAATACCGTTATTAATTATATGCCCTTTTGGGTGGGGGCTAGCTACTTGATCTTCATTCGAAATTGTACTCTCAATTGAAAACCTGTTTACATTAAAACTTTATACATTGGGTCTGTTCCTCTGTTAGGATGCTCCACAATGTTTCCTCTGTCCCTACAGGCTGTGAAGCAGCGTTGTGTTAAAAAGTTGGTACGTACAAGTTTTCTCGAAGGTTACGGGAATGTTGCATTGATCCCCTCTTCTTAAACTATTAAGACACTTCATGCTATTTGAGTACATCAATATCTTTTTCCAACTCTCTATTATTGATTTTTATACTGTATTTGGAACGTAGATTTATCAGGAAAAAGCAAAGGGAAAAGATGAGGGGAGAGAGAATAAAGTAAAAGAGTATTTTGTTTTGTTTTTGTTTTTTTTATTTAATCATTAAATCTTTGATTTAAACAAAGTAATAAAATGTATCAGCCAATGGATTAATGAGCAGTACCATGCTGCCATTCCTCCGTATCGTCAGGCAAAATCTACAATGGTTCGTTGGAATGGGAAAATTCCCACTGATGCCTAACCGAAAGCCTCCTTCCAACGTAACACAACGTGAGTTGCTTCCACGAGATTATAGTATGAGAGCAAGATTGTAACCCCTCCCCTCCCTGCCTGTCAAATAGTCCCTATTTGATGCTTTTCTGGTAAACTGATCTTTCAGAAACTATTTCAAACCAATTACCAACCTTTCCCCGTTTATATGGTGTACATTCGATGCAATTGTTATGTTAGCTGATAAAAAAAAATAGGGGTAGTTACAACAACACTTTTTAAATTGTGACTCACTATCAATAAATTTTTTTAAAAAAATCTAATAATGTAACATACTAAACCCCTAAATTACCAATTTATCTCAACTAACACATTTTGTTAGCAATAAGTTACAACAGTAGATTGAAAATTGTTACATGACTTTGCACATAAAAATAAAAGTATGATTTTATACCTAAATTAATATTATCTTTTTTCAAATTGTCTAATGCTTGAAATGCCCCTTAAATTATTCTTATATTTACATGTCTTTTTAAGGGGCACTTCAGCTGTTAGACAATTATTATAATAAGATAATGTCAATTTAGATATAAAACCATATTTTTGTGAACACTTGCAAGTCAAATAATAAATTTTCATCAATTTTCCTAGCGGATTGATAACAGAACGTGTTAATTAATACAAATCGGTAGTTTAGGGGGTTTAATGTGTCACGTTTTAAAGTTTAGAGAAGTTTAGTAATACTAAATTATGGGTCGTGAGATATTTATGTAATTACCCCAAAAAAAAATTACACTTCCCAGCTAGCCATCTCTCTCTCAAAGAACTACTTCATAGGGCAATATTCCATGCTATTGCCTCAGCAAAAAACTTGTTCCGGAGGAAGAAGTTCCAATCAAGTTCCTTGGGGGCCATTGATTTTACCTAACTTAATTCATATTCTTTCCAAGTGCTGCCCCATACTTACCAAAATAATACGTGAAAGCAGGAAACGCCGGGAAAAACATAAGTGAAAAATACGGCAAAAAAATATAAGGATAACTGGAAGCAGGAAAACGATTAAGAATTGATTGGGAAACTTCATAAGAATCTTAGTACGAAGGTTTTACAAAACTTAAAGAAAATCTTTAAAAAAAATTTAGTGAAAACCTTTGAGAAGTTTAGTAGAAGTTTATATGAGTAATTCAATAGACATTCTGTTAGAACTTAAGAAAAAAAATTAATAATTTAAGTTTTCAAATAGGTTTGGCAGATTTTCTCACTAGTTTTTCCTTAGTTTTCCAAGAGGTTCCATTAAGTATCCCAAAAGTATTTTAAACGTTTCCTAAGAGTTTTCAGAACGTTTTCTAAATATTTTCATAATGTTTTTCTATAATTTCAAAACGAGTTTTATACTCCTATCAAAAGTACATTTTCAAGAAAAATGTGCTTTTCCCTTCCAAATTAGTGTCCCAGTAACTATGGTCTACCTCCCTCTAAGAAGCATAAACAAGAATACGCGACATGGACACGACATAACACAAGCACGCCGACACAGTAATTTAAAAAAAAATGTAAGACATGACAAAAATATATATTTATATATCTTTATATGTCATATATATGAATATTTTACTTAAATATAATAAAAAAATTACAAGATACACTAGTTATAATTAAAAATTCTATATTGCATAACTTAAATGCCAAAGTAGAAATAAATTCATGTTACTTTTGATTTACAATTGGATTCTAAGTTATGTTTTTCAAACTCACAATTTATTTCACATATAATTAATCGATGGACACGTGTCCCGCACGTCTCTGGATCTAAATAAAATTTATATATAATACAATACGTTTGGACGTGTATAATCTATGTCGGAAGAGTAGCTGATGAGTATCGTGTCCGACACATATCCGTGACACCTTTTTAAAAATGTCTGCACTACAACAGTGAGTGGCAGACCATTTGTCCTTATCATTTAATCATTTGAAATTGGTGAGGTCCATTCACTAAATTTTCCTATAATCATTTGACTGGTCAATTTTAAAGTTCCTTTGAAAACCTAAAAAGAATTGGAAAGTTTGCAGCCTCTCCTACAAGCCAGCTAAATTGATTCCCTTTGTACCTACTTCAGTGTTGCTTTCAATAGTCTGTCCGGCCATGGCCATGTCATATGCTTTGGTATTTTATTCTGGAGTGTCATTGCACCTCTTTTTTCAGTAAAACTTGGCTGAGAAGATGCATTGCAATGCAGCAGTAGATGGATAATTCAATAGATACATTTGACCTGTTTTTCACGATGATATGTTGCCGTGCATTTACAGAAATTGAACATTCTTGGGTATTATTTATATAGTATGCTGAATGTCATGTGTACACAAATCTTATATCTTCTTCCATAACAATGTTCTTAAGCATTTTCCTTATTTTTTGTGCATACCTAGCTTACTTCGGAGGGCTTCTACAAGTTCTACCAAATATGTACTAATGAGATACCATGTAATCCCTGCTAAAATGACCTGTAACCCAGAGCTATTAACAATGCCCAATGCTGATGGGCCCCCCATATGCTCTTCCACTATTCTACCGCTGTTCACCCCTTCCTGTACTACTTGTAAACGAACTATAACTGCTGCAACTGCTGCGGTTGCCATAGGAACACCCCATAGAAAAGGGTTTCTCTTGTAGTAGTCTTTGCGCGCTGTAAAATCCCCGTTATTTGTTCCATAGACGCCCCCCTTGTTAGGAGCAGAATCTGAGGAGGCATCTCCTCCAGAGCCAGAGATACCCTCCCCGCGGGGGGTCGCCTGTGGCAGAACAAGAGTTGATGGAATCCAATACTCGTCATTATATATGTAATTTGATGGGATTCGACTAATGATGGGTGGTTTTGGATTCTCCCTTGCATGTTTTCTAGCCGCGGCTGCTTCTTTGAGTCTTTTGATGTTTGGTTCAGTGGATTTTTTGCCTGTGGGTATCAAATTTTTGCCAGTTTCTGATGCACGTCCTCCTCCTCGTCCTGCACTGGGTGATTGCCAGTACATCCAATTTGAGATTGATCTGATTGTTTGAATAGCTGAATTCCTTGCTTCTCTTTGGGCATCTGACACCTGAAAATGCACATTTTATGATGTCAGTACTTGGCTGCTTGAATATTCTAACCAATGGCATAAAAGATTTAGACAGATTTTTTATTAATTAATTTGTCAAAAGCACTGCTAAATTATACCTATAGTTTTACGTTTATGAAATGAACAAAAATCAGATCAGCTCAAAAAATTAGTCTATGGCACAAACTTCAAAAATATCATATAGATATTTCAAACATTGATTATAATTACAAAACGATGTAGTGTATAATTAATTTTTGCCTGTAGCATGGTTCAAAATGTAAAGGAGAAAAATATTTAGAAGAATTTGAAACAAAAAATAATAATAAAAGGCTACATGAATTAAAGTTGAAGTTGAGGCTAGATTGAACTGAACTTGAGTCTGGGCGGGCCGAAAGTATGCCAGAAGCTCCTGAATTAAAATTTTCAAAACCATTTGAGAAGCACACTTACCCCTGACTGTTGTGTAGAAGCTTTAGCGGTGGCATCCTGAAACCTGGCCTGGAATTTCTCCACATCAATGAAGATATTTGAGACGCGTGTACCCACTGCATTGCCTGCACCGATTCTGACATTGCCGCGTGGCTGCTTTGACATTAGGAATTCTAAGGCTGCCAGGTTGGATCTCTCCACCATCCTGTATATATATATTTTCAACCTCAGCCACGAAATATATAGCTAAAATGAATTAACAGATAAATAGAGACATAGGCAGACTGAAAGAATACGTTCTTATTCATCTAACTGGAAATGGTGGATTAGATGCATGCCGGGACACCATTATAACATGAAAGGTCATAAGCTCAGCCACTCTCTCTCTCTCTCTCTCTCTCTCTCTCTCTCATTCATATATATATATATATATATAGTGGTGGAGAGAGTCATAATTCTTCTCATGTGTCGTGTTAATATGAACACAGATTGGCCATTGTCCAACTTCTCAAGCTTCGATTGTCAAAGTTTCATTGTCAAAGCTCTCGTCAACTACAGATTGGTCATTGTCAAAGGCGGTGCCATGATCAATGGCCAATCTGTCTTAATCTTTCTCTCTATATATTTCTCCGTTATTGATTGTAAATAGATCATCTTATGCAATAGAATTGTATCAATTATATTTCTCTTTCTTCTCCTTCTCTTTGTTTCTCTACCATTTGTAACATGGTATCAGAGCCGAAGATCTAGTGACCTCAAATTCTTTTTTTTTTCTCCCACTACTCTGCTTTCTTAGTTGTTTTTGTGTTTTTTGGGTTTTCTGCCACCAGCAACACCGTCTAAATATCAAATCTGATCATACCATCAGATTTGTCTCCACGATTCGAGTTGAGTTGAAAAAAAAACTTTGCCAGAAACCACCGCATGTGCCCCCATGCGCCGTCTGCAGTTCCAAGAGTAAGATTCACTCTCAGCCCTCTTGCCACGCACCACCGCTCATGCTCACGCGCCCTCATGCTCTCCCTCATGCGCGCGCCTCGTCGCTGACATCAACCCTAGCACCCAGCCGTTGGTCCGTGTCTGTCTTCGGTTCACCTAAACCAATTTAGACCGAATTTTTCTTCTTTTTGTTCGGTTCAGGTTATATCTGACTCTTTTCAAACCCATTCAAACTAGTTCCTGGCAATTTTTGGCCTCTCGAATCTGATTCTACCCTTGGTTTAGCCAAATTCGGCTCCTTTAACACTATTTTTTCTGCATTGGATGTATTTCCACTGTTGATCTTTTCCTTTTTTTTTTGTTATCCCACGTCACTGCACTATGGAGCGTCTTAAGGTATCTAAACCTATTATTGTCACTCTAGAAGGCCCTAATTACATTCCTTGGTTTCAAGTCATGTCCAGTTTCCTCAAAGGTAGAAAATTTTGGCGTTACCTCACTGAAGATATTCAAGCACTTGTTAAAAGTGACCCTAAAACGTCTACAATATACACTAAACGACTTAAGGATTGGGACAGTAAGAATCATCAGATCATCACCTAGTTTCGAAATAGGTCCATTCCTTCCATAAGCCTCCAGTTTGGATGCTTTGATATTGCTTACTCCATCTAGGCCTTTCTAGCCTAACACGACACTACTACAGATCTTGCTCATTAGTGCCAACTTTTGATTTCTCTACATCGTCTGAAACAGGAATCTGGTTAGTCTATCAATACCTTCATATCTCAAATGTATGTTCTATGGGATCAATTGACTCCATCTGAACCTATTTGGACCTGCTCTGATGATACTACTCAGTTTGCTCGCTACTAAGATCAGCAGTGCCTGATTATGTTTCTCATGGCTCTCACTGATGTCTTTGAGCATATTCGAGCCTCTCTTCTGCATCGCTCCCCTCTCCTTTTCTTGGAATAGGCTATTTTCGAGCTCCTCTCTAAGGAGACTCACCTTGATCTTATCCAATCACCATCTACAAACACAGTTCTTGCCATCTTTAGCTCTCGATCTAAAGGCTTTTCAAGTAGTTCTCAAGGTTCGTCTACTTCTGGTGGTTCTCGTAACTCTTATGCTCAATCTAACAGGACAATTTTCAATCCTCCGTCTTAAAACGATGAATGTACATTTTTCCATGCTCCTAATCATCATCTACTTGCTTGTCCCATTCAGATCTGCCAACACTGTCATCGGCATGGCCCTGGTCACTATCGTACTGACTGTCCTAAAAATCCTAACCACTGAGACTTTCGCCCTAAGTTTGTTGTTGCCACTATTATGGATTCTAATGTTCCCTCCTCCTCCTCTATGATTAGTGTCAGTGATATTTCTGCACTGCTTCAGTAGTTCATGACTACCTCTGGTAATCCACCCTCTACTGCTCTGTCTGTCATTTCAGATATTTCTTCGTGGTTCTTTAATTCAGGGTATAGCAATTATATAAGTTCTGATTTATCTACTTTCTCTTCCGAATCCTATATGTCTGCTCTTCCTGTTATTTATACTGCTGATGGATCACCTATGACTATTGACCACATTGGTCATGTCTCCACTTCCACTCTTGCACTTTCTCATACTTATTATATCCCTAAACTAACATTGAATCTTATCTATGTCAGCCAATTATGTGATCTTGGCCTTATTGTCCTTTTTTCTTCTACTGGTTCTGTTGTGTAGGATCTGAAGACAAGACAGACTCTTAGGATATGCCGTAAACATGATCGACTATTTCAACTCATTCACCTTCATCTGCCTACTCAAACTGCTGCTGTCACCTCTACTAGTGCTTCATCTGCTCCCACCTCCTCTTTTGATATCTGGCACTCATATTTAGGTCGTGTTTCTATAGGTTGTTTATGCTGTCAACTTGCCAAGCAACCGGCTTTATCTTTTAATAACAGTACTTCTCTTTCTTTAACTCCTTTTGATTTAATCGACTTTAATGTTTGGGGTTTTTCCCTTACTTCTACTATGGGAGGATCCAAGTATTTTGTTATATTTGTTGATGATATCTCTAGATATACTTGAATTTATATCTTACAAAATTGGTCTCAATTTCAACAAACTTATTATGATTTTGCTTGTATGATCAAAACACAATTTTCTTGAGACATCAAGATCTTTCGGTCTGATAATGCTCAGGACTATTGTGACCATTCTTTTCTTACCTTTCTCTGTAAGCATAAGACCATTCCTCGTCATTCTTGTCCTGGTACTTCACAACAAAATGGTTATGCTAAATGAAAATATCGTCATCTCTTTGATACAACCCGTGCTCTTCTTATCTCTGCCTCTTGTCCTGAACAATTTTGGGGTAAAGCTGCTTTTACTGCTGGTTACACAATTAATCGTGTACCTTCAACTCCTCTTGGTAACCTCACTCTCTATAAGCGTCTGTATGGTACTCCTCCTAATTATCATTCTCTTTGTGTTTTTGGGTGTGCCTGTTTTGTCTTACTTCAGCCTCATGAGCGCACCAAATTGGAGTCTCGAGCTCGTCTTTGCTGCTTCTTAGGCTACGGGATTGAGCACAAAGGTTATCGTTGTTAGGATCCCTTGTCTAAACGTCTTCGTGTCTCTTGCCATGTTGTCTTTTAGGAACAGAAGACATTTTCATCCTTATCCTTATGTCATTTATCCTCTTTTTCTTCCACTTCTTACTTCACTGATTATGTTATTGAGCTCTTTCCCAAGGATACTGATGCACCTACTGCTGAGACACTTACTCTATCGCCTATTACTGTCTATCCAGAAGAGTCCCCATCTACTGATCCTGCTCCTTTTACTAGCTCTTCTTTATCTGATCCATCTCTGCCTTCTTCATTCACTGAGCGCACTATCAGGCATTCTAGTCTGGTAAACGAGACTCTCCTCACCTTCGTGATTATCACTGTTTCTCCAACATTCTTGCTCATCACTAGCCTTGCTGTTATCGCGAGGCTAGTTCTACCCATCTTTGGTAGCAAGCTATGGATGATGAATTACAAGCTCTAGCCAAGACTCATACTTGGGACGTGGTTGATCTTCCTCTTAGTAAATCTGTGATTGGGTGTCAATGGGTCTATGAGATCAAAACCCGTTCCGATGGTTCTGTGGAACGTTACAAAGCCCGTTTAGCTGCCCAACGTTTCACTCAAGAGTATGGCATTGACTATGAGGAGACATTTGCTCCTGTTGCTTGTCTCACTTTTGTACGGTATCTCATTGCAGTTGTTGCTATCTGGCAGTGATTCTTGTATTAGATAGATGTAAAAAATGCCTTTCTTAATGGTGATCTCTTTGAGGAAGTCTATGTGCAGTCTCCTCCTAGTTCTCCTCACTCTCCACATTAGGTCTGCAAACTTCGTCATGCTCTATATGGTCTTAAGCAGCCTCCTCGTGCCTGGAATGCTAAATTTAGTTCCACCATTAATGAGCTTGGCTTCTCTTCTTGTGCTTATGATTTGCTCTCTTTGCTTGCAAAACTACGTGTGGCACTGTTCTCCTATTACTCTATGTGGATGATATGATTCTCACTAGAGATGATTTACATGGTATTTCTGAGCTTAAGGTTTTTCTTAGCAGACAATTTGAGATGAAAGATCTTAGTCCTCTCAGTTACTTCCTTGGTCTTGAGATATCTTTTGCTTATACTGGTTACTCTCTCTCTCAAGCTAAGTATGCCTCAGTTCTTCTTACTCGTGCTGGTCTCACTAATAGTAAGACTGCTTCTACACCTTCGGAAGCTAATGTGCATCTTACTCCTCTGGATGGTGAGTTTCTATCTAACGAGTACTCTATCGGCAGCTTGTTGGCAGTCTTGTCTATCTTATTGTTACTCGTCCTGACATTGCCCATGCTGTTCACATTGTCAGTCAGTTCCTGTACTCGCCTCGCTTCACTCACTATGCTACAGTTCTTCGCATTTTGCATTATGTTAAGGGCACTCTTTTCCATGGTTTACATTATTCTCGTCACTCTTTTCTACAGCTTCATGCCTATTTTGACGCTAATTGGACTGGTAATCCTACTGATCGTCGTTCTACCATAGGATTCTACTTCTTTCTTGGCAATTCTCTCATTTCTTGGCGTAGTAAGAAGTAGACTTCTACCGCTCACTCTAGCATTGAGGCCGAGTATTGTGCTCTGGCTGATACTACTCAGGAACTTCTTTGGCTTCGATGGTTACTTCAAGACATGAGTATCTCTCATTTTGGTGCTATTGTTCTTCATTGTGACAATCACAGTACGATCATGATAGCTCATAATGATGTGTTTCATGATCGTACTAAGCACATTGAAATTGATTGTCATTTCATTCGTCAACATGTCATGAGTGGCACAGTTTATCTTCTCTTTGTGCCATCTGCTGCCCAAGTTGCTGATATCTTCACCAAGTCTCATCTCCCAGGACGATTCATGATTTGGTTTCTAAACTCAATTTGGTTTCTACATTGCCACCTTGAGTTTGCAGGGAGCTGTTAATATGAACACAGATTGGCCATTGGCCATTGTCCAACTTTTCAAGCTTCCATTTTTAAAGTTTCATTGTCAAAGCTCTCGTCAAATACAGATTGGCCATTGTCAAAGGCGGTGCCATGATCAATGGCCAATCTGTCTCTATCTTCCTCTCTATATATTTCTCCGTTATTGATTGTAAATAGATCATCTTACACAATAGAATTGTATCAATTATATTTCTTTTTCTTCTTCTCTTTGTTTCTCTACCATTTGTAACATGTCGTATGTAACAGAGCTTGGATTAATAGATCTCCAGTGGTTCTTGATCGTACCCACCCACCTAATTTCCTTCAGTCATTGGGTTGGAATTCATGATAATCTCTGCACTAGCTAGGGAAACGGTTTGGACTGATATGACTCAATTAGTTCAATCCCAAAATCAAAACCAATCTTCAAATTTTGCATAAAGATGAATCATACGTTTTTTTAAGACTATAATTCTCAGTTCTCTCGCAAGTAGTCAGCAGTCTATCAATAATAGATCCATAAATTAGTGGGGGATAAGGGTTAGGAATTGCTTTATTAGTCCATAAACCAATTGATAAAATCAGTCAATGAGTAATTGAGTAGTAGTATCTCCTAATAAAATAAAATTTGCCAAAGTAGTTCCAGGTAATAATAAAAGAAAAGAAAATGTCCTTACGAGATGCAATCAACCGGACATGCTTCTATGGCCTCTTGGATTTTGTTTTCAGGATCCGCCCACTGAGCAACAACCCGAGCTCTTCCGTAAACCGATTCCACAGCAAATGTTTTTTCGGCTAGCAACGCACATTTTAAGCAACCGACACACTTGACTTCATCCACAAACACAGCTCTTTCTTCACCTTCTGATCCCAACCATACTGAATATATAGGCTTTCCAGAAAAGCCTCGCAATTCTGCAACCTTTGCTTGTTCCTGCACCGAGAGAGAGAGAGAGAGAGATCCCAGAAAATGAAAAAAAGTGTCAGTCAGAGCAGATGTAAAATACAAAGCTGCTGCAGCTGCTGTACATACACTTAAACACTAATTCTAACCTTATCGTATGCGAAACGTGAATTTGGATCGGAGAGAAGAGAGTATGCTTCGTTGAGTATGATAGCCATGTCATGTCCTGCCGGCCCTGCTATGTCAGGGTGGCACCTCTTCTGCAGCCCCCTGTAGGCCGACTTTATCTGGGATTGATCAGATGAACTATCAATACCTAGTAGATCATACAGATCGAAGTCCATCGTGATCGAAGAAGATGACGATGCAGAAGAAGAAGAAGAAGAAGAAGCTTTGCAGCATGATGTTAGAGAACTACTACTGTTATGACTTGACTTTCGAGCAGATGGATTGTAAAAGCTGAAGTTTTTCGGGTTTGGATTCGTACTTATGATTGAAGCAGAGGTGGGAGTGTATGGAAGAAGAAGGCTGCTGGCTGAATGCATTTTGCTGCTTGGGAAGGGACGAGAGAGAGAGAGAGAGAGAGAGAGAGAGGAGGCTAGAGGGGGACGGCTGGCCTTGGTTCTTATGTTTATAGAACTAAAGGAGTGGTGGTGTGAGAAAATAATTTTCGGGCTGTTAAGAGACGTGAGAGAAGATATTTGTATTCTCTGCATAAAGATCCCAATTGGTGAAATTTCTCAAACGCCCCTCCCTCAACTGGTATTGTTGGCGCTACTAGGACTTCAAATCTCAACAATACAAATATCCCGAAAGATAATTACTTAATATGGAAAATGCCCTACTCGATCTTCCAAAAAAAAAAAAATTGAACAAAAAATCCCAATAAATGATGTGACAATAACTTTTTCATAATTAATAACTATTATGTTGGATATTATGCATTATAGTAAAATACTCATATTCAATCACATCATTTTTTACAAAAGTTTTACATTAATTTTCTAATTATATGACATTACTCTACTAATATACTCCCTCGGCTATGCCCACGGATTGATTTGGAACATATTATCAATTGGACCTTCATAGTTAACTTTTATAGTATGGTAGACCCATCAAATAATACAAACATTTCATAACAAGAGTTATATTTAAAAATAAGAATGTTACCCCTCTAGTAGATTTTTTTTCCCACTAAATTGACCTTGCCCTGCCCATTGTGATTTTCTTGCACGTACTTAAAAGGGTATTAACTAGAGCCAAAACTAGTCAGGCATAATTCAAGTACGCCTTTACCTCCCCACAAGCCCAACTTTTAAAGAAGTGATAACACCTTATATGGTCACATACTTATCACACTTTGTATACCATCTTAACTTTCTCCATTTCCCTTGTAGGGTTGATAGGTTTGGCACATTTATCATATTCTATTTCCTACTTTGACGATATCCATTTGGTCCTAATGTAGGATTCACAATCAATTTTTTTTTTTTTTTGAAAATCTAAATATTATTTGATAACTTGTTTTCATTCATACGTTTCAAAATTTTCTATACTTTTTAATGGCTTAATTTCAATAAATCCTGCCAAATACTTAATTATCAACTTTATTTTCATAACTAATTAATTAAGTAAAGTTGAAGGTTCTTATAATAAACCAAACCGATTCACTATAAGTACGAATATTTGTTATTTGATTTACTATAAATATGAATATTTATTATTCTCCAAACATATTAATTTGATATTTTTTATTTAATTGTAGAGGTATCTCTGGAGACATGATATATTCAATTATTTATTTTTTGACGATATATTTTAGAGTTAATTGAAGTTGTATTATATTAAAGACATATTTTGAAAAAATAATTGAACTTGTTTCAAAGACATAAATTGGGAGTTAACTAAAATTATATATTTGGAGACGCAATTCTTTGAGGTTATCTAGTCATTTATTTATTTAACAATTTAGAAAAATTTGAGTCATTACAGTAAGACACATGGCAATTTATGATTAGTCAAAGTTTGTATGTCTACAGTCACGTCTACGATGTGTAATGACAACTTAATTTGAGATATACGTACAAATGCATCTATGTTGATTTTCTCATGCATTTACAAATGCATCCAATAGCAATTTTGCCAAAATTACATAATAGGTAGGGTCAAATTGAAGTCGCTAATTTCTCATGTTAGATTTTTGCTTTTTGTAACTGGTGAGTGAGAACTTACCTAAAAGTAACCTACTCTGACCTTCACATGCCAATTATGCTCACGATCAGGCTACGAATCCAGAGGAGAATAAGATCCTGAAATCTCCTTCCCCTAGCCCCATTAATTGCCTCGGGGGCAATGCACGAAGGTATTTGACTCTGATTATCTCCAATACCGTCTACTTAAGAGTGGCGCAACCAAGGACAAGGTACACATTCAGTCACCCCTTCTACTTAATCATATATTATTAGTCCCACCTCTCTAACTTAGCCATCGAAACCTCCTTACGCCAGTACCACACTAGTCTGAGGAGCCTTTTTCTCTCCCTTGCATGTCGTCGGAGCTCATCCAAAACCATACCAATTTCCTATATCATCATTTGACACCGTCTATGAAAATTTCTTTAGTTCTCTTATTCACCATTCACACTGTATGGTTCTGACAAGATTAATGGACCTTGCTAGAAACCAACATTAATGCATTGCTGGAAAAGGCGAACCCTATCCCGGTAATGAAGCGAGGATCCCAATGGTGATCTGGATGAAGAAAAATGGACGCAGTGATAACACTAGACAAACCAGGGAACAATTGGCCAACAACCAGCACACCCACTGCCAATGAACACCAGAATAATAACCCCAGAAGAAGTAGCAGAGAAGTTTGAGGTCTCAGTACAATGGTATGAGCAACTTAAGGAGATGAAGGCCAAGCTTAATGATGTCATGGAAGTCATGAACAGTAAGGCCCTCACAACTGTGGAAGATCGATTGAAGAGAATTGGGCTCCCATTCGCTCTCCACAGCATGATTGAACGCAACCCATGTTCAAAATGCCTCAACTAGAGACCTTCAATGGACTGAAAGATTTGCTCGACCACTTAGAAACCTAAAAGGCCCTCATACACCAACAAGTAGTCTCAAATGAGATTATGTGTAGAGTTTTCCCAACCACTCTGAAAGAATGTGGGAGAGTCTGGTTCAACAAGCTCAAACCAGGTTCAGTTGATTCCTTTACCTAACTAAGTAAACTGCCTGTAGGGCATTTTATAGGACGATGACGGCAGAGGCACCCATGCACATACCCTCTCAACATCAAGCAGCAAAAGGACGTATCCCTAAGGGAATAGTAGCTTGCTTCAACAGGAAAACTCTACTGGTTGACGACGTAAACAACAAACTGCCCTGACTACCTTCATGAGAGGCCTCAAATCTACTAAATTTCTCTTCTCCCTGTAGAAAGAATTGTCAAAGAACATGGAAGGACTAATACTCTGAGCATAGAAACATATGAATGTCGAAGACATACTAGTTGCTAGGCATGATCAAAACGACAAAACCCTCAATATAGCTAAAAAAAAGGAAGTGGGAAGAACAGACCAATGGGTCAAGACGTCGGGATGCATCGTGAAGCAAAGAATACACTCCCTTCAATGCACCACTCAAGCAAGTGCTATACCACATCAAGAGCGACCCTACCCTGAAATGACCAAGAAAGCTAAATGCCCCTTTAGAGAAAAAAGCCAGAGATAAATATTGCAAGTTCCACGAAGATTATGACCACACCACGAATGAATGCTATGACCTTAAGGAATAGATCAAAGCTTTGATCTGACGAGGATGCCTGCAGTGATATGTGTGGCAAACCTAGAGAAGAACGTGTGCCAAAAGGCCCCCGGCCAAGAGGACCAGCATAATCAACCCCTCGTATGGAGATATGAGTGATCGCTAGTGGATTTGAAGGGGGAGAAGAGTCTAATGCCACGTGTAGAAACCACAACAGAAAGCTCAAGACTCAAAGAGTTAAGAAATTCTAATTGTAAGAGCAGCAAAGATGACTAAAGTAGAAGAAGCAGTAATTACATTATCAAAAGAAGACGCTAAAAGAATACATCACCCCCATGATGATCCACTAGTAGTGACTATGGTGATCACCAATTACATCACCAGAAGGATCCTGATTAACAGTGGGAGTTCTGTCGATGTACTTTTTCCTGGAGCCTTCGATCAGACAAAGATCAATTGAGAAAAATTACAGCCAAGAAATTCACCCTTGGTGGGATTCACGGGGAACAAATCCCAATCACGATCGCGATCACTTCGAAACAAACCATCAAGATGATAAACTTCCTTGTGGTAGATTACCCTTATGCCTATATTGCAATATTGGGATGTGATTCCTAATAGAACAAGAAGTAAGCAAGGTAAAATGAGACTAGACTATCACAAAAGAAAGTTATATTTACTTTTTTAAAGTAAAGTATGCCTAATGAAACCCTGGTATAGAAGAACTAGATGTTAGGGATGAAGAAGAACTCAGAAGAGGAGAACCGGTAGAAGAGCTTAAAAAAATGCAACTCGAAGAAGGAAAGCCAGAAAAAAAAATGTGAGACTAGGTTCCTTGGCAGATCCAGGAATGCAAGAGAAAATTGTTAGCTTCCTTAAGAATAACAAAGACGTTTTTACCTGGACAGACGATAATATGCTCGACATCAACATCAGCGTCATGGTTTATAGGCTAAACGTTGTTCCAGAGCATAAGCAAGTCAAGCAGAAGAAGAGGTCATTCACCCTAAAAAGAAACAAAGTAGTGGCTGGACAAGTTTCTAAACTTATCCGATCCAAATTCTTTTGAGAACCCCCGTACCCGGAGTGGCTTGCCAATGTCATCCTTGTCAAGAAACCAAATAGGAATAAAAAAATGTGCATCGACTTCACAAATCTAAATGATGCAGGCGCGAAATATAGTTTTCCCTTGCCTAATATTGATTTTCTCATCAACTCCACAATAGGACATGAAATGTTCAGCTTCATGGACGCTTTCTCAGAATACAACCAGATCAAGATGATCGAGGCAAATCAAGAGCACACCTCCTTCGTCATAGAAAAATTATTATATTGCTATAAAGTGATGCCCTTCTAGCTTAAAAATGCATAAGTCATCTACCAACGACTGGTCAACATGATGTTCAAAGTTAGATATAGAGGAATGTTGAACTGTGCCTGGATGACATGCTGGTGAAAACACTGTAATCAGGGAATCATGCCGAAGATCTAGAGGAACTATTCTCGATCCCAAGGAAATACAAGATGAAATTGAACCCGACTAAATGTGCATTGCTAGTCTCTTCAAAAAGTTCCTCGGTTTTATGGTTTCCCAACAAGGAATCAAAGCCAACCCAGAGAATATCAAAGCTATACTTGACATGCAACCCCCATGGACTACAAAGGAAGTCCAGAGATTGAAAGGCCAAGTAACTGCAATAAATAGATTCATATCTAGGCCACAGAAAAGTACGACCCTTCTTAAAACCCTCATAAAGGCGTTTGAATGGACAGATGAATACTGAGAAGCTTTCAAAAAATAATAGGAATACTTAGTCATCTCCCCCCCCCCCCCCCCCCCCCCCCCCCCCCCCAACTCAATTGAACTGTCACTAGAGAGAACCTCTAACTATACCTAGCAGTCCCAATGACAGTCGTTAGCTCAGTACTAGTCTGAGAGGACAACAAAGTTCATAAGCCAGTGTACTACATGAGCCCAAGCTGTTGGGCAGCTGAGGAGCAGTATCCAAAAATCAAAAAGTTCGCCTTAGCCTTAGTCACATCAGCTAGAGTACTTTGACCATACTTTAGGCCTACACCATGGTGGTCCTCACCGACCAACATTTGAGTAAAGCCTTATACAAGCAAGACATGTTTGGAAGATTGATTCAATGGTCCATCAAACTAGGAGAGTTTGACATTCTCTACCAGCTTAGGCTTGCCCCAAAAGTCCAACCTGTAGTCGGCTATATTGCAAAATTCAAATTTCCCAACGACAAAAAGATAAAAGAAACCCAAGGATAAATATGGATGTTGAACTTAACAGGTCCTCTACTAACTAAGCAAGCAGAGCAAGCACTGTAGTTATGATTCTTGAAGGAATGGAATTCAAGTACGCTTTCAGGTTTGGATTTAAAACCACCAATAATTAAGCAAAGTATGAAGCATTGATAATGGGGGTAAGATTGGTGAAAGCCATAGAGGCAAAAACTTAGTCATGTATAACGATTCCTGACGAGTAGTATAACAAATACAAGGAGAATGGGAAGTTCAACAAGAAAGCTTAAAGGCATATGTTGACATTATCCACAAACTGAAAGAAAGACTTAATGAGTGCCATCCTAATCGAGTAACTTGCTAAACCAAGTACTCATCTACCAAATGTTGAAATAAACCCTATTGTACTAGAGATTGAGTGGGTTGAACCCATCCGAAAAATACATAAAGACAGATGTATGTAATCCTACATGATACCCTATACAAACAAAGTTATATTCTGCAATATCCATGTTGGGTTTCTAATCATGAAGCAGAGTACATATTAAGAGAAAATCTATGGCGTGATTTGTGGCAAACATTTCGTCCCAAGATCATTAGCCTACAAAGTGACCCAGGCAAGATATTACTGGCCAACAATGCAACATGATGCTTAAAATTCATACAGAAATGTGATAAGTGTCAATGGTTTGCCAACATACCAAGACAGCCCCCAACAAAGCTAACATCGATGTTAGGGCAATGGCCATTTGCATAATGGGGGATCGCTATTATAGGTCTTCTACCTCAAATGAAAGGACAAGCCAAGTTTGTTGTGATTGCCATGGACTACTACACCACCGGAGTTCAACACCCGTATCATGATTAGACTCCGATGACCTTTGCTCCAGAGATTAGACATATTTAGTATCCTTAAACTAGAGTTCAACGACTGAATTCCCGATCTGACTTTGCTATTCTTAGCTCCAAAGATTAGACATCTCTAACATCTTTTAACTGGAGTTTAACGACCACATTCACAGTCGGCCTCTGATGACCTTAGCTTTAAAGATAAGACATATTTGGTATCTCAAACTAAAGTCCAACAACCACATCCTAGTCGTATTCTGATGACCTCAGCTCCGAAGAACAAACATCTTTGGCATCCTTGTATCTCGGTCGTATTCCGATAACCTTAGCTCTAGAGATCAAACATCTCCGGCATTCTTAAACTTAAGTCCGATAATTACATCCCAACCGAACTCCGATGACCTCAACTTCGAAGACTAGACATCTCCAGCTTCTTTAAACCAAAGTTTGATGATCGCATCCCAGTCAAACTCTAAGGATCGTATCTTGGTCAAACTCTAACATCTTTAGCATTACTCAGCTAGAGTCCGATGAACGCATCTCGATTGGACTCCGATACCCTAAACTGGAAGACTAAAGCTTTTGAAGTCAAATAAATTGGAGTCTAAGCAAGTTTTGATGACCTAAATTGGAGGCCGGTGATCACCAATATTTTCCTCCGAAGTCCAGGCAATCAATCTGGTGAGATAACCCCAAACCGAAGAGCACAAAAACTAGTGAAAGCAGAAGAGGCAGGCCACACGACATTGAAGTGTTGTGAAGGCCCAATTTAAGGCTCACAGCCCTCAAGGAGTTGTATGATATGAGGAAAAAATATGTGGGTTTGGACATTATTGTGCCTAACTATCACTTGTCATGTTGACATCACCGGGTGGCATCGTCCTTGAGGTATGTGGAAACATTCTGGTTGAGCCACATTTGTAAGCACCCCATTTTTGACCACTCAACAGTCTACACTCCGTCCAGACTTGTACTCAAGTCAATATGGACGTATTTCAATTGAAACCAACTCTCTAAGCTTAAATCCCGTCTATCCATCGCTTCGTGGGCCCACCAAGCCCAAATAGAGGTAAAATGACCAAAATGCCCTTAGGGGGCATTGTCATTTCCAATTTCAATCCCTTTCTCGAGACAATTGATTTCTTGAGACGGTAAATCTATTTCAAATCAGGCACGTCTTTCTGAAGACTGTAAGTCCCCTTTCCAATTCCAATTAGGCACGTCTTTTCGAAGATGATAAGACCCCTTTCCAATTCCAATCCCTCTCTCGAGACAGTTGATTCCTCGAGACTGTAAATCTACTCCAATTAGGCACATCTTTTCGAAGACGATAAAACCCTTTTCCAATTCCAATCCTTCTCTCCAGACAGTTGATTCCTCGAGACGGTAAATCTAATCCAATCAGGCACGTCTTTCCGAAGACGATAAGACCCCTTTTCAATTCCTACCCCTCTCTCGAGATAGTTGATTCCTCGAGACGATAAATCTACTCCAATCAAGCACGTCTTTCCAAAGACGATAAGACCCCTTTCTAATTCCAATCCCTTTCTCGAGACAGTTGATTCCTCGAGACGGTCTGGCACATTTTTCGAAGAAAATCTCTTCGAAACTGTAAGTCTCTTTAAACCTGTCAACCGGGACGAGACCCCAAGTCCCCTAGATGGTAGAACGGTCCACCTTTGGCGCCTGCTAGCCCGCCAATGCAGAAATGTCCATTTAGGCACGCCTTCCAAGAAAGTTGACTTCTCAGGCGCTAAGTCCCTTTAGCAGCTTCCTAAGATCAGGCAGTCTCGGGAATGATCACGAATCGTCAGAGTAGCGGAAATACTCACAAACATCACAACCGTTAGAGTAGCAAAAATACTCACAAGCAGGTCGATATAGGGAATTGCCAACAAACCCCTGTATCACGCGACCACCGTCAGAGTGACGGAACACTCAAAACCCAGGTCAACACAGGTGCCTGCTAGCCCACTTCGGTGAAAAATAACCAAACTACCCCTTGGGCCTTTTCCGAGACTTTCCGGTCAAGATGACCATTTTGCCCCTAGGCATCCGAACGCCCCAGGGACCACACCGACTCTGGGTATCAAACCTGTAACCTCTCGAGAATACTCCTTATAGTATTCTCAACGTTTCTTTATCCTTTCGGATCATTCCAAGTCAATTCTGGCAAACCCGGTACAAAATGACCGTTTTGCCCCTGGTGGGCCGATCTCCTTTTCCGACCATATTGGCTCTGGGTATCAAACCGGTAACTTCCTGAGATTGCTTCTTATAGTATTCTCAACCTTCCTTTATTTTTTCGGATCATTCCAAGTCTGTTCCGGCAAACCCGGTACAAAATGACCGTTTTGCCCTTGGTGAGCCGGTCGCTTTTTCCAACCACACCGGCTCCAAGTATCAAACCGGCAGCCTTTGGAAACATTCTGAATAATGTTTTCAAATCTCGAGTCTTCTTCCGGGACAGTCTGAGTCCATCCTGGCAGTTTCCTGGTCTAATTGACCGTTTTGCCCCTAATGGCCAATCAACCCTTCCGACACATCCTATCCTCAATTTTCAAATCAAATACCTCTAGGACACTGTTTTAAGTGTTCCTGCTCTTTTCTGGCCTTCCGGGTCATTCCCGGTCTCTCAAACTCATTCTCGGACTTTCCAGAGTCACTCCTAGTGAAGCTAAGCTGAAAATTGCATGGTAGTCACTAGTACAGGCGCCCAAATCTAGTCAAAGATATGTTTCTTGCCGACTTTAAAACTTTCCTAACTGGCTGGTGCCATTAGCAGTGGCGCCAAGCCAAGAATTGGCCTAGCACCACTCCTAGTGGCGCCAAGAGGAAAATTGGTCTGGCGCTACTGCAACAGGCGCTAGGTCTATCCCATCTCTATAAATACAGAGCATCTTCCAGCGTGAAAGAGGTCCGCAAACTTGGTCTAAAAACACCAATATTCAATATACAGAGCTCGTACACTCCCAAAACCCTAGCTTCCCTAGGTTTTCCAAACCCTAGCCACCATACTCAACTAAACCTTATATACACTCATACACACCTCTACACACTTATACATTAGCCTCCAACCCTCCATTGAAGACTTGGATTGCTACAACTACGAAGATTTGAAGACCGAAGACGAGCCCTTGAAGATTAAGACTGAAGTCAAGCGAAGACCAAAGAAAAGCAAGGCACGCAAAATAAATAAGACACAAGGTAGGCTTTCGTTTTACGTTTCTGTACTCCCCCTTCTCTCTTCTCTCTCCTAACCCACTTAGGTTTTCTCTATTTTAATTCCCTATCTGTTTCCCCCCCTTTCTTTGCATGCTTGAAATAAGGGGACTCCCGGTCCATGTGTAGGATTAGACTATTGGAGGGTCACCATGTCGAGGGCTTTCCTTTAGGCTAACCGGAGACCACGTGGGTTCGACCCCCTTGATTATGTGGTGAAGCCTTAACCTTGTATGTTCACGACCCCAAATTTGCCTTGTGCATATCATGATCTTGCATCTTAACCTTTATTTTCAAACTCATTTTCCAAAACTTGCATTAAACTTGTTTTCAAAATTGCATCAAAATCCTCTTTTTCAAAATTTGTTTTCAAAATCACAATCCTAAGGTGATTCTAGCTTTTTCATGGCTAGGATTGCTTTAGGAAAGTGTTACATTCAAAGTAACCAATATGGTCCATATTTTCAACCTTTGTTGTTTTCAAAACCACTTTCTTAAAGTAGTTCTAGCCTTCTTATGGTTAGAATCGCTTTAGGAAAATGAGATGTTTTTATACTTTCCAAAAAACTCTATTTTCAAAAATCTCTTTTCCTAAAACCTCCTTTTTCAACACACTTCCAAAAACTCTTCTTTCCAAAATGATTTTTCTAAAAACTTCCTCCAAAAATCTATTTTTCAAAACCTCTCTTTTTAAACCCCTTTCCAAAACGCTCTTTTCAAAGTCCATTTTCCAAAAACGTTCCTTAGGTTTCCTTCCTAGAAAACGCTCTCTAAAAATCTTTCCAAAAACTTTCTCCAACAATCTCCTTTCAAAAATCTTTATTAAAAAAAAAAAACTCTCTTTCCAAAATCTTCCCTCTAGAAACTCTCTCTAGAATTTCCTTTCAAAAACTTGTTTCCAAAAACACACTTTTCAAAAACTCTTTTCTTAAAGCCCAAGTCAAGCCCTAGAGCTAACAATTAGGAAACCCTAATTTTCTTTCCAAAAACATGGTTTTCAAACTTGCCTTAAAACCTTGGTTTCCAAAACCTCTTGTTTTTACATCCAAACTATACACATTTTCAAAACCTCTTTTCTACGTTAAAACTATAGTCTTCCAAATCTAGGGTTTCTAAAACCTCCCTTTCAAAATCCTTGCCAAATCCTATCTTCCCTTTAGAAAACCAAATCCCATCTTTCCTTTAGGAAATCAAATCTAATCTTCCCGTTTAGAAAATTAGATCCAATCCTTTGTTTTTGAAAGCAAAATCAAACATTCTTTTTTAAAAACAAAATATAATCCCTTGCTTTAGGAAATAGGAATTTTAACCCTTCCTAGTCTAAGTTTTTCCTAATTCAAATCCTTCCTAATCTTCTACTTTCCTAAATCTTAAGTTTCCAAAACTTGACCACAAAAATCTTTCCCAAATTTTAAAATTCAACTTTCAAATCTTTCCTAATTTAACCATTTCATAATTCTACCCCTTTCCAAATCTTAACTTTCCAAATCTAAGTTTTCAAATCTTCCTAAATTCAAACCTTTTCTAAAACTAAAACTTTAAAACTTTCTAAATCTTAAACTTTCTAAATTTCAAATCTTTCCAAATTCAAAGTTTTCTAAATTCAAAACTTTCTTAAGTTGAAACTTTCCAAATTCTAAACCTTTCTTAAATTAAACTTTTCCTAATTCAAAACATTTCTAAATTCAACACTTTCCTATTTCAAAACCTTTCTTAAAATGAAGCTTTCCAAATCCAAAACTTTCCTAATTCGAAAACTTTCCTAAACTGAAACTTTCCTAATTCGAAACTTTCTTAAATCGAACCTTTCCTAATTCGAATCTTTCCTAAATCCAATCCTTTCCTAAATCTTCCAAGTTCAACATTCGAATCCAATCTTTCTAAATCTCAAGTCTTTCCTAAGTCTCATCTTTCCTAAGTCTAGGTTTCCTAAACCTCAAACTTTCCAGAACAAGTCCAAATCTTTCTTCTAAGTCCTATCTTTCCAAGTCAAGTCCAATCTTTCTTTTCTAAGTTTCTAAGTTTAGGTTTCCTAAAACCAAGTCTTTTAAAACCAATCTTTTCAAATCCTCCAATCAAAATCCAAATTTCCTACTCTTCTAATTCCAATTCGAATTCCAACTCCAATTCATTTCCAAATCAACTCTTCTATTTTCAATCAGACTCTTGTCTGAACTACAACTGACCTGATTCCTCCAAAAGGATACGTAGGCAACCCTCATGAGTGCGGTCTCCACATTTTCTAAATCTCAAATTCCACAATTTTTCAAATTTCCAATCTATTTTTCAACTTCAAATTTCAAATTTCTATTTCCAAATCTCTATTTCTAATTTTTCAAACTTTCCAATTTCAAATCTATCCTTTCAAATCAAATAAAATTCTTCTTTTCAAATCTATTTCCAAATGAACTCTCTTTTCTTGCACTTGCATATCATGCATCATGTTAAATTTCTTTTTAAACATTCTTTTTCAAAGTGGATAGGATTGAACATTAGTTAGTTGGAGACTCTCATAAGTGAATTTAGGGTAGATTGACATGTAGGTACCGCAAGGGCGGGGTAGAGTGATGGCTTAGTGTGTCTTCCCTACACGTAACCAACCTTCGAATCTATATCACTGTTTTCAAAGACCAAAATGGAGTTATTTTTCAAAAAGGGCTTAAATATTTTCCAAAGGTTGCCAAACAACCTATTTTCTTAAAAACCCTCTCTTAAGGTGGTATTTTCAAAAACATTTTTCAAAAACCCCAAATGTAGTCTTCAGATTGTTCTTAGTTTTTAGGTGACCTAACTCACCTTAATCAAGTTAGGTGGCGACTCCAAATCTTTTCTAAAAGCCCTTTACTTAAATCAATTTTCAATTCAAACTTAGTCGCACTCATTCTTCTAACAGGGTGAGTTCTAACGAGAGAGTACAGATTTTTTTCTGCTTGTGTGTGTATTCTTCGAGTGCGAAAAATTTGGGCACGACAACATTTTTCCTCCCCAAAACTTGGGCATTGTTGTGCCACAAAGAAGTAAAAGACACATCACAACATTGTAGTGCTGTGAAGGGCAGTGAAGAGTAAAATTGCTCTTCACAGCACTGTAGTGTCATGAGCCCAAAATTCTATAAACAGGAAGGGCCTCCCATTTTCACACCTTTCACCTCTCTCTCTCTAGTCTAACGCTTTCTCTCTCTACAAAGTGAAACTGCTAGCCTCACGTTGCCAAACCGGCTTGGTCAGCCCCTAGCCAAGTTGGACCTTTATCCAATCGACCAATCTAGAACCACCCGAGCCTAGGCGAGATTCTACCCGACCAAAGGGTTCTGAGGCTCTCTTGACTAGCCAAAGTTCTGTCTATTTTTTGGGTTCGAGGATTTTGAAATCCCTTTCAACTAGCCGAAACATTTCATGACGAAAACGATGAAAATATTCTATGTTTAAGCCGAAGTGCTATTGGAATCTCGCCAACAAAGAGAGAGTAATTTAAACCAGTTGATTTAAGTTCCAACTTAAGCCATTATGATGCTAGAGTGTCTTACATGACTTAGTTTGTATCTACGTTGTTACCCAGGGTGAATTTCAGCACCAATTATCCCTTCAATATAGTATAATCCCTGCTCGTTCCTCGATTCGCGATAGGAACATGCCTAGCCATTACTCTCCCTAATTTTCGATAACCAAACTGCATCTGTACTAAACCAGACCTATGCTGAAATCACTTCAGGTGCATAATTTACTTTAAAGTCATGTTTACCACGCATTTTTACTTTTACTCCTATTCAGTTTTCAGTTGTCGATTTAGGCTTTTAGTTGGCATAATGCATTAGCCAATCCAATCCATAGCTGCATTTTTAACTCATCATAAGCCCTCATAATGCTTGATTTCAAACTCATAAAATTGCATCTTAACTCATCAGAAGCAATCATAATGCCCATTTTGGAACCCAAAAGCTGCATTTTTCCCTGTTCTAAGCCGTCGTAATGCTCGATTTTTAATTCAAAAAATAGTTTTTTCAAAACAAATGTCCAGACTAATGTCATGAGCCACTGTATGTATACTCTATGGTTGTTGTTAGATGGATCTTTCATATCTGAAATAGGTGATCCATCAAAATGACGAAAATACCATTTCTTGGAAAAATAGCATTTTCTCAACAAAAGCATAGACTATTGTCATAGGTTTTTCATGTATGCTATACAGGTGTTGTTAATCAGATTTTTCATATTGAAAATGTTAAAACTGCTAAAATGACAAAAATATTATTTTCATGAAAAATTCATGTTTTCTAAAAAGTAGCCCAGACTTCTGTTCTGAGTATGTGTCCGTAGAGCAATAGCCGAAACCTCCATATTAGAAATACCAAATTCTATCCTAGACTAAGTTAGCCTTTTTCAAAGCTGTACGAACCGGCCAAAATTGCATAAAATTGGGAAAGACCCCTTTTCAAAAATCCAGTCTCACACCATACATCAAGGGTATACATAAAGAATTATAATCTTCTTACAGCCTTTCTGTCAAACTGAAAAACTCTATGGCATTAGTCTCTTTCCTTTTCAAATCATGCTAGAATTATATCTGACATGATTCCTACGCGGCTAGGAAACATAGGTAGTCTGGGTTCTCTTCCTAGGCTCGATCATTTTTCTCCCAACAAGTAAGGGCACAAACATTCAAAGTTAGAGTTCTATTCATAGACACTAGGCTACCAGGCATTTCACAAATAGCAAGGAATCACCAATTTAAACCAAATTCCATTAACAAATTTTAAGCCATATCAAATTATATTTGACCTAATTCTTGCACAGTCTGGATATGTAAGTAGGCTGGGTTCTCTTCCCAGGCTCAATCATCTTTTTTCCAATGAGTGAGAAACTATCAATAGCCATTTACCCAAGGAATGAGAAACCATGTCTAACATAATGGGTTCAAATACCCACATCATTCTAAATCAAGTCTAACTACGTTTAAATCAATTCCTACACAGTTAGGATATGTAGGCAGTCTAAGTTCCCTTCTCAAGCTCGATCATCTTTGTTCTAATAAGCGAAAAATCATTAATAGAGTCATGTCTTAAATACCCACTTCATTTTAAATCAGTCGAACTATGTTTGACCTGCTTCCTACATAGCTAGAATACATAGATAGTTTGGGTTCTCTTTCCAAGCTCAGTCATTCTTCCCCAACAAGCGGGGAACCACCAATTCAAGACAGAATTTTGTCCAAGAATTACAATACAGTCCTAATGCCTCCATAGAGCGACACACCTCTCACCACATCAGGTCCAAGCACCTTTGCATAAACCATCATCCTGAGTCTCTCTTATCAAGAAAATTCAGCTTTCCCCGAGCAAGCCAGAAACCAGCCTTCTATGCCGAAGCTCTTAACATAGACCTGCATATTTCATCATTTTCCTAAGGAGTGGAAAATCATTTTAAATTAGTCCAAAGTACGTTTGACCTAGTTCCTGCACAATTTGGATACATAGACAGTCTGAATTCTCTTTTTAGGCTCGATCAAAACTCATCAAGAGCATCATCATTTTGTTCTTTTATTAAAAAAATATTTCAAATCTACCTTAGAGGAGTGACAAATCTTTCAAAAGCGGTCAAAATGACCTTTTCAAAAACCAATCTTTCAAAGCCAAGCATAAATCTTCTACCAACATCAGTGCTTTCACTATACATGCACACCAGCACATAACATAAGCAAGTAAAGAAAAATCACTCTCAACTGCACACAGTTGACATGATGACAAGCATGATGATGATTTATTTGATGAACACTGGAAAAGAGGTTGCTAGAACGGGGTATGATGCCAATTTTGAACAAGGTTGGAAGTTATAGTTGAGTGCATATAATTCCCAACACGTAAAAAGATCTCCAAATCTAAACATGATTATATAGACTAACATGGAGTCAAATTACCAAGGGCTTTTCAAACCAGCACAAATGCATTTTCAAACAATTGGAACATTTCCAAACTTGCGAATGATGCTTTTTGCATTAAAGCCATGATTTTAGCCCAAAATTCATGTTTGCGAGAACACAATTTTTGGTGACCTAGACCACCTTAAATGTCAGGTCACAATTCCGAAGCATTTCAAAACCTAACGGCACTTTAAATCAACCAAATCGTGCAGATGAGGATCCCTCGCAAAAAGACGGAGGCATAAAAATCCCAAGTCACACAGAAAGCCTGATTCTAGGTCCGTCTCATTTATGAGATATTTTAGAAGATCCACAATCCGGTTGTGACAAACATAAATAATTTTGTACGGTGATCTATAATTTGCAGGTTCGGCATACCACATATGATAATGGCTGATAAAGTGAAGCAATTCATCAGAAACCAGTTCAAAGACGTCTGCTCTCAGTTGGGAATAAAGTATACTAAAACACTTATTTCAAAGGGGGAGCCCCCTTAGTCCATAGGCAACTCGATAACTATCCCCAGTGAACTGGTAACAAAATGAAAGAAGAACTGGCGTCGTCAGAGACCAGTTCACAGACTTCTGCTCTCAGTTGGAAATAAAGAATCATTTTTCCTTGCCCGGCCATCCCCAAGCTAATGGACAAGTCGAAGTCAGAAATAAAACCCTAATAAAAATGGTCAACACCAAATTGGAAGCAACAAATGGATTATGGCCCGAAGAACTACGCGATATATTATGGGTGTACAGGACTATGACAAGGATTCCAACCGGAGAAACGCCCTTCTCCCTCGCATTTGGAAGCGAAGCCTTGATTCTACTGGAGATTTGGGTTAACAGCCTCCGAGTAGCAGTATTCGGAGCAAACGACAACGAAGAAAGTTTAAAGCTCAACCTTGACCTACTCAAGAGTGGACAAACAGAGATCAAATCAGCAATCACCGACAAAGGATGAGTTGACACTATTTGAACCGAGGAATAAAAATATGAAGCAATTGGTAAATTAAGGCCAACGCCTACTGGAAAGAGACATCTTGGCTGCTAACATGGGAACCTGAGCCCAGTTTGCTACAAGTTGCTTTTAATGGACCTGGCCTAAAAATAGTAACTTCAATTTTTTTTGGTCCACCAAGCATTCCTAGGCTTCGATAAAAGGTTACTAAACTTGACTATCTTCTTATCAAAATAATAAATTTCATTTCTTTGTATGACAATTTCTCAAATCTAAACTATGTTTTGCCCTCATATATATATATATATATATATATATATATATATCTTTTGTAGAAATTTTCTTTTTTTTTTGCAAGGTCAAAAAAGCTATTGGACTGCAATCAAAGTAGCATCCTTACCTGGGCATGATTAAAACAGTATCTATTTCGCTGGACTATCTGAAAAAAGGTAAGTCATAACTTACTCAAGCCCCACCAAAGGTGCAAGCTAGCAAAGCCCCCCAACATGCAGTATCTGATTCACAATTACTATTTACATAAGCATATTCGAACTTACGATTGCGTGGCAAGGGAATAAGAATTTTAACCAGCCAGCCAAAGCTAGTAAGGCTACGACCTCAGGTAAAACTTTCAACTTCAAAAAAGGAAAGTGACTTCCCTTGGCATTTTCTATTTTTGATTGAAAACTTACAAAGAATTTTTATAAAAAAAAAAAAATAACAAAGCTCTTTACACCAAGTACTTTGCACGCCCAATATTTTACACCAAAACTCACTTTAAGAACTTTATTTTATTTGTAACGAGTACACTAAAACCCATTTCAAGAACTTTATTTTTATTTGTAACAAGTAAGTTTTCACACTTTTAATTTATTGCAACGTTAACTTTCTGCTAACTTGCATTAAAAAAATAAACAGAAAGTTCACATGTGACAAACATGTGGCTTTTTTCAAAGAGCAAATATATAACATTATACCCCTTCTTTTATATTCTATCGCAAATTTATCTTAAATCACTTCAAAATCAAAAGTATAATCAATTACGTGATGTATATAAAGTAATTAGGCTTAATGTAAAAGTCACCAATTTGACTCATGTGTGATACGCATAAGCATTTGAGTGAAAAAAAAAAAAAAAAAGGACCAAATTTTACATCTTTGCCTTTGTGTTTACGCCAAATCATACTTTAAAACCTTTATTTTTATTTGTAACAATTAAGACCTTAGACATCAAATTTGTTGTAATATTAACTATCTGCTAACCTTTATTAGAAAAATAAACAAACAATTCACATGTGACAAAAATGTAACTTTTTTCAAGGGATTTCAAGGGAAAAATATGTAAAGTCATGCTTCTTCCTTGATAATCTATCTCAAACTCCTTTTAAATCACTTCAACATTTTGTGTAATCAATTATGTAATGTTATAATGTAATAATGCTTAATGCGAAAACGTCTAATTCGACTCGTGTGGCACGCATAAGCCTTTGGATAACAATAAAAGAAAAGCTTAATTTTACATATTTGCCCTTGCATTTACGTCAAATCTTACTTTACGACCTTCATTTTTATTTATAATAATTAAATTCTTAAAGTTCTAAGTTATTATATCCACCTTCTACTAACTTGAATTAGAATAACAAACAAAAAATTCACACATCACAAGCACACGACCTTTTTGAAAGAGCAAATATATAAAATTCCACCACTTCCTTAATAATCTTCACATATTGTCTTAAATTACTTCAAAATCATTTGTAATCAACTTTAATATTATTTAATATAATCAAACTTCATTAAAAACTCTCAGTTTAACTCACTTGATACACACATGCCTTTAGATGAGAAGCGTTCTTGTCACGTTAATTTTGTTACGCCTTGCCACGTGGATACACCATTATGTTACGTCTTTGCACATTTTTAGTGTTGGTTAAAAATTATTTTTATAGCCTAGAGTTAAATTTGCACGTCATTGGTGTATATAAATAAAAATTATCTTCAGATTTTATACGAGACCCAGTTGCACGCTTCAGGGTGTTTTCCAGACCAACAAAGTCCTTTGTGCATACGGCAGTTTTTGAAGATAACCCCCCATCCATAACATTCTATTACTTTCAAAAAGCCTGTCGGTTGAGTATAACTCTACAAAGAGAAAAGAAAAAAGAAAGAAGAAAAAAAATAGAAAAAATAGAAAATCAGCAAAGCTTCATTAGACTCCCAAGTGAGCGGGCCCCCGCCCCACCATTGACCGGTGCTAGTAATAAACCATTTCAGCCTCAGTTGTTCTACTTTTCCCTCGCATTCTTGGATAACAAATGAAGTAATCAAAGCTCGTATTACAATAGTCTCAAGCTTATTATTTTGCATCTCTCTCTCTCTCTCAAATTCAATTGAGCATACATTGAAACCTCTCTAATCTATCAGGGGCAAATTCAAATACAGCCTACTAAAGTATTAACGAGAGAGAGAGAGAGAGAGAGAGAGAGAGAGAGGCTCGATTTACTAAATCCTTGGGCGGCCCCTACGCATCCTAAATTCTGAAAAAGCAAATCAACTCATTTAGTTGTTTTTTTTTTTTTTTCTTCTTTTTGAGTACATCAGAGGGCCGAAGCCCTGGGGATTGAGATGGGGAGAGGAAGAATGAGTCGAACACATGATGACAAAAATGGGTGGGGATACCACCACCTCTGAGACAACCCCTCTCCTCACTCGTCAACCTCTTTGATGGTGCATCTGGCACACACAATAGTATCAAATAAGCCCTGCCCAGTTGTCAAAGATTGTCAAATGGATCACCAAAACAGTCTCTGTTTGTGAGCGCGCCTTTGTTTGACTGACCTGCCCCACTTCTCGAGTAATAGGTAATGCTGGCTTAGTCACAATGTTAGTGTTGCCCATTTGTTTTTCACTTTCCTTCACTGTAGATTTGGCTTAATTCTCAGGCTAGAGTTGCTCTTTTGCCTTTTGCATCTCTCGACTGCAAACGAGTTATTTGTTAAGTCACACCAGCAACATTCTGTAAAGGAAATACGAAAATCTGTGTGCATGCCACATCGGACTTGAGAGAGAGAGAGAGACCTGCACGGCAACAGATCTTTTGGAATCCAAAAACTGGTTGTAAATGCCATATAATCTCTGCTTTTCAGCTTCTGAAACAGATGGTCTTGCCTTGTAAGCAACAGAAATTAGAAGACCATGTGTGATGACCGGCATTTTTCCAGACTTGTCACTCTCTGCACTGTCTAGAAAGTCATGAACTGCGGCAAGCTGTGCATCTGAGAGAAGAGCTTGGAGGTCAGCTCCACTAAATCCTTCAGTTATTTGAGCAATGGAGTCTAAATCAACATCACTGGCCAATGGTAACTGCATTAATTTCCAACCAGCAAATTGGTTAGTCACAAAGAGAGTACTATCACTAATATGACCAAAATAGAATACTCTCTCTCTCTCTCTCTCTCGGTTTTTTTTTTTTCTGTTTGTTTTTTTTCTTTTTGGGTGCAAAAGTGGTGTTAGAACAATTAGAATTGAAACCCTACTAGTTTCTAGCGTTGCTACCATGTCATCACAAACTTATTAAATACCATGTATAACCTTAAATCGCTAGCAGTAAGTACCTTACTTTAAGAACACCTTACATATCTATTCTCATGAATATTTATCACATGCCCTGCAAAACCATTAGGCCTGTTTGGCACAGTTTAAGTTTCCTGAAACAAAAGTTATCTAGCTAGCAGTAATTTTGAGAACATAA
Source organism: Euryodendron excelsum (assembly GCA_033060915.1). Classification (NCBI taxonomy): domain Eukaryota; kingdom Viridiplantae; phylum Streptophyta; class Magnoliopsida; order Ericales; family Pentaphylacaceae; genus Euryodendron; species Euryodendron excelsum. The sequence goes on along the minus strand of CM065378.1, from coordinate 1,348,881 downwards.
TATCTTTTCTTATCATTTTAGTTTCTCCGACTGAAAGCAAATAACAAACAAGAAGACATTATGCTCAAGCTTCTCTCTTGAACACATCCCTTTGAAATAAATTTTTTTGGGAACAATCATTGAGAAAGAACCACCAATCAAATTTTTTACCTTCCTCTATTCTCTATGATTCTGACAACAGAATTTTGCCAATTAAGTTTTCCTGTAAGTTCCAACCATATACTTTTTATAAAATATGAAAGCATCCATATAAAGAGTGGGGCAATATGATACCCCATGTAATCTACTTTTACCCAACTTGAGATTGATATGAATTACAATTATCATATTTTACAATCATTTTTGTAGATTCAGTATAAAAAACAAACTGAGTTTGTGATAGCTTGGGCCATTATGTAGTGACATCCAAGGTTCAAGTCCCTTGTTGATTATCTGGACTGTTGAGGAAATTGTGACCAAGGATACTCCTCTAGGCCACCATTAGTGATTCATGTACCCTAATTAATTCAACAAATTTTTATGCCATTTGCTTTATTTATTGTGCCAATTATAGACTTTATTTGCAGCTCATTCAACCTATTGAACGCAACCAAAAAAAAAAAAAAAGCCTACAGTATAAATATATGTTTGCATAGACATATACAGAAGTATAGATGTTAAACTCCTTTCCCTAAAATTTGGCTCCTTCATATAGTGCAAGTACAACCATGATTATCAATTCAATCACACCACGTTAACCAACCACTACCAACCCAACCAATCTATTTACACCAACCTTCACAAAGCTCATTTTGCCACCACATCCACTACCATGAGTTTGTAATGCCACCACAACCAACCCCATCCACAACCAAGAAGGCTGTCACAAAAACACCATCATTAATCCCACCAAGCTGCCACCACAAATGCCATCCAATGCGGTTATGCCTCCGATCCCATTCAAACTCACCACCACAAAGAAAATTTTTATTTTGAAAGAATTGCTAGAATTATTTCTATAGTTATGGCTGTGGAATTTTGTAAGACTTTGGTGAACTGTGAGACACATATATTTGTCACATATGGATATCTTTTAATACATTGACTTGATATTCATGACAACCACTACCAAGAATTCAACCCAGAGTCGCGTACGTGAGACTAGTGCACTGTGCTGGAGATTTTGGTGTTTGGCTGAATAGAAGATGAGCGAAAGTGAACGAAGAAGAGAGTAAAAGAAAATCCAACAAGATTTCAACCTAGCTTCGAATTAAGGTAAGATATCTGTTCCTATGTTTATTATTCTTTGAAGGGCACTGCTACATCAGACGCGACTGGTGGTTAGTCGCCGGCCGATGGTAGCATTTTCCTTCTTTGAAAATCGGTTCGAATTCTTCTAAACCTAATTTTATGTTGAATTAAAGGACAATTACACTGACCTCCCTTGAGGTTTATTGAAATGTAAGACAACACACCCCACATCCTGAAAATTACACTTACCATCCCTATTGTAAAGATTCTGTTACAGATTCCCTTTCCATTGAAACACAGTTAGTCAACTAAACGTAGTTAGCCAGGACAAACTGGTAATTTTGTTAATTTCCTAATCTATCCTTGCTAATAGAAAAACAAAGAATCAAGTTAATTTAGTCAAAATTTAACACATCTTCCACACTATTATCTCCTCCACTCAAAATTTAGGTGATTCCCCAAAGTCACCACCACTGTCAACCCACCCAGATCACCACCATCACATAACACCGAGTTCACTTGTCCCTCTTCCTCCTCCCTCCACTGGCCACCCAACACACCTCACCTAACCTCATGGTAAATCCACCTTGAGGAGATATCTTTGTTTCTTAACTAGTAATAATTCCTTTTCTCATTAAATCATTCATGTTTTAGACAATGGGTGCAAAAATTGATCAATTCATTTTTAACAAAGAATAATACTATTTTTTTTTTTAATTTTTGTAATGTTGATGGGGTCATTTGACCCCATCAGTTTACACCTAGTGCTGCCCATGACACAGCATGCAACATTGATGCATTTTTCCGTAAATTTGTGAATCAAGTAATTCACTAACAACGAATCTGCATACTTTGACCACCTTATCTTGGTCAGTATGTATGTGATTACTCATGGTTACAGGGATACTGAGTATTCCACTTAGTTTCACTGTTTTGCCAAAATTCATTCAGCAAATTACTTATGGTGTGCTAAAGGGTGCATATGGTAAACCATTGATTAGGCAGTCAACCTCACTTTTCGATGCCCAAGCAGTACCCTTAGCTCACTATCGTGCAACTTAAAAGGCAAGAGATCTTCACTATCATGCGTCATAATGCATAGAATGTAGCATCTTTGACATGCCATGTGCAGCAACACTCGATACTTAGTGATGTTTGTGTTCAAGCATCACTTTGTTATGTGTCTTACCACATGAGGATACTCCTATTCCAATCAATATTGCTGTCATATAGATGCTTCACATATAAAATACATGACAAATTTTTACAAGTTACATGATTATTTTCACAAGTTTCCCAATTGCAAACAAAATTTCATCAGGAATAGTTTATAAAGAAGAATGTGTTGGGAATTTCCACGTCCATGAAGAAGTAACGTATTAACATTGTATTGGAAGAAAGTTTACAAGTTCATGTGGGAATCTGTGATATTTCAGAGGTGAACAAACCTGTGATTATATGGCAGATACACTTAATATAATAAAAATTTAGGACCCTTGAGCAATGATGCTAGGTGGTTCAAAGTGTCCTTAAAAGGTAGTTGACAGAATATCGTTGCATGACAGAAAATTATTGCACACAAACAACTAGATTCAAGTAATATCAAGTACTTCCAAAGGATTGGTAATAGATTGGAATGCTAATGGTGTAAACTTGAAGTTCAATGGGAAAGAATAGCAAAGGACCATATATCTGCCATATGGTTTGCTTAATACATTATAGTTGGTGTCAGGACTTAAGGGATATGCACAGACCATACAGCTGCTAATAAATTTACACTCTCCAATGTGATTGGACTCAGGACCCTTGTATTGCAACAATTTGGAGCTCATGAGGAGCCTGAAGAGTAGTTGAAAGCATTCTTGGGCCCACTTTGGCATTAAGTAGTTTCTTAATTTGGTCCAGTCAGCTAGTGCAGTGGAGAGGAATGAAATATGTTTATACATTGAATGGAAATTTCAGACATCTGAAGGAAATTTCTTGGTTCCCCATGTCAATGAATCAGAAGATTCAGAACACTGGTGGCCAGGGGAGCATTTGTGAGGTATTTTTTGATGAGAAAACATGTATTAAAATGGTATTGCTATTTTTTTAACTGGATTACTGTCCATTTTTTTGTGAGTTATCCCTGTATGCCGCTTCTATTTCCTATGAAGTATAGTTTCTTATCAACAAAACCAGGGAATAAATTAATGTTAAAGCACTGACAGAAGTTACACTTTGTTTTGATGTAGAGAATCAATTAGGATCAATTCGCGCCATAGCTACTGTTTTATCAGAAAATTGTCACACTATCAAAACCCTGAAATCCTTTGAAGTTAACCTTACACTCCCTACTTAAGTAGGAAGCCCCTTCTAGTGTTGTCTTTAGGTGAAATACCCAAGCATGGGTAGAAGAATGGTAACATTTAGATGGGACAATAGTGCGGCATCATATTCAAATTGGAGTTTTTGTACTTCTTGAAAATCTAACTCCAAGTGAACCTAGACTTAAGAGGCATGCATTATGGCATTGTCCCCCTCCTAACAATGTTTAAACCAACCAAGTTAATAACTTTAAAAAAGCATTTACCCCCAAAGAAAATTATAGGCAGGTGGAGCTCATTAAAGTAATAATACACACAGACAAATGTATCTACCAGGAATGCAACTCAATGCATGATTTAATTAAAGATTTAACAAACTAACCTTTCTGGAAAGAACTGTAAGAATATCCAACCTCTCATGTTTTGACGGGAAATCACAAAAGAGAAGGCGATCTAGCCTACCAGGTCGCAATAATGCAGCATCAAGTAAATCCGGTCTACTGTTTGGTTGAAAAATGCAAAGGGTCAATTTTTACCCAAACATATTATAAGTAAAGAAACCAAAGCAGAAAAGGTTCAAAGAAAATTATGATAAAGAAAATAGAAAAGACTTCAAATCACAAGAACATGAAGTTGAAAAATCAGTTTCATGAAATCCCAAACAAATCATTCTGACAAAAATCCAAGAGAATCTGTAAAGCGAAGTCATCACATGAATGTAGAGAAGCTTATTTGATAGCATCTAGTAACATAAGTAGGATGCCGAGGTGTTTAAGGTATCTCAATAAGCTTCACACAAGCTTCTTTATAAGATGAAAGGGATATCCTTAAGAAATTGTCTGCTGTAATTAAGTCTACTGTAGTCTGTTTTTGTTCCTACTGTAAACAGTAATCAGAAATTCCAGAGCCATTGTTGAATTATTGTTGAGATAGAACTTATAAATCAATTTGGTAGTACAGCAGATCTCAAAATGGTGGCCAAAGCACACTAATCCATGGTTCCTAATACCGTACCGGCCAGTACGATCCGGGAGAACATTACCTAAAACAAGGATCATTCCGATAGGTGGAATAAGAACGGGAACACGGTATGCCACATGCTCTCAAATGTGATACAATAGGGATAGATTTGTATAAATTACCCTATTAAAATGTAAGATACTTCTAGAGTAATTTTCTTTTAAGAATTAGACGTCCAATAAAATATAATCTATTTCTTCAAATTAATCATGTAAAAAATCAAGGAGCATTACAACTGTTTTTTTTGTGTGTACGCATATTCTTATGTCAAAACTCTATTCTCCTCGAATTTTTGTTCTTTATATTTGATTTTTTTGCCTCTTTAGATAACCTTTAAGGAAATAAATACGAAAAAAATTTTGAGAACGTATTGGATCGCTAAATTCACCTTTTTTGAACGGAAGTGTACCATGTTTCGGAACACCATTCCAAAATGGTAAATTGCTAGGGTATTAGTGAACACTAGTCCGGGATGTACCATTTAGATAGAAAAGCAGTACACAGCCTTCAGTTACATTTTGGTTAAATTACCGGATCGTTCCGGCTTGTCTCACTGTATTACGCCTTTACAGGCTTCAATACTGCTTTCAGTCTCGAACTGGTTAAATTCCAGACAAAACCCTGCTCCAAAGTCTCTCCCTCTTTCTCTCCTCCACACACACACTGTGACTCTTAATGTCTGCAATAGCCGAGTCTCAGCTTTTTATCCATCATTTTGATGGACAATCAACACTGTTATTCAGACGTTGCTGCAAATCCTTCCAGAGAACCAATTGTCTCCTCCTCCTCTGCCCTCAACAATCAACCTCCACCACCTCTGCCATCGTCCACTCCTCCGCTACCGCTGCCTTCGTCCACTTCTCCACAACCACCCCATTTGTCAACCTGAACAGAAGAAGAAATCACAGAACTCTCATCTCCAGCATATTGTCATCATTACCCTGACCGGAGCTGTTGCTACAGCTGGTTACGCCACTTACGGTTCATTTCTTCTCACAAAATTTTCTAGAAGTGGTTTGTAGCATTGATTCTAAAACCTAAACTTGATACTCGAATTCTTTTGCTTGGATGTCACCTATATTTGATTTGCTTGAAATTATAGATCCTATCTATTACGTATGTCATAATATGCATACTTGTTATATTTGAATAGATCTTCGCAATCTTGGAACACTTAAAAAACTGCCTCAAAAAAAAGGAAAAACTCAGTGTGAAAGATATTCATTTGAGAAACACGTAAATCAATTCCCTTGTCGTTGCCGTAATATTCTTGTATATTTTATGTGTACACAGTACACAGCAGCTGTTTGACATATTTCCACAATGAAATTTTGCCCCAATATCCATTAATTGATTGCAGGTAATGTTGAGCCATATTCTATAGTCCCCACGCTGTGCCAACCATAGTTGTCTTGAATCTCTATCTAACAGTATTTTTTACTTGTCTTACCAAAACGAAATTGGATATCCGAAGTTTATAATCAAACCAAAACTCAATTGTAAGGATTAGCCAGATTTGAGTTCGAACTCAAACAACTGTATTCACAATTTCACTCCAAAATATAACAAAATTTCAATTAAATTCAATACCATCATGATAAGGCACGACACATTTATGAACGAGATTTTATTCACTGGTTATCACCCTAATATCCCATCAAAAATCCGACATATGATTATGGGTTTATGACTACAAATTATATCAATTATCAACATCGCATCTTTGATGACTACAAATTATATTAATGATCAAGTACCAGGTTGCATAATTTACGGATTTGTAAGTCATTCCAACCATTCAATCATTGCTCCAATAGATTCAATGGATTGATGGGAAAACAAAATTCTTTTGAGTCTCTACTTGTTGCTTCCAGGATATAAATTCAAGTTGCCTTGGCTACAAGAAGTTAAGTCTTCACAATGCGAGTTTGAAGCTTCACAAAACTCAAAGTCATGTTTTATCTAAGAAGCACAGACACGGACACGAAAACAAGTGCAAACAAAGGATATGAATACAGCCAGAATACTAAAAAAACATTATTCTTTTATATATTTTACTTGCTATGTACATGAATATAAAATCCACAAACCACCAAAAAATATTAACAGATAACACTAATTCAACATGAAAACACCATTTAAACCATAATTTAAACATCATTAAACATAAAATAACACGTAAACAAGTTTACAATTTAATAGGTAAAAATTCGCATTGTTTTTATTTTGTCATTAAATCCCAAGTCATTTTCTTCAAAACTTGCAATATGTTTTATGCATCTAAGTGATTGATATGAGTGTCCTCCACAGTTTCAAAGCGTGTCCAGTTCTGAAAATATGAAAAAATAAAAGAATACATTTGGATGCGTGTCCAATACGCATCGGCAATTGTAAGACAAATACGTATTCGACACGCATACAATACCTTCTTAGAAGGGTCTTTACTTCTTAGTGTTTTCCCTAATGTGAGGAAGAATGATGTGGACAATGCTAGAAGTAAGATCACATTACTATCCATAGGGCCTTTGTGTGACCTTATGTTTTCTATTTTCCAAATAATTTGACCTATTTTAACTTATCCAAAAATAAATAAATAATGTCATTTTTTATTTCTACATGTTTGTAAGCTGTTGTCACAATTCTATTTATGTTTTAGTAGGTTCTACGAGTTAGGTCCGTCTCGTTAATTTCAAAAGTTGGGATATGGGCTATAAGTTTGGTCTATGGGTAGTAAAAATAATACGGGTCAAGTTATTCCACTTGGTCAAAGTATCTTATGTTTCTATTAAGGAGACTTACTTCTAAATATCTTTAACTCCCTATGAAGATGACGGATACTACTGACAAGCATGATTGTACTATAGGGGCAATTGCACTTTAACCTATCAACAATGACTCAATATTACTTTAGTTTGGCCCTTCCGTTTGGAAGCCATTTGCAAAACTAACAATAAACAGTCATACGACTTGCACATGAATAATAAGTAAACCAAAATGCCCTTGCATTGAGATAAATGATTTTTTTCTTTGACAAATTGGATTGATAAAAGAATTTGCTAAACAAAATACATATACACAAGAGCCATATATACATAAACAATGTTACCTGCACTCGGATACAGGTATTGGGTCCAGGTATTCATGTGTCGGATTCATCTCATTCTTATGTCCAAGGACACTCAGAAACAACTAGATTTCATATTTTTTAAGTACTTCTTTTGCTTTTTTAAGATAAAATGATATTTACAATCTAAAATATAGCATTTCGAGCATCCCATGGAAGTCCTCCTATGCTTACTTCCATAATGAACTCAATCACTTATATATACTTGTTAGATGCATGTCCAATTAGCCTTATCGGACACATATTCCATACCCTTACTCGAGACTGAAATATTCGACAAAGCTATTTAACAAATTTAGAAGAATCTAGGTAACATAGTGTACATAAATACTCGCAGAGAGGAGATCAAAGAAAATGGCCATTAGAGTATCAGTCTTCCTCTCCCTTCCTATCTCTGATCAAAAGTAGTGAGCCCCAGCCTCACATTAACTTGTCAGAGACTCCTATTCCTTCATCACTATCCTTGAAATATTTTTGGCAACCAAACAAATAAAGACACCAACTAAAATCTCAACAAAACATTGAGACTACCCATTCCAACCCACTAAGTTAACTTTTAACAAAAAAAACATTGAGACTTGAAAGGGGGCAAAAGGAGGTAAAGGATGCAAAGGAAATCTAGAAAACAAAAGAGGTGAAAAAGTGGGGGAGCATCAATTGTCAATTGCCAATCCCTACATAAAAAATAAAAAAATAAAAAAGTGTGTATGTGTGTGAGAGAGAGAAAGAGACCCTCGTACACCTCCCCCACCTTTGGCCTTTCCCTTTCGCAATTCTACACACAACCACAATACCTCTAGAATAGCAGGTTGTACTCTCTAACGGGCAATTAAGACAGATGGGGAGAGAGGACAGAGAGGTTGAGGGTTGCCACGACAACTATAGTAGAGAGAAGCAGGAGGCGAAGATATTGTGGGGGTGAAGGGGAGGAGGGGGGAATGCTGAAGGAGGAGAGAAGATGTGGTGATGCCAGTGGCACTAGAAAGAAGAGGTAGGAGGTAGCATAGGGTTGGGGAGCAGGTGGGAGCAGTGTAGAGATCTACCGTCCAATAAAATTATGCCACCTCAAATTTTAGTCAATCAATAAATTCACCCCCTATTTTGTCAAAAACCTCAGGGGCGTCATTGTAATTTGCTATAGTTAAACGTGATTATATTAAATATGATTGTTCATATTAAAAACTGATGTATGTCAAACGATAATTATGTGCCAGATCAAATAAAAGAAAGAGAATCTAGCATCCAATAAAATTATGCAACCTAGAAATTTTAGTCAATAAATAAAATGATTGAATTTCAATAATGTCAAGCCAGTTTTTATTTTTGAAAAAAACAATATACAATTATTTAAGAAAATCAGATACCTGTACAATCCTTTAGTAAAACTAGGACCGCCTGCATCTATTAAATTTAGTTGTTTTTTTCTTTTTCTGAAGTGGCAAGAGTTATGTTGGTTTATTTATTATTACCATATTGTCAATTGATTTTCAATAAGGAAAGGAATTAAAATGTAAGTTAATGTACACAATGTTTTGTGAAATAAATTAAATTAAAATCGTGCCTAGAATGTTGCATTTCATTACTGAGAGCATAATTGTCCTTTTATCTTCAATGAATGACATTTTATTGTAACTTATAAGGGCTTTAGTATGTCAAAATGCTGACATCACTATTTTCTATTAGGTTTATTAACATTCAATTTACATAAGGGGTGTCTGCAAATTATCAATAAAAATAGGGATGTTAGGAAAATTTTTGCAAATTTTCAAAAACCTTAGGGGGTCTCAATGTTATTTACCCTGAATATTTCTAAAAGTTTGGCTACTGGTGAGGATGAGCCTTGCGCTTCAGTAAGGTTACCCCATTGCGACATGAGAATCACAAGTTCAAAACACGGAAGTCCCTACACACTATGCATGCATGGGTAAGGCTGAATACCTTAGAGAATCCCCAAGCCCCGCAATGCTGCAAATTCAGCTGAAAATATCAGTTTAAAAATTGAATGGCACCTCCCTGATTAGATGCTCAGCTGAGTTTTTTTTTAATTTTTATTTATACGTATGTTCAGCTGAGTTTTTATGCTTCTATTCTTCCCTGCTGCTTAGTTGATTTCTTGCTTGTTTCTTTTCGAGGGTTTAGTTTGCCTGTGTGTTTTGTATAGCTATGCTTCATGTATAGTTTTAGTAGGATGCCTCTCATCTTCTTTGTTACATGATCTCCATTTTGTACATCTTGCATATCTTTTTATATTTTGTTCTTACTTTATCACAAAAAAAAAAAAAAGAAAAAGAAAAAGTCATGCACTAGAGTGCCCTTTTTCTAGTTTGCTCTTGATAAAACAGGTCAAGTTATGTTATTGGGTTAATTATATAGCTTTTATGAGGTCTATAATGCAACAGAGTTTCTTAAATCTTCCAACTGTTGAGATTAATCCTAGAATAAGTCTGGTAGTCCATAAATGTCTATGCAATGCTTCTATTCAACATAAGAGTTGAATTTTTATGGAACTTTCGAAAAGCTTTTGAATCTTTTTGTGATGATTATGCAGCCTCAACTTAGACTCCTAAGGAATTCTCGGTCAGATTCATATATTGCTTTTTTGCTCTTCTTTTTGTTTTCACCAAATACCAAAAATAACACACTAAAACATGCACGACCCTATAAAAGATGCTATTTTTTTACTTAGATCCAACACAATCAAGCCCATTTAGATTCCAACCTTTTTCGTTACCCTGAGGCCTTAGAACTAACACCAAAAGGCATTCAAATGGCTATGGTCTAGAGAACTCTTACAAATAGTTTTTGAAAGCCAAAATAACCAAGCAAATATTGCTGTTGCAATTGAACAAAACAACAAGGAATGTGATGATCAAGCTAGCCATCTGGTTTGAATTTCAAGAATTTGTGAGAAGCTTTAGAAAATGTTTTTCATGCATCCTGCTTATTTTAGGAGGTAATTCCTAAGGAATTCTAGTAAGGATTTCCAGTTGTTTATTCATCTGTTTTTGTGTTTTTTCACCAAATTAAGAAAGCATTGTTCTCGGGCTAGTGTTCACATTCCCCTTACCATTTGGCCTTTGGATTAGCACCAAAAAGCATTGAATAGTTCCTTTCTGGAAAACTCTGGCAACTAGTTTCTGAAAATCCAGCAACCTGTACCTTTCAGAAACTAAACCAAATTCAATCCCTCATAGAAACCCTAGATCATCACTTCCTGTCTATTGAATCCTAAGTTTACAACCCTTCCATAACCAAAACCTACCAGAAATCCAACAGTAGGCACCTTTATATCAAGTTTCCTAAAGCTTTCCTGGATCAATAGGATTCAAGTTTAGGAGCACAGAGGAGCACGACTCCCCATATATATAGACTATTGGTGCTGGCTTCATTGATTTAGCGTTAACGAAACTGCATCAATTTAGGGTTAACCAAACTGCTTATAGATTATCCACTTTTGTTCCATCTAGGCAATAAGGTACATTGGGCTGAGCTAATTTTGCTTAGGGGAAGAAGCCTAAGACTAAGAGCAATGTAAAAAATAGATAGCAAAAAGATTATATTCACAACTCTTCATAACATATAGAGTATTAATTCTACCTTAGGAAGCATACACATGTCGGACACACATACTCCTCAGACACGCCGGGATACGTGTCGGACATACCAATGGCTCGTCTAATATTTTTTTTTTGTGGACACTTCTCGGACACATTGGGGACACGCATGTCCATTAGTTGAACACGATATGGGACACAGCGGGGTTAAAATGTTATTGTTAAAAATATTAAATAGAGTCTAATCTACAATGCGTTTGGCACCAGCTTTTTAGATGGCTTTTTTGCTTTGTTGTTTTTGCTTTTTGTTTATTTTTATCTAAACTAAAATCAGAAAAGCAAAAAAGCTAGAAAAACTTGGCCCTTTTACTAGCAAGCTTAAAAAAAGCTTGGTTTTTAAGCCTGCCCTACCAAACGGGCACTAAATTTCAAAATTTTAAAACACCCAAATCCAATTCTTCAAATCCTTAACCTGTTAGTTGTTGTATTATACTTGTGAACTTATTTAGCTGTTTTCATCTTTTTTTTTGGTGATTTATGAATCTTGCGTTCACATACATAACAAATAATAAATGTATAAAAAAAAAATTTTTTGCCGTGTCCCCTTGTCCATATCTGTATCTGTGCTTCTTAGATTCTACCAATCCAAAAAGGTCAACTGACACGGCAACTGTCGGAGAACACGCACATCAACACCAAGGGGCAATAAGACACTAACATTGAAATAAAGTTTCAATGTATAAGGGACAGATTGCATTAAATCCATTGTTGTTAAAAACCAAATGCCTATTGAAATTCTTCATATCTGAGTCATATGCTCTTATGATCCTAGGATCCCAAAATTCAAAATTTGGTCCAGATTGAATTAAAAATTGTAGTATGAGACAATCACATAACGATTAGATGAAGTTCATAGAATAGGAGGTTACAAAAAAAAAAAACAGATAACAGAAATGGCAGCTGTCAGTGAGCACTCACATCAACATACAAGGGGCAATAAGACATGAACATTGAATGAGCATGCAATGTGTATGGCACAGATTGCATTAAATCCTTGGTAGTTAAAAACCAGATCTTTTTTATTTTTTTTCTAGGCATTAAAAACCAGATCTTGATGCCTATTAAAATCTTGAGATCTGAGTCATATGATCTTACAAACCTAGGACCCTGATATTCAAAATCGATCCCGATTGCATTAAAAAGTGTACGACAACAAATCATAGTGGGATAAGATTAAGTTGGTAGAATAGGAGATTTGATTGACTCATAGGATCACATAATCTTTTTTTGGCAATTTATGTTGGTTATATGTTTTGGGCCCCGTGAATTATTTGAGCCTTGTGGCCCAAAATAACATTGGAAAAAAAAAATTCCCACAACCTACCAGTGTGTCAAAAATAATCAGTTAATGCAAAATTCAATGTCATTTGAACTTAGCTACAATATCTGATGTAATTGAAGGCTAGACTGCTTAGAACAATGTTATAATAGCGGCTCTAGTGAGGATTTTTTGTACAGCCTCGACTCACATCACCTTCCTGTTATTTATTAATTTTTTTTATCATTTTTCATTGAAATCTAATAGACCAACCTTCTCTCTTGCTCCAATTAAGATTGATTTCTATCCATATTTTTTCATCTTTAGGCCCTACTATCATAGAGCTTATGACCAAAAGAATTGTATTGCGTTTTCTGACTTTTTGTCTCATATTTGACAAGTGGTTGTAATATGTGATAATGACTGTTATGTTTATTTATTAATTTTTTATCATTTTTCAGTGAAATCTAATAGACCAGCCCAGTCTCTTGCTGCTACTAAGATTGATTTCTATTTATATTTCTTCATCTTTAGGCCCTATTATCATAGAGCTTATGACCAAAAGAATTGTTCTCGTGTTTTCTGACTTTTTGTCTCATTTTTGAAGTGGTTGTGATATGTGATAATGGCTGTCATGTTTATTGTTTCCCTCAAAGCATAAACTTTATTTGCTAAAAATGAGTACTATGTTGATTGCAAAGTTTTTGTTAACTTACGCCCATCAACTTGCCCTGTTTGGTGCCAAGTCCATACTACCTTGAACTTCTCCTCCAAACCTTGAAACTGCATGTCCCAACTGGAGTGAGCGCCATACACATTAAGCTACAACCAGAAACTAATTTAGGTGGAATTACTGAAGCTCATGCTCCAATAGTTTAATCTTCTCTATATTTTTGTTTATATCTTTCTCATATTGTCACCTGACTGACATTGTGTTTAACAAGTTTTCAGAGTCTTAAATGTATGCATAAACTGTTGGTTCTTTGCAATATATAGGATCAAATCCAGTCCTGAAGAACATTCCCCCCTTCCCCACTAAAAAGGTTAAAAAAAAAAAAAAAAAATCCTCTAAGCTTAAACAAACACTGCCTATGACCATTATGCTGTCAATGTTTAATTGTCCCTTCTGATTACAAAAATCCGCTAGTAGCATACCGCAAGAGGACCTTATTCTAGGGGAAAAAATTTAGAGCGGGTAGAATTAAAATTTGGCGTGTGGAGTTTTACCAAGGCAAAATGGAAATAAATTAGCCATAATTTTCTAGAAATGTGTTTCTACATGATTAATCTGAAGAATAATTGACTACGTTTATTTAATATATGATGGTTAAAAAAAATGTTCTCACATTTAGAAGTGCTTGAATAAATTCTACTAGTGTAATCTATACAAAGCTACCACTATCGTACCACATTTTAGAGCATATGGCGTACCATGTTCCAGTATCCATCCTCCTACCGGAACAATCTGCATTCCAGGTATCATTGGTTCACATATCTGCAGTATAGAAACAACCAGAAGGTCCAGTTGAACCTCTAATTTCATTTTCTTTATGCATTACTATTACCCGTGAATTCTTATTTGGGGATTATATTGCTAAATTACAGTAGACTCCCCATGTGACTGCTGAAGCCCTGTATGCATCAGCATAAGCACTGCTTATCGCAAAAATAACCTTGCCTATAACCCCATAATGCAACAGGATATCTTATAACTTCTATATGACATGTCTTTTTTCTTTTTCTTACAAGGCATCTCAGTCATTGAATGGGATGTGGTACCCCAGAATACAAGGCTTTTCTCCCCCAAATTGCTTACAAGCATTTATACTGAGCACCTCAAATGAATTTTATATTCGAAACAGGAACATACCTGGTGGCAGCAAAAACAAATACACCAGTCAGAACTTCCACACCATCTAATTCAGTCAGAAACTGGAAAAAAGAAGGAAACCTAAATACGAGTGATTATTTTGAAGAAAACATAAGGTCGGAGATAAAAAAAAAATTAAAAAAAAAACTAACTTGATTAACAACACGATCGGTCACTCCAGTATTGTCATGCCCTCTCTTTGGTGCAATGGAATCAAATTCATCAAAAAAGAGAAGGCATGGCGCTGCAGCAGCTGCTTTTGAGAAAATATCACGAACCTGAAATCAAGAAACAGGCATCAATGGTTTGAACTATGCATCATAGTGAGTGCCATGATATTATTTGAGACGATTTCATCTGCTTTACAAATAAACAGACCAGCACTCCCAAAATAGACTGTAACTACTACACAAAAAATATACTGCTTATCTTTATAAAGAATCAAGCTTGTTCCTCTACTTATGAATGGCTTACAAAGTCATATTCAATAAGCTTCCGCGAAGTGTGCTATACAGGGAAGCATAATAAATCTTATTTTTCCCATCCCATGACCAACAAGTCTGTCCAACTTTAGTGAGACCACAAAATCATACTTCCATAAAAAAAATATATATATTTGATAAGTTTTCTATAAAATTATTTCATATAATACAATTCTTCATGAACAAATAAATTCTAATAGTGACAAAACTTTATGACAAATCCTATTTATTTTCTACCCTGGTCTTTTTGAAGTTCAATTTTGAAGGTTTTGGAAGCCAGTCAAGAAGACTATTATGGTACATTTTGAACATAGAGTGGGTCTACACCCACTATGGGCATATGAAGCAATATCGGTTTTGGACATATTAGTTTTCAGAGTCTTAATATCGAAAGGTTAGGAGAAATGACAGGGACATCTGAGGAACAAGGGTTTGATGTTCATTTGACTCTTTTTGACAAAATGTGCCTAAACAAAAGAAGCGCCTTCTAATCCAATGTTAGTAGCCTTACTCCTAAAAAAGGATGACAGGAAACCACAAGAGTAGCAAGGAAGAAGAGATTGAATAAACTAATCTAGTCAAAGGACTATGCCGATTGTAGCCTTACAAGGTTGAATCCAAAATTGAAATTCCAACTCTTGACTGCCGTGGTGGAGACTGAAAAGTTGGATACTCGGTTTACAAACATATTTCACCATCTCCTTGAGTACAAATACAAAAAAGGTAAGTTCTGCTAGCCTGAAGACTGGCAATAAAGGTATGAACAATTTTTGCTAGAATAAGCCACTGCATTCCCCAAACAAATTATTTTGAGACTTCAATTCATAAAAACACAAACTATCATAAAGTACAATGGTGGCTGCACAATGTATTTGACCCTTCCACAGTGGACTTACGTAGATTGATACAACTAGTAGTTTAGGAGTCAATGGGTTACGTTTTAGAGTTTAGGAGAGTTTAGTGATACTAAGTCATAGTTTAGGGGGGCATTGTTGTAATTCCCACACATGGACAAAATACTTTGCTGCCTGAGGAGGTTCATTAGCAAAAATATTGTTCTAGGAAGTACAATAATGAAGACACAAATGACAACAAATTGAATTAATTTGCGTTGGCAGGAAAGTCAACCTACTTGGTTGCGTGGTTCATCAAGGAACAAGGGAACAAAATTCACCCATAAGAATTTTAAGTTCAGTAGGAGCTATAATTTCTAAAGAAGGGAAACCTCTTAATTGATTATCTAGTATTTGAACAAAGGAACATGTGCTTAGCTGCAAATTTGACAACCCTAACATGTGCAAAAGGTTTTCTTAAAAACTATGTAGTAAAATGGCAAAAACAATAATCATAAGAAAGGATATAGGAAGTCAAAATGGCTGCAAAACCTTTCTTGTCTCATAAGAAATGCAAGGGTTTCTACTACTTATACAAGAGGGGTAGGCTTTATTCGTAGTATTTTTAATATTCATAAACCACAAAAAAAAAGGTCCAAAGTTATGTTACATATGTTAGTTCCCAAAATATCATCTTTGTAAAGTTTAAATTAAGTTTGTGCTCGGTCATAAGTGTTTTTTATGTTACCAGAGTTCAAAACAAGAAGAAGGAAGGACACAAGTGAAGTTGGAAACGGAGGGCCGCTCGAGCAGGAGCAAGGGCTGTTCGAGCAAATCAACACAGACGCTTGACCGAACGTGCGTAGAACTCTACGCAGGAAAGGGCGCTCGATAGAGGTTCAAGCTAAGTACTCCAGAATACCTTGCTGGATAGGAACTCGAGTGAAACAACACAGAAACCTTTGCTTCACTGGATGCTTGCTGGACAGCTCGAGTGATGCCCAGGAATTTCTTTACAATGAAGCTAGCTTGTTGGATGGCTGCTAGAAGGTTGCTCCATCGAGCTATGGAGGCTTCAACTTTCGAGCCACTTTCCTACAGCGAGAAGTGTGCCAAACAGGCACCTTCCAGCTGAAGGCCTCCCTAGTGGCGTTCAACAGTCATTTCAGATGCTTTCCTTGGGTTCAAGCAACCTCATCTTAAAGAAAGCATTACAAAGCCTAGAGGAATTCCCCCTTGCCTTCCTTCCTGAGCAACCATTCCATCCATCTTCAACAACATATACTTGTTTGGAGATTGAAGAGTGACTTGACGGTGTTCATGTCTGGAGTAATTTTGCAATTCGACATCACAAGGTGCTCATTGAGGATTCGGTGGAGATTCAAGTGCTACAAGAACTAGGTCAAGGATTCAATTAGGGCAGTACAACAAGAAGAATTCTTCCTTAGTTGAGGATTCCACAGTGTTAAAAGGGTCGTAATGTGTATCTTATACATGTTCTTCACATAGTACTTGATTTGAGCTGGATGAGGTCCCGTGGTTTTCCCCAAAATGGTTTTCCAAAAAAAAAATAATAATGTGACTCTATGTGTGATTGTTGTTTATATGCAGTGGCATTCAATTGATTATCCAGCATTTAAATTAATGCATTTATTGGCTTTAATCAAGTAAAAGACCTATTCAACCTACCGCCTCACCCCATGTCACTTGTGACATCAGCAAATAAGGATATCCAAAACCTTTTATGTAGCCAATCTTTACACGTACCATGCCGAAGAACTACTTTATCCTGAGTATCGCATAAGGTCGAGTTCTCTGCAAGTGGAGGGGACTGATGTAGCACAAGTTATAGAGAAATTCATGGAATAGCTTGACAGGGCGTGGGTACGCTAAGCCGTGCCTACGCTAGTAAAGTCCGAAACTACTACGTTTTATTTGGCAAATATTTTTCGATTTGTTTCCATTTTTAAGCCCCCTGTTTTGGCAAATTTTCTAGAATCTTGTTTTGGTAACTTGGATTAAACTATATTCATATAATTTCTTAATTCTGTACTCTCCTAGTTTTATAGTTTCCTAGTTGGCTAATTTCCTTGTGTTTAGTTTTCTATTTGCTATTACTTGTTCACCACTCCTTTTTGGTCTCTACATAGAGGCTCTCTCTTAATGTAATAGACAACTTTAGATCAATAAACTTTTAGAGTTTTGGAGATTCTTCTCTTGTTCTTGATGCACTAAGTTATTCTTGGGTTATTGACGGTTGTCATATCCCTTATTTATGGTTCCATTCTACGTCAAGATCTTATCAGGAGATAGATCATCCAGGCTTTGTAGTGGCAAAGAAACTTAAAATGCTTAAGGACGATCTAGAGAAGTGCAATTTGGAAGTGTTTGGAAAAGTTAACGTCAGAAAGGGTAGATGTTTGCAAGCTATAAAGGAGATGGACACTATGGAAGGGGTTAGATCCCTCTCAGATCGGGAAATCCTTTAAAGGGAAGAAGCTAAGGCCTCGTTCAATTTGGCTTCACCGGTAAGCTTTTTGCTTAAAAGCTTCAAAAAAAAGCTGGCCCGTTTGGGAGAAGGCTTTTGGGGCGAAGCTTTTGGGCTTTTTGTAGCCCGAAAAGCACGCAAGCAAGAAGCCTTACCTCACAAGCTTTTTTTGCTTTTATCACTGTAGCGGATTTTAGGTGGCACCTGTGAAGTGACCATAATGCCCAACAACAAATTATAGATTTTCATGTCATTTGTCCCTGTATATAAATCTCTCACCCACCAACAGATCTAGAATTCATCAACAAAACGAGTCCTAGGGTTTCTTCGACGATCAATTAAAACAGACGAAGGGGGCATCGATCTCATAACCGATTGGTTGTTCTGCTATTGTTCCGTTTGAAATCGGGTGTACATCTCGCCAATCGGTGCTTCTGTTGTTGCATTGAGGTCAGCAAGGTCTCCGGCAGTGTCAAGTTTGTCGTTGCTATTGTCTTGGTACTTCGGTCGCCACTCCCTTTAAGATCTCCTCACATCTGGTCCGTCACCTCCTCTCTCACCATCATTACACTCTTTAATCTATGCAAACATATATTGTAGTGTGTGCTCTCTCTGTGTCTCTCCCTCTCTCTCTGGTCCCTTGATACATACACTCTTTAATCTAGTCCCTTGATGAAGATGCTTATGTCTCGAATTCTGTATAACAAAAACCAAGTTTATCTGTATAATGATTGGCCAGTTTCAATCAAATATACATATATATAAAGTGACACTTCCCAGATAATGAAAATCAGAAAACAAAGCCTTTCTTCTTCTGGATCCTAAACATATTTGCTGGTTTATTCACAACCATTCAAGGAAAGAAATTTTATTTTCGTATACATCACTCTTCCCTGAAGGATCGGTGAGCCACAATGAAACTAGTTATAGAACTAGGCAAATTGTTGAAAAGGCATAAACAAACAATCTAGTATTAATGAATGTTAGTAAACAAGTCCCAACTGTCCTTCTAAAGCTAACGATGGCTGTGAGAATGATTGTTGGAAGTTGAAACTGTTAGCATGAATCTGTTTTTAAGCAAAGTAGTATTATCAAATTAAATGAAAAAATAACAAACGGTTTTAAACTCAAAACTTGACTAGGGAGGATGGATAATCGTACATGATAATATGGACCCTGTCGGGTACCATTTCAAAAACAGTTCTCTAAAAAGGATCAGAGATAGAGCAAATACTAAGTATGATGTCTCAAGTTCAATTCATGGTCATACTTCCTCTGATCATTATTCATACAAAGCATGAAATTTATATTGTTTGTGTGGACGGTGTCTGTGAATGAGCTCAAAGAAGTAGTCCGCTAAACATTTGTACATCCTGTAGCCCCAAAAAAAAAAAAAAAAAAAAACTTTTGAGAGACTCCAATCTGAAGGGTGGAAGGCTTTATTGAGACTTCTATAATTTATGTTGTTCTCTCTCCATAGTTTGATCATGAGCCTTTTAACTCTAGCAACAAACCTGAAATGCAATATTATCCAATATCATCTTGGGTACAAAAATTATAAGTATAATTCCATGCTTATAACCAATTGAACTAAGCCACGTGATTATTTAGTTTGGTAAGTGTTTATTTTAGTGTTGGACTCTAACTTCATTAGCAAGATGTCATGTGGGTTACTCCTTTTGACAGCAAGCATCATCTACATGCATTGTACATAAGTTTTTTTCATTAGACGAAATACTAAACACGATGAGATGTTTGATAAGATTGCAAACAATGCGGATTTTGTATTGAATGACGAAGTCAATGATGAAAATATAAATGCAGGCCAATTCTCCAACTTCACGATTGATGATGAGAAACAAATGAGTGCATATAAAAATAGAATTCAAAACCGTATTTGTCGACGTGCAAATAGGCCTCACCGATAGTTGGGTTTTGGCTTGGACACCTCCGATGTTGCTTATCTAAATTTTGTATTGCAATTTCATAATTTCTTGCAATTTTTATGAAAATTTTATTTGTAATAATAGTATTATTAAACATTTTTATTTATTTACAATACTATAGTATAATTTGTACAATATAATTAATAATAATAAAAACTGTAATAGCCTTCAAATTATAATAAATTTTATGTAATTATTATAAATAAATAATTAAGTCTTTTTTGTATTATTATTTAATTGTAAAATAATCATTTCCCACATTGCCGGCTTTTTGCTATAATTCTATGTTAATGGTTACCAAACGGGCCATAAGGACAACTTACAGAGCACTTTAGGGTATAACGGTAATTTATATAGAAAAAGCCAAAAAAAGCTTTCAGTCAGTACCAAACACCAATTAATCAGCTTTTCCAGCATAAGCCAACTTTTTTAACAACTTGCCAAACACCCAACAGAAGCTTATTTTTAGCCAGTTTTTTCTCTGTGCTGTTTTGAAGTAGCTTTTTCACAAAAAAAAGCCATATTGAGCAGAGCCTAAATGTGAATTGGGGAGACTAGTTATAATGGAGGAAGTTAGTTAGAGACAAAAGACTAGATTGTTGTGGTTGAAAGAGGATAACAATAACACAACACTTTTTCATAGAATGGCTAATGCTCATCGTCTGAACAATCGTATGTATTCAGAAAGCCGATGGGTAAGAGTTGAGAAGTGAGGGGCAGATTAAACAAGAGGTGGTGAGTTTTATAACCATTCGTATTCAGAAACTTGTATGCGTATACCTAGATTGGATGGTTTGGACTTCTCTATGTTATCGGAGAAAGACAGTGGTATGTTAGAGGTTCCCTTCGCAAAGGAGGAAGTATTATCAGCTCTAAAGGATTGCAATGGGAATAAAGCACCGAGTCCAGATGGTTTTTCCATGGCTTTTTTGTTAGCTTGGGGGGCATGTTCTAAGAGAGATGATGAAATATTTTTATGAACATGGTTCTTTTGAGAAAACCTTATTACAACTTTTATTGTCCTTATTCCTAAAAAGGGCGGGCCTATGGGAAGTATATAAAAATTAGTAGCAAAGGTTTTGGCTCTCCGACTTAAGAAAGTGATTTGTAATGTGATTTCTAATTCTCAAAAAGCTTTTCTTGGGGTTTCTCAAATTTTGGATGCAGTTCCTGTTGCTAATGAGGCAGTGGATTCAAAATTGAGGAGTGGGTTCCAGGGCAGGCTTGTAAGCTAGATACTGAAAAGGCATATGATCGTGTTTCTTAGGATTTCCTTCTTTACTTGATGGAGAGAATGGGGTTAGGAATCCAATGGAGGCAGTGGATTTCCTTTTGTGTTTCATCATCAAATTTTCTGTTTTGGTGAATGGTGTCCAAACATGTTTCTTTGGTAGTTGCAGGGGCTTGCAACAAGGGAATCCCTCTGTCGCGACCCCAAACTCACATTGTACAGATTAGAAATCATAACCGGCCAGTAACTTAGCTACCCTAAGCCGAACTAAAACAAAATACTAATCACCTACATCTGATATAACACGGAAACATGATTCACTCTTTTATTTATTAGTAAATATAAAGCAAATACCTATGTTACCATCGTAACATAGTTTTATTACACAACCATAATCTCAACACAAATCTAGAAAAATTTAATAATTCAAACTTATCACAAATCATAATATAACTCGAGTCTTCATGACATTCACACATAGATAGCTTAGCCAACAACTTTTCAAACTTCAACTCTCAATCTAAGTTTCCTAAAAATGTTTAACAAAACAAGAGCTACAAGCTCAGTGAATAATAGAATAATTAAAGTATCAAAATATACCATGGGCTTGATTTACATATAACATAAATAACATTTGCATAAGATCTTAAAACAAGTAAAAGAGATATCCATATACTAAATATAAGCATACCTTTCAAAATATGCTAATTTAGTTTTATACTTACAAAAGTATCTAAATATCAACATTATATATATATATATATATATCATTCATGATGTTACTCATGATCTCGGCTAAACGAAAAATTCATAATAAAACGTATGTACTAGTGATGTATAACAGAACAACAAAAAGTCATGAGGAATGTCTTCCTAATCATATCAAGCTTTCGGCTCATTTTAAGTCCCCCTGATGTAGGACCTCCGAGTATGGCACATATAACTTTCAAATCTTATTCATTGTATACAAAACTTAATCCATAAATTTTCATGATAGAATAATACAAGATTTAGCATCAAAATATAATAACTATTTTTTGAAGAGTAACATAGACATATTATCATTTGATTTGAAAATGTATTGTTCAAATATTATTTGTAAAAAAAAAAAAAATAGCATTAAAAATATGTACATTTTACTCCAAATACACCATTACTCACCTCAAGTGCTTAATGCTTGGAATTCCTCTAAAAATTAGAACTTTATCTTCAAGAGCAACTTCGTAACCTCCACTCTTCTATTTTCACTATGCTTAAGCTTACTTGTATTCAAACCCTCAAATCTACACATACTATTTATAGGATAAAGTAAATGAAGTAGTCTAGTACTTTACTAATTCTTTATTCTCTACTAATTTAGTGGCCTAACTTTTATTATCATTTAGGTAAAGATAATCGTCCCACTTATCAAGTGGAGAAACTTTACTCTCCACCCATCTAAGTGGAGTAATACTTTCATGATTATTTTGGTAAATGCTACCACCATCAAGTGGAGAAATTTTATTCTCCACTCATCTAAGTGGGGTAATACTTCCATGATTACTTTCCTAAGTGTTACCGCCATCAAATGGAGAAACTTTATTCTCCACTCATCTAAGTGGAGTAATACTTTTATGATTACTTTGCTAAGTGTTGCCACCATTTACTCCTCTTTAGTTGTTTATAAATAGAAAAGTATCAGTATGAAATCAATATATGTATAAAAGAGAATTATGGAGTGAGTGTTACTTAGTGTGCGTAAGGATTCTAGGGTGTTACACCCTTATCCCGTATTTATTTATTATTGTCATGGAAGCGTTTTGCAAAATGATGAAGAAATCTGTGGATAGGGGTATGATTGGCTCCTTTGAGGTGGGAAGGTATGGGGAGGGGGGGGTGGACAGGGATTTATATCTCGCATTTACTTTTTGCAGATGCCACCCTTCTGTTCTATGATGCTAGTGAAGAGTAGTTTAGATATCTTCGATGTGTCCTTATTTGTTTTGAGGCAGTTTCGAGTTTGAAAGTGAATGTAGGCAAAAATGAATTGATTCCTGTGGGTGATGTGGGGATGCAAAAGGCCCGCGTAAAAGATTATATCACTCCAAAAAGACTAGTCGACTTGGTCAGACAAATCATGACGTATCAAGTGATATACTTCTCCGATGATGAGATCCCCGCCGATAGGACAACCCACACGCACTCCCTTTCCTCTATAGGGGTTTTAGCATATTGTTTGGGGTTCATTGTGGGAAAGCTTCCTTTAGTTTATTTGGGGCTGCCTTTGGGTTCTTCGTTTAAAGATAAGGGAGTTTGAGATGGTATTATTAAGCGGACAAAAAAAAAGGCTTACTGCTTGGAAGCGTCATTCGTTAACTTTGATCAATAGCACTTGTCTAGCTTGCCCACATATTTGATGTCTCTTTTCACTATTCTAGTATTAGTGACATATAGATTCGAGGAGTTACAACGAAATTTTCCATAAGGTGGTATGGGAGAGGAGTTTAAGTATCATCTTGTGGCTTGGGATAACATTTGTTTTCCTTTTAAGTACGGTAGTTTGGGTGGGAGGAAGCTTTCAATTTTTAATCAACCTTTATTGGGTAAATGGTTGTGGAGATTTGTGATTGAGGATGGGCATCTATGGAAATTGGTGATTCATAGCAAATATGGGTCAGGAAAAGGTGGTTGGTTCTCAACTCAGAATCGAGATTCCTATTGGCGTCTTTTATGGAAGGGAATTAGGAGAGGTCGGAGGGAATTCTTTCAGCATGTCAGATTTGCAAGTGGAGATAGTAGAAGGATTACGTTTTGGAGTGACATATGGTGTAAAGATGTGCTGCTTTTGGTAGCTTTTCCTAATTTATATGCTATTGCGAGAGATAAAAACACATCAGTTGCGGATTATGTGAAGATTACAACCGAGACTGTTGCATGAGAACCAGTGTTTATTAGGGAACTACAGGATTGGGAGTTAGAAGAGGTTGCTGATTTTTTTGGTACATTATATGAGTCGAAGAAAATTGCTCGGCAAGGATTGGATCATATGATTGGGTTGGTAACAAAGGACGATTTTCCGTGCATTCTTTTATTCTTTGCTCTGTATTGGGGTTCTCATACCGTTTCCATGGTAGGCTATTTGGTAATCAGGGGCTCTAGTTAAAGTGGTGTTCTTTGTATGGACAGCAACTTTAGATGCTATTCTTATTATTGATAGTCTAGGGAAGAGGGGGAAGCTGCTCCCTAATTGGTGTTGTAGGTGTTATAAAGTGGAGGAAACGGTAGATCACATGTTGATTCATTTTGATGTGGCATGGCAAATTTGGAGCATGGTATTCTCAGTGTTTGGTATCTTTTGGTTTATGCCTGCTTTGGTTATTGCCTCATATGACGCTTGGTCTTCACGTGTAAGGATCGTTCTAGAAAGAAGCCGTGGAAGGTGGTTCCGTTGTGTGTTATGTGGTGCATATGAAAAGAAACGAATAGAAGAACTTTTGAGGATTCTATCTTACCAGCATAGGCTTAAGGCATACTTTTTGCATATTTTTTAATTTTTGGTCATCTAGGAAGTTTTGTGAGTCTTCTTTTGCTTTGTTAGATTTTATAGGGGATCTTGATTTGAAGGGTAGTCGTTAGTATTTTGGGTATACTTCTTGTGTACTAAGGTGACACCCCTTTTTGGTGTTTGGTTCAATAAATTATTTTTACTTATCAAAAAACAATAATAGTAGGCTTACATTAATGATTAGCATTGAGTCATTACCTTTTCGTTAGTTACAGAAGAAAATACTTTGAAGAGGATAAACACTGACATATGCTAATTGCGAACAATATAATTTTAGTCAACAAAATACGAGTAGGAGTGAACTCTTAAGGTAGAATATGAATGAAGATACATATTTTTTAGTAAAAATAATATAGGAATAGGAATATGGAGGTGAATTTTAGCTAAACAAAAGATTGAGGAGAATGTGGCCCCTATTCGTAAAACATGATGGATGAAAAAAAAACCCATCATGATTGTTATATAATAGTAAGAATACTGCAAAGTTGAAGAGTAAATTCTACAACTACCATGAGGCCAGGTATTTTACATGGTAAATAATGTCGAGTGCTTAAAAAAGGTACAAAAATTATTGTAAGCGAATAAAGATTTGAGATGGAAGAATGATGTTACTAGAAAAAAAAAAATAGAATAAAAAATGAATGCATTCGCCGAAGGGTTAAAAGTTGTGCCTATTAAAAATAAAATGAGAGAATCTTGTTTAAGGGGCTAAAACTATGTGCAATGTAAATCAAATAAGTTGCTTGTGAGTTGTGACGAGTGATTTGATCCTAGTTAAGGGTGCCAAAAGATGAGGAATTAAGACAAGGAGGGTAGGTGGGCTTAGGTGGCTTTTAATATTATCAACGAGAGAAACCTGAAAACGAAGCATGTTTGTGGAGGATACCTAGAAAGACTCACTCTCACCCCCAGCTCTTTCTCAGCAATTTCTATCAATCAAACTACATCTATTGTGGTCTTTTTCTCTTCCTTTTTTTGGGAAGTACATTTATTTTTGTCTTATTCTGTGTACAAACCCAATTTTATCTTCAAAAGGTGTTAAAGCAATATTAAGCCTTAGCCCCCCAAATAAATTAATTGTTGGTTTCTAGAGAGCATTTTTATAAAATGTTGTGGCTTAGCCAACATAATGCAACTTCAAATGGGTAGAATAAGCCAATAAGGCACTTGTGTGTCTTTATAATAGTTGCGGATTTCACTTTTGTTACCATTATACATTTCCATACAAGAAAGTTTAGGCAAACCATCTAAGGAAGGTCATTAATTTCTTTTCTCCTGATATCTTCCGATTTGAGAAAGTATCCCAGTAACAAAAACTTTAAAAACAAAATTACAAATAATTAATACCAAGCATAAATATTACCTGGGACAAAAAGAGAGGAAAATGCAGAGGAAAGAAAACAATAGTTCCAGGCCAATATAGTGAGATAACAAGACTAAAATTCAGAATCAAGACACAGACAAACTTCACTAATTGAACGCAAGATTAGACTATAAAACACAAGAATTCAGTAAGGGACAGATTGAAGTTAATAGTAAGGCTTAGTTTCTCGCTTACAGCTTGCTCAGAAGCACCAATGTATTTGTTCAGCAGCTCAGGCCCTTTCACTGATATAAATCGTAGTGAACAAGCAGCAGCAGCAGCACCAACAATATGTGTCTTGCCACAACCAGGAGGGCCATATAACAGAACATTTGACCGCAGCCTTAAAGGAGATTGTGCAAAGATATTTGGAAATTTTGAAGGTAACTCAATCATCTGAAATAGAGATATAAGCAAAACAAAGTATATTAATAAAGCAATAATAAAAGACAGAAATACGAGGGACAACAATCAAATAGGAAACTTTGAAAAAATTGTATAGCATTTTAGGACTACTTTTTATATAACATTTTAGGCTCCACTATTATAAATTATTTTTCTACAAACGCTCATGATTGCTCTTTGTCCAGGACTTATCATGGAGTTGAAAACAGAAGACGAGAAGTTCGAGCACGTCTGTAGTTAGCTTAGCAGCAAAGCCTTGACAGAGGAAAATATCAAACTATGTAGTGTGTGATGTTGAGACTTGAAAAAATGAGAGAGAAAACTGAAGCACGGATTAAGCTTGTCTATCTTCAAAGCAACAACCACCTAAACCTAGATTAACCTACCGACATCATCACATGTAGTCCTGTTACTATTCAAATCTAGTCATTCAGTCAGCTTGCACGACAAAAGCCTCCAGCTTATGCTTCTAACCCTTTAGTCTAAGAAGCACGGACACTTTAAAGAAGGTGTTGTGTCCATGTCTCTTATTTTTAATTTTTTTTTTAAGTACCGGATACGCTTTGGACAATAGAGAGGACACATTTGTCAGTCACTCAAACCACAAAACAAATTGCAAGTTCGAAGAAAATAACTTGGGATCCAATTATAAAATAAATATAATGTGGTTTTATACCTGATTTGACATTGAAATAGTGGAATACATGGTTTCTAATTTTGATTAGTGTCATGTTATAATTTTTTTTATTATCTTTGAATAAAATATTCATATGTATGATATATAGGAAATATAATATATATATATAACTTTGTCACATCCCCTCTATCCAGCATATTTTACTAGTTTTAGGCCCATGCAATGCCTGGGATTGGAAAACCTGTTCAGATCCATTGTTTAACAACAATGGTTTTAAATAAAAACTAAATATAATATCTTTGTTCATATGTTAAAGTTTTTATGATGTAACTAAATGTATACTGTATTTGTCTATCCATATATACTTATAGTAAATTGAATATTGGTACACTTACTTGTTTCATCTATTTTTATTTATGTATTCTAAAAATAATATAATTTTCTATGAAACACATAAATGCAGTTATTCTATATACTTACATGAATATAGTGTATGTTCACATACATGAACCAATACAAATAAAATGAATCTTATGTTTATGTACTAATCAGCATATGTACGTGAACCTAAAATCCAGGCACTAACATAAATACATTGAGACAAGTACCTAAAATATATGCACTACCATAAATATAGACATAAATAAACTTAAACAATGTACTAACATGTATAAATAAATGAACCAAAAAAATGCAATTAGCCACAAAAAAAATATAAATATATATATACAATTACAAAACATAGTTAAAAAAAAAACCCCCACGAGCCACGTATCACAAAGATGAATTGTTAACATAATGAGATAACAATTGAAAAGACTGGGGAGATAATGAAGCTTCTATTCTAAATACAATATATAGTGGCATAAATTTCACATCAACTATAAATAATCATGAAAAATAAAATGTCATACCCTTTCATCTAGACAGACACCACAAGTACTACATAAGAACATTGAATAATAAGTGCAGTGAATCAATCATAGTCCAAAAACTTAAATACATGCACAGTGAATTAAAGAAAGAACCATACAAATATCTATCATTATTACATTGAATACGTATAGTGAATCAAAGTCCAAAAAAGTAAGTAAGTTCATGTACAGTGAACCAAAGAGACAACTAAATAATTATTTAGTATTTTTCTATTTTTGAAACACTAACTTATTACACAAAACTTTAGTGCCACTCAAAATGAGCCATTTGTCACAACCACGGCGATAGAGGCCTTCTTTCCTATATACTATATATATAGATTGTTGTCTCATGTTCGTGTCCGTCTTCTTATCTATTAGTAGAATGCAAGTTTAACTTCACAGAAGAACTAGGAATAGATATTGATGTTCTTCTCAACTATAAATATTCTTTAAATCAAATTGCCTAATAAAAGAAAACAGCATCTACATTCATTTCTTGAAGCCCTTCACTGCTCTTATTTTCATGATTAGGAAATTTATTTGTGCACCTTTTTTCAAGATATACAGACAACCAAAGTAACCAACATACATTTACTAAGACATGTTCACCGTATACATGAAAAATAAACATCCCCTTCTAAACACAAGATCCAAGTTAATGCCATAATGCATCATAATTATCTTGTTTAAGCAACTATCTGCTGTGCCAACAAGGTAAAAACAAAAACAAAAACAAATTCCTTTTGTTGATCCAAACCCAATAGTACAATACTATATAAAAAACGAGACTTGCCACCAACTTTATTCTCCTATCTCCCCAATGCGAAGTTACCCATTTGCCCTCTACTTTTTTGTATTATACATCCGCCTACCATAAATAGTCTACGGCTGAGCCCGCATATGACTCCTCTGGATTTGCCAACTGAGCCAAAGTCAGTTTCTCAATGTTTACCTTTTGGTTTTCTCAATGTTTAATTTTTGGTTGCGGGCCCACTCTATCTACTATACTATATATCTACTACATAAAAAACAAGACTTACCACTGATGCCTTCAACACTAACTAATCTAGATAAACAGCCGTATTGTGCCCAACACCGCCTTCAATGTGTGTATATATATGGAATGATGCTTGAAGAATAGAAGTGTATCTGAATTCCTGAGATTATAGCCCGAAATTGTCCTCTGCAAGCAGGTTAGTTTTTTTTTCCATATATTTTTCTTAATGTATGCTGTTTTTTTCCTTCAATTTTTCTATGTATATGTAATGCATAATTGTTTCCGCCTTGTGTGATTATATTGTCATGCATCTAGATTCAGTACTTTATTTTATGATTTTTCCTGTGCCTTTCCATATAGTAGCTCTTAGCATTGTGCACTTGTTATTTTTACAGAGTGCGTGACACAGAAATTCCTCTGTTTATGCTTCTATTTTCTGCTGATTATGATGTATTGTTGTTGCAGTGAAATTCCTCTGGTTATGCTTACATTTTCTGCTGATTATGATCTATTCTTGTTGGGATAACAGCACAACAAGAAGAATAATAATTGGGGAGCAACCAAGGTAGCAACCGAAAAAAGAGTGTAACTTGTTCGTGTGATTGGGAGACTGGCGAAATCAATTGGAGGGTGTTTAGTCACTGGGTTAATGTTAGCAACAGAAAAAAAAGACATGTCCATAAAATTTGTTCACGTGATTAGGGAACTAGCGAAATCGATTGGAGGGAGTTTAATCATTGACCAATGGATTGAAGTTAGCAACCAAAAAAATGCGTCTATAAAATTAGTTCCCATGATGGAGGAACTGACGAAAGTGATGGAGGGTGTTTACTCACTGGCCAATGGATTAATAGAAGCTACCAATATAAAATTTGTTTGCATGATTGAGGAACTAGCGAAATCAATTGGAGAGAGTTTAGTCGATGACTAATGGATTGATGTTAGCAACCGAAAAAAAGCATCTATAAAATTAGTTCCCATGATAGAGGACCTGACGAAATTGATTAAAGAGAGTTTATTCACAGACCAATGGATTAATGGAAGCCACCAAAACACATCTGATTTTGGGTTTATAGTTTTTGGCCGAAGAGTATAATGAAGTAGCTTATAAACTTTAGCAAATAGAACAATGATAATTTGAAATCACAGAAATAATAATTGTGGTGAAAGACGAGGCTTGTGTTAGAAGGAAAACATATGTTTGCATGATTGGGATTGTATTTATGGAGAAAATGTGGTTGGCACATGCTCCGCACGTGTGGACGACTAGTAATATATACAATAACATTGAGAAACAGAACAAAATAAGCAACTGAAATAGCTTTAGACACTCTCTGTATAATAACCACAAAACTCTTAATCCAGCCAAATCAGGAGACAAATTTACTAACCTTAAGATCAAATTGTTTCTGTGCGCTTGAACATATCAGATTTTTTCCATTTCAAAAAGTAAATGCACGCAGTAGGATGCATAAAGTAGCAGGGAGAAATCCTCTCATTCAATTTGCAGAAATTTCATTGCCCCTGACAATGCTAATCCTACAATTAAAGGATGCATTTGCTACAGGGCCAACAGGAAAAGATGTACCTCTTTGATGGCATTCCTGATGTCAGTAAGACCACCAACATCCTCCCAACCAGCACGACCACCTCCAGGAGCAGATTTAGTAATGTCACGCATGGAAACTGGAAGGAACCCTTGCATTGCGTCCATAAAGTCATCCCTAAGTAAAGCAGGTTTCTCAAGTTCTCGAAAAACCAAATCAGAAGACAAAAAGCGACAAATGCCAACATGAACAGCCCTATCAACCAGTATTTCCTGCAACAGTAAAGTTGCTATGAAGATTTCTCACCGCATATATCTTGTAGAAAAAGTCAGAGTCCAAAGCATGAAGACCTTTTCCCCAGGAGTCAATTGCTAATCTCAATCAAATTAAAAATACATTCAAGCCCAAAAACACAAATAATTCATGAAAGACTTAAACAATAAAACATAGTTAAGACCATCTAAAACAATAAAACATAGTTAAGACCAGCTATCAGATATCTAAAACTTCAAAGTTATGACATAGCCAATGAAACCCGGACCAGTGAGTAAATTGGATGGGCCACTAGTTCAACAGTTGATTCAACCAAAATCGAACTATGATGTCATAATTACGTCATAAATACATTTAAAATTATAAATAAAAATAAATAAATATAGGAATTAAATTTACACAAAATTACCTAAATTTTCTTAGATATTATTTGTAATATGTTCATTTATTTAACAAATAATTTGAGATATTTTGTGCATTTTAATTGAGGCTATGCACATTCCCTTTGGTGTTTTTCTCCTTGGCTTTATCTAAGCTTCAAATTCTATATATTCACACATATGACACATAAACTGCACACATCCATTTGGTGGTTTATGAACTATTGGTTTTGGAAATGCTCACTCAAGATTTTGGATTAAGTGCACCATTCCTACAAGTCTCATCATTGCTCCACTGCACAAGTGCACAACAACCGATATAAATTTCCATTCTCTCTCCCCCTCTATCTCTCCAAAGATTTCAGTGTTTAACATTTTTAGCTTTATGGGCTTCAATATCCTTTTGCACCGGTGAAACTATAGGGGAAGTGAAGGCTGCTGTGGATATGCGTCAAAGGAAAGCAGAGATGACTAAGCACTCAGATGCTTTTACAGCCGTACCACTTACCAGGTTAGAAAAGCCCTGAAAAAGTTCTATTAAGGCAAATCAACAGAAGCAAAAGGCGTTCATGTGCTTTTACTTTTTTAATTCTAGCATGAAAGATTGACCATATCTCTCCTACTTTGGCTCTTTCTGGAGTCAGAAATTACACATAAAACAGACCAAACCAACAAACAAAGAACTGTGGGAGAGAAAGATGGTGCAAAGGGGGGAAAGGGAGGTTTGGGTGGAGGAGGTTTTGGTGGGGTGGGTTGGTGGGGGGAAGAGAAAAACCTGGAAGCTGGAACAGGGGAGGCATCGGGAGCAGTGGAGTATCAACAGATGACCGAAAATTGATAAATTTTTGCTGTGTTTTTATAGTTAGCCAAAACCAGCCGGTCCTAGTGAATCACAAATGGTTCAGTTCAACCGAGGTTTTTTCTGGTTTTCACTACTTAGGCCAGTTTTGCACAGTGAACATATTTAGATGGTTGACCAGGCCGTTTCTTGGACTGGTCTACGGTCCAACCGCTGGTCCAATCCGGTTCTCAAAACATTGGTTAAGGCAGAGTTATTAATCATGATTACAAGTATGAAGAGAAAAATGGACTAAATACAACTTATCAGCTTAGCTATGCCACCATCTGAACCCAAACAAAATACAAATTATAATAAATTCATCTCAAATTCATATAGCCAACTCCAACATTAAAGTAACTTTTTCGGTGAAACTTTACATGCGAATATATACTCAACATATATATAACAGCATAAGAAAGCAATCTAATATGACCACTAAACAGATAAATTGAAACAATATCTATTTCACTCCCACTACAATAGTGATATCCATGGAGTGAAAACAGAATCATTTTTCAGGGGAATTTACAACATAGACATGCTAGAAATAACTAATGTATTGAATACAAGTTAGGACATTAATCAATTGACGTGGAAGAGGGATCCAAGCAAGATCAACTCAAGGTTAGGGAAGCAGTCAGCGCAGCTATATGAAGGCAAGTAAAAAAAGCAATTTATTCATGGTTATTATGACAGGATAAGAAAAACGCAGATTCTTTTGCATACCACTTGCATAATATCATTTTGCTACTTCCCAGAATTAGGGAGTAGGAATGTCCCAACTCATGAAGGTGTTCTTGCAACCAACATTTTCTAGGAGGACTGATCAATCACATGCTCATGCCAAAAATTGGTAAAACTTGCTTTATCAATTGAGATATTTTCTGGAGAAATTCAGTTTTATAAATGTCCATTCCTCTACAAAATGTATTAAGGTACTTCTTTCCAGAAAACTAAATTGTACTAGGACAGTGTTGCCACAACAAATATTCTTCCACTCTGAAAGGTAGTTAATAAAAGCTGATAAAGAAATAAAATGGAATAAAGTATTCTCCATTTATTTGGATTTGTAGAATGGAAGTTAAATAGGGGATACACAACATGCATAAATGCCATTATTAATTGATTCACTGTTTCCCTTTTTTATTTAGTGTTTCCCATAGAACACATGAGAAGTACAAGCACTGTGCACGCGCACGCGTGTGTGAAGGAGAGAGAGAGACATAAACCTATTAAGGACGAAAGCTAAGACAATAAGAACTTATATTGATTGGCAATAAAATATTTCTGAACCTTGGAGCGAGTCAAATACCAGATCATATGCATCATATCCATCACATTTGGAAGCTACATCTGACAAGATGTCATCAGAACACTGTAAGGAACGCTTCTGGATTTCATATTTCAATAAAGCACCACGTTCCGAGGCAGCAGGAGCAGGCAATTGCACGTGAAAGTCAAACCTTCCTGTCTCAAATTGAATTCCGAACACAGGGTTTAGAACACAATAATTGAAAGAGAAAAGAGAGAGCCAGTGTTTGAGTGCTCTTCAAATTATCTGCCACCCAGTGTAGAATAGGACTATCTTAGATACATGGAGTGACTAACCAGAAGTGCTCAAGGATTGTGGTATACTAGTGAGAGACTGGGCAGAAGCTATGAATGCAACGGGGCCAATTCCACATGAGTTCCTCCGGTTTTCCTGCTCAGTGTACAAAGAAAATCTATTAATTAAAGGCTAATAGATTTAAGACAAATCACTAGAGATAATTGTTGCTTCAATGTTTGAGACGAAGTAAGAAGTCTGTACTATTTCGTGTATTAGATTAAAGCAGCGTGATCTGTCCTTGAAGTTCAAAGTTTTTGCCACTGAGCTTCTGAGAACAGCATACAAGGAGCATTGAAAACTAACATAACCAAGTCATCTTCTTCAATGGTTACGCAAACACATCAATACAAGACTAGGAATTAAAAGTTTTGACCTGCAGATTCAACTTCCCTCAATCAGCGAAGAACAAAACAACGGAAGGTCCACTTAGTTCACTGCCTACCTTCTTTTGTTTTTTTTTCGTAAGTTAGTTCACTGCCTACTTAACCATGTTATGCAGTTTGAGGCCGAGTTTTTTGCATCCTAAGCAAATGATGTAGGAGCAACAGAAAGTGGAAAACAAGTTTGCACAAGCTTGTGATTAGACAAGCTCCACTTTTGGCAACAGCCCACCCAAGCCAAAATGGAGTCACAATTGAAGGGACTATATTAGTAACAAAATGGAATTTAGGAGAGTTTTTAGTGCAAAGATGTCTAGTTAATCTGACATATTAGGGCTGCTTGTTTTATAGCATGTTTGGCACCAGTTTTGTTATTTCTTGCATTTGATTAGGCTCGACTTCAATTATATGCTAGGACTTCATGCTTAAATTTGAGAACGATTATAAGTTTCTACTGTTCTAAAGTCATTGTCGTTAAGGCTTCTTTATGACTTTGAATTTGAGTCAGATTACCCATCGTGCTGCTTGGTTTGCAAATTCATAGTAGTAGCTTTCTACTTGAGTTGGATTAGAAGTTGGATTAGAGTCCCAGGAACTTCCTATCACAAAAATTTGAGTGTTATCTCATCTCTAAGATGTGTACGGCAATTTGTGAGTGCCTTCAGTTTTTCAGAATCTATAAACAAACCCGCTCATCTAAAGCAACACTAGAGTTCGAACAATTGAATTTCAAGTTAAAAGAATGGGTTTGATTTCTTCAATGCTTTCCATTTGTTTTTAGTGCATACTAGATAATAGGCATTCTGGTATATTACTAGATTAGGGGAGACGTACGAGGAAAGGAAGACAGAGAGAATCTCTGAAAGCAGGGGAATTTACGGGCAAACTGCAATCTCTCAGCAGTGGATATAGAGATGCAGTTGAAGAAGTGAATTTTATCATTTTCTCGCTTTGACTCCAGATCTAAAACAAAGGCCTGAAGAATAGGGTAATTTTTCCTTTTCTCTTTTCCACTCCTTCTCTATTTATTTCTCCTTCGCGTTTGGTAAATTTCTTCTTGAGAATGGTAAACAGACCTATTAGTTACCAAAATATAAAGCTTAAGCTCAAAATCATTGTTTTAGGAATTCGAACATGAGTCCTTTTAATCTCTTCAAACACAATTTTTACCTTTGCAATTGTAATTCACCCTGAAACTAAAAAAGTTAAGTGCATTATTAAGTCTGTACTTCTCCAAACACTAAATGTCTCTGGCATAGGATCTGCTTTTTCAATCAATTCTGAAAGAGAGAAAAATAAGAACTTTCAAAAGGGATTATGTGGAAGCATTCTGACAAGCTTCTTACTTTGTGCATGATTAGTTTGGACAAAGTACAAACCCACAGACAACCAAATTTTTCTTTTTTCCCAGATAATAAGAGTTTTATTTCTTTAACCCACATCAAGGAGCAAAATTTTGATTTGTTACCGTCGAAACATTTCGAATTCCTAAGAGACCAAAACAAAACACTAATGAAATAATGAAATTCTAATGTTTCCATTCAAACACACAAGACCCTAGCAAAATACACCAAAACACAGCGCAATATACCCAAACAAAAAGTTGTGTCTACACGAATTTAAAAATTCTCCTAAATAGTGCATAATTTTTATTGATAAAATTGCAAAAGGTTGTGCTTAAATTGTCATTTCTAAGATGTTTCCGATATGTTTCCAAAATAATTCGGAAATGTTTCCAAAGTGTTTACGTTTCTATGTTAATCAAAACAGCACATTGAAACCAAATTTTGATGCTGGACCCACATGCCCTAAATTAAGCTTTAAGAAGCTTTTGTTTTTCATTTTGAAGTATTATGATTTTTGTCTCTCGATTGTTCAAATTTGTCCCAGAGTAAATTTGAGACACGTAAAACCACAACTGGAGCATTGTTACTTTAACTAACAGGTAGCTGAATAAAGCTTTAAGAATTTTTTTTCTTCTTTTTTTAATTCATCTAGAAGCTACATGATTGTTGTTCTGACTGGTCTAAAGTGTCCAGCAGAAATTATGAAATCTATTTCACTGATGTGTATCACATTTACAAAACTGAATAGCATAAAATGCGGAATAAAGGCACTGATGTATTTTGCCATCTTGAAAATGTGGAATGAGTAAGTGCTAACATAAATTTTACCTCATATTCATCCATAATATCTGTAATAAACTGTGTAAGCTCAACAGCAGCGGATGAAGGTTGAGATCCTTCCATGTCAGTGGAGGATGATATAATACTGTCAAGATCATCAAAAATGACAACAGAAGGTGCATGATCTAAAGCTTCAGATACATAGCCAGAAAGTGCTTGACGAATCGTTGTGGACTTCTCCAATGCAAGTTTAGAACAACATACAAAAACTCTGGAATTTTAAATTTTCATTAGAATGCTATAAACAGATTTCACAATCATGACGAAAACGAGGAGTTAAAAGACAACCCATGAAGTCTAAATTCAATCATAATATTAGAACTTGAAATCTTGATCATTAAAAACTAGACAATATATGAATGCATTGTATAATCCCATACATGTGAGCCAAGATGTCCTCATGTTCTTCAACTGATTTTGCAACAGCTGTGGCTAACAATGTTTTCCCCGAACCCTAAAACACAAGGAACATGCCAAACATATTAAAATTTAAACATAATGCTAGTTTATTTGAGGCACACCTACGTGTTTAGAAAATCATAGTAATTCATGTATAGGAAATCATAGTACTCCATGATTTTTTTTTTTTCAGTATCAATCTCATAGAGTTATTCTGTGGAAGGGAATCACGAATGGTTGATGATTTTTGGCTATCAATTTTGCTATAAGAGACAGTAGAAGAGTAAAGTTTTGGCATGATCTTTGGTGTGAGCATGTTCCGCTTTCAGCAGCATTTCTATATCTTTTTTGCTATTGCGAGAAATAAGAATGCTTTAGTGACAGATTATTTGAAGATCACAAATGAGATAGTGATGTCCTAAACCTTCATTTTCTAATTTAATATGATTTTATGAAATTTTGTATTATTTTATTATGTTCTTAAAGTAAAGTTGACCATTTATGACTTATGTGGAAATGTAAGTGTTAGGTGTGATAACCATGGGATTATTTCCCATGAGAGTCTCCTAATGGATATTTATATACACAAGCACACCGCACGCACAAAAACCCGCTTGTGCACTTTTGCCTCAAAGAGAGAGAGAGAGAGAGAGGGAGAGAGAGGAGAAGAGAAGAGGAGATCAAGTGGAAGAAAGAAGATTGGAGAGCCCAACCCTAGCTAGAGAAGCCATTGTTGAAGGTTGAGAAAGCTTGTAAGAGAGGTAGGAGCCCTAGTCTCTTGTATGTGTGTGTATATATGTGTGTTATGTTGCAATTGGAGACACTTT
The DNA here is from genome assembly GCA_033060915.1 of Euryodendron excelsum. NCBI lineage: Eukaryota > Viridiplantae > Streptophyta > Magnoliopsida > Ericales > Pentaphylacaceae > Euryodendron > Euryodendron excelsum. The sequence continues at coordinate 1,311,174 of CM065378.1, read as the reverse complement.
TGAGTCTCATTTGGTTAGGTTTTTAGGTTTTGGAAGCATATGTTAGTGGATTTGGAGTTGAGGTTTGAAAACCCCCATTTTTGTGTATGTTGGGTATGAGATTTAAACACTAGATCCCTTTGATTTACTTGTTTAAAGTGTTTCATTTTGAGTTATTGTGCTATTCTTGGATCAATCTTTGAACTCTAGAAGCATTTGAAGAGTTTGGAAAAGTTTTGATTAAGTTTGATTTTGATATGAGGGAGATTTGAGAATTTTCGAGTTTAAAATATGCGTTTTCATTTTTTTTTAGAAAAAGAGTCAACTCTTTTGCCCCATGAGTCAACCCTTTTGTCCAAAGAATTCATAGTTTCACTTGTCCCAAGAGTTCACAGTTTCACATATCCAGAAAAGAGTCGACCCCTTTACCCCATGAGTGGACCCCTTTGTCCAAAGAGTTCAGAGTTTCACTTTGTCAGCAAAAGAGTCAACTCCTATGCCCAATGAGTCGGCTCTTTTGTCAAAAATATCTACCCTTTTGTCAAAGGTTTCTAACCTTTTCATCAGTTATGCCAACACTTTTCTCCCTTGGTTTTAACACTTCAACACCCCTTCTCTGTGAGTTTACTTCTATTTTCTTTGAATAAAAGCATAAAGATAATGTGTTTTGACCCTTTTATGTGTTCTATATGTAGAAACACCTTTATTAAGCACAACCCTTAAGATTAGAAGTGAGTAACGACATGCCATAAGTAAAACCTATTACTTTCATAACGCTTTCAATCCATCAATGATTATATTCAAATACAAATATCATGCTTGGAAATACATATGAAGCTTTACTTATGATATGAATTGAAAACCATGGACTAGAATATTTTAATGAACGTGATGCATGATTTCAAAAGTACTAGTGTCAACTCAAGGTCTTTCGTGACAAGACCTTAAACTAGCAACGATGTTGTCCTACAATGGGGACGTAAAATAATCTATCGCCATATTGAGAGACGTCCCTCCGCTTTAAGCCACTATGTTGTGCAACCTTTAATGTTGCTAATGCTGAGCTTAGCTCTGATATCAGGTTGTAGTGCACGTATAATTTTGAACAATGAGATATGATATGTTCTGATGCTATATGAAAAGTTATGCTATGTTTTAACAAGGAACAATGTTAAGGTGCATCTCACTTTTATGATACTATGATTTGAAATGAAGAAATGTCTCACTATGAAAGTTTATATCATAAATAGTTTCTCTATTGTTTTATACATTAGATATGAATGCTAGTCCACGAAATTTTACACTCATGCATCATTGTTATTCACTAAACATATAGCATACGTTTTCTCCAAATGTTTTCAGGTAGCCAAACTGAGAGGCCATAGGAGGAGGCCCTTTATATGGATGTTTCATCTATAGACCACTGGCCTTATGTTATGTAATGTGCTATTTGGGGTTGAACCCAACGATGTTTTGTAAACCAGTTATAAATGGTATATTTGTGGTGCCCTAAAATAGGCCCATATGATACGTTGATACGTTTGAATTTAGAGAGGAGGAAAAAAGAATGAGACAGAGAAAAGAGAAGAGAGAGGAGAACTTGAATTAATTTGTTGATGCCTTACTGGGTTTCATGTGGCTATATTTATAGCCAATGCAGCAACGGAAAGTACAACGTGCAACAACTAAAATAGAGGAAATCAAGGGAATAGCAGTAAACTAGGTAATGGCTAAAGAATAGGAACAAATAGCAATAGACTAGGTAATTTGCTAAAGAATAGGAACTGCATCTGGACTCCTTCAACAGGCGCTTATTAGGTGGCTTCCACGTGAGGGAATAGCAGGTTGGAGTACGTAACATATGTTTGGCTTTGGGGTTAGGCATAGCTCTGTCATGTATGACACGTAATATTTCAAGTTAATAAATTTCATTTCCGTAATTATGTATGATTTTAAATAATTATGCACATGTGTTCAACCGAATTATGAGACACAACCTTGGATAGCCAAGCTACTGGCCGGTCATGTACCCTAAATCTGTATAGGCCGGGTTATGAGGCGTGATAAAGATGGTGGTTTAGGGACCTCTTTTTATTAGGGAAATTCAGGATTATGAATTGGAGGTTGCTGAATTTTTTAATTCATAATATACATTGAGATTCCTCGAAGGGGTATAGACCATATGATTAGAGATGACAATAATGGGAGATTCAGCAAAAGTAGGTCTGATAGATCTTTCCCATGGCAGGCTATTTGGAAATCAAGGGCTTCAGCTACAGTGGTTTTTTTTGGGGGTACGGACAGCAGCATTAGATGCGATTCATACTACTGATAATCTAGGGAGAAGGGGTCAGATGCTTCCTAATTGTTGTTAGCATGTGCCATAGAGCAAAGGAGACTGTTTCATTGTGAGGTGTCATTGCAAGTAGAGGCATGTGTTTTGAATTTTTGGAATCTCTTGGGTTATGCCAGGTTCAGTTGCTTCTTGATATGACTGATGGTCTAGAGGATGCAAAGATCGTTCAACTAAGAAGGCTGGGATGTTAGCTCCATTACGGGTGATGTGTATTTTAGAAGGAACAAAATAGCAGAACTTTTAAGGATATTGTTTTACCAATTCATAAACTTAAGGCTTTTTTGTTGCATACTTTTGCTTTTTGGCTGCTAGGGAATTTTTGCAATTCTTCTCTTGCTATGGTAGATTTTACAGGAGATCCTAATTTTCGAGGGGAGTTAAGAGTTATAATTCCATATACATCTTGTGTACAAAGGTGGCACCCTTACTGCTGTTTTTTGTTGAATAAATTATTCTTACTTACCACAAAAAATGAAATGAATAAGGAATGAATAATAGATTTCCCATCCTGTTTGCACAAGCACCACCAATTCATGTGAATTTGCTGCCTCTCTATCAAGTTATCAATGATAAGGATCCTGGCATATGCCACAATCCAGAAGGGGAAGGGGGAGGGGGAATCTTGGAGGGTGCCTTAGACACCCAAACCCCTTTCCAGGGGAAGGAAGAATCTCTCTGACCCACCAATATATTGTAAAACAATTTCACCTCAAAACTCCCTGATCTCGACCTCCACCTCGAAATAAACATAATAAAGACTTCGAACATTCTAAAATAAACACAACAAAGAACACCAAATAGCATAAACTAAACTAAGACGCATGGACTCATACGACAGCCCATGACCAACAAATCTTGGAATTATCAAAATACCCCTTGATTCAAAAGGTCAATGAAACATAAATAGATTTGTCCAGCAGCATCTTAGCTTGTAAGAGACGTAAAATCAAGCCTCAAGTTGGCCCTAAAATTCCAGCTTCATACCTTTCTCTTGTTATCATGCTCCACATTACTGGGATCAAGGCTTTATTGAATTCAATTGAACTAAAATCAGAGATTGACACAGAACAATCCTAGAGCTGCAAAACATGCAAATCCCAACTTGCAATTCAAAACATGTAAAGTTATCGGGTTCTTCAAGGTGCTAGTCCCCCCCCCCCCTTCTCCCCCCCTCTTCTTTCTTCTTCCTTTCTCCGAGTAACCAATCCCTTGACCCATCTTATAAGGGAGAGATCTCCATATTTATCAAAATATGCCAACACAGAGACATTCCGATAAAGGCATTAATGCGGATCAGCTTTGTATCGTTGAGCCATATCTCCACCTACCTTTGGAAGATCACGGTTGCAGAGTTAAATTTCGGCGCCTTAGAGAGAAGAGCCATCATGCCAGCAAGGGTTGGCTCTCCCTCCTATGGCCCATCACCTTATAAAGGAGGTCACCCTTCCCTTCATCATCAAAACACAAGTGGGCTCAACAGATTGCTTGGCTCACTACTATCTCTCTCCTTAACTACCATTAACTCTCTCTCTCTCTCTCTCTCTCTCTCTCTCTCTCTCTGTTCCACTCTCTAAGTAGTTCCGCAACCGCTAAGTGATTATCATACTTCCCAAAGGGTACACACACACGCATGACCCTTAAGGTGGCCCACAACTCCCAAACTAGTTCACCACTTTGTCCTCTCTGCTTCAACTTTGTGGCAACATCCATCCCCTCCTCTTTTACTCTCTCGTTATCCATAGATGACCCTATGTAACAAAAATGATAGACTCACAAACATCTTTCAGCTACCGACCTCAAGTGGTTCCTCATCTTGTTCTCAGGCTTGCAAAAATAAAGCTTGCATTACCATATCATTGTTGGTGCTTATCAATATCATGGACATGGATAAAAATAGTTATTGTGCTTTACATTTTGTAAGCCTTGGTTTTCATGCTCTTGTTTTTTTCTTCTTTTCATGATTAACAGGTAAACACCAAGAATGCAGAAAGAAGAAAAGAAACAAGAGCATGAAAACCAAGGCATACAAAATATAAAGCACGAGTGCACGACAACCGTTTTTATCAATGTCCATGATATTTATATTGGTTGCAATGACAACCAATGTTTTCCCATCAAACATAACATTACCAAATAAAAAAGTTGGAATTTGAAGAATGAACTCACTGGAGGTCCATGTATTAGAACGTGTCCAGGGAAAGGTAGATTATAACTACTCAAAATCATCCCAGAGGCAGGAGATAATAGCACAATTAACCCTGCAGGTAGGAAAGATAGCATGTTAGGGAAATCCAAGCTTCATCAAAGAGAGGGATGGAGGGCTTGTGGTCATCATGTGGGTAAAATGTAACACTCATCAGCAAAAACTCAGTATCATAGAAATATGATGCCTTCATTAAGGGCCCAGCTGAAAAGATGAGGTAACTTCTTCAATGGATAATGGCCACGATAATTCAGGTCATGCAAAAAATGAATGCACTTTGTGTTAGCATAGCATGACGCAGCACATACATAAAGTAAATAACCACTATGGTTTCTTATAGTCCAATGCAAAGCTGGAAGCACATTCAAGTCTTCGAATTCTTCAGCCAAAGAATATAATATGACATTTGAAACAGGTATAGGCCAAGCTTGTCGATCAATTTTTTGTGTCCAATAGACTTCTCTTGATATGAGTTACAAGCACTAGCATCTGATAACAGTATTAAGGTGCATGCAGCAATCTATCACCACAACAGTAAACAGCAAGACAGGGGATCAATCACTTAGGTCTGATAGATCAGATAAAAACACAAGGCTAGTAAAGTGGATTTTCAGCCAGTTCTTACCCCTTACAAAGATCAAGATATTAACAGGAAGCAGCAAAATTTTACACAGAAATCAAAAGAGATGACATTAACAGGAACTTTGGCTAATTATTTCACTATTATGTCTTGTGGTCTCTCCCATAAGGAATAATGAACCCATGTTGTAGGGAAAAAGTTGCCTAGTGATGACAGATACATTACTAATAGTGCAATGTGGGAAATAATCAGTTCCATGAGTGAGAAAGATTGAGACAAGCAGATGGTTCAGGAGAAAGTGATGATGAAAATGCTCTTCCTATAGATATTCAAATTGCCAGATAAGGTTCAAACAACTTCGAATTTTCGTAGGCTTTTCCTTCATAGTTATGAAGGGTATCCCAGATCCTCGTTGTAATACCCCGAATTTTCAGAAATAGCGAATTTTATATCTAAGTGAACTTTGAGAATTTCAACGATGAAATTATTTTAAGGAGGGTAGATTGTGAAACCCTGAATTCTTTAAGTTATTTTTCCCAAGGTTCTTTACTTTATATTCAAAATTTCTGATGCACAAAATTGCTTCGGTATTTTTGGAATTACTCCACATAGTCGAAAAACCTTTTTTTTTTTTTATAATTTTAATACTTGACTACAAGGATCAAAATTTTGTTTCGATGTGCTGTTTCGATTATTACGGAAAGGGAAAAGTTTTAAAAACATTTTATAAGTGACAGTAAAATCCAATATTTTGCATTTTTATCAATAGAATTTGTACAATATTTATAAAAAGTTCTAAATTCATGTTGACACAACATAGTGTTTCAATTTATTGCACTGTGTTTTGGTGCATTTCACTATGATTCAATGTGTTTCAATGGAAGCACTACAATTTCATTATTTTACCGGTGTTTTGTTTTAGTCTCTTAGGAAATGGAAACGTTTCAGCTGTTTCGACAGAAAATCAGAAACAAATGAAAACTTTTTTCCTTGCACTTGAGGGCAGTTTTGAAAAATTTTGTCACAAATAACATAATAGGGGTTTTAGGGTCTTGAACATAGGTATATATATGCATTAGTAAGAGGGAGAGTATCAGTTTTGGTTTTGGGAAGAGCAGCGGAGAGAGATGTAAAATGAAGAGAAAAACAGAAGGGTTGCAGGTTGAGCGAGAGAAAGAGGATACAACTGGGTGGGGGATCTCCAACGAGATTTTCCTGTGACAGAGCGAGGGTGATAGATCAAGCCCTCTTTGTTTGTGTTTGAAGTAGATACATAGTGCCTTATTCAGTTTATTCATGGCTCTTTAAGTATATATGCTTTTGTGTGAGACAGCCTTTTATGTTTTGGGTCCGTAATTTTTTTGGACTGTGTGAGGGGTTGTGAGAAGTGTGATTGTGAACATGTTGAGTGCAAGTAGGCAAATCAGTGGGATTACCAAAATGAGAAAGAAAGGTGGATAATGGAAAAAGGTGGACTGCAATGGGTTCACTGGCTATTTGGCCATTCTGTTCCTTCTTTTTTTTATTTTTCTTTCAGGTCTCTAGATAGCAGAAAGTGAGATAAGGGGGGAGGGGGAACCATGAATCTTGGTGTGTGGTTCTATATATGTGTTATACATGAATATATAAATATATCTGTGTGCCCGCTTTGTGGGCATATAATAAATACGAAAGGAGAAGAAACAAGACAAGAATAGGGGAGCAAAGGAGAAAGAGAGCGAACAAACCATATAGCTGGTGTTGCAGCAGATTTGGGCCATGGGAAAATAATGGCCAGCAATGGCCCTTGTGGGAGAGGAAGTTAGAGAAGTAAAAGAGAAACGTAATAAAGGATAAAGAATAAAGAAAGAGAAGGAAAATTAAAAAATTTAAAGCTCTGCAAAACCAAGCTAGTCGGTACTGGATGTAAGTGGTAACTGGGTTTTTTATTTGTTGGGAATAGGTCCGTGGTTAGTATTGTGCACCCCCGCAAACCTGAAACCACCCTGCAGTTTTCGTGTTCATCAAAACATCATACCCTATGTTTTTCAATGCGTAAAGTCATCTTTTAGGTTAGTTTGATCAAATTCTGACTCTAGAATGAATAAAAACCAACATAGCCATTGTGCGAGAGATCAACAGTCAAGCGTGAGGTTTTCTATAAAATTTTACTATTCGGACCTTGATGACAAAAATTAAAAAATCCAACAGATTGGATCTCACAGAATGATGTGTAAGATTTTATTTGCATAAAATGATATTTTTGGCATTTTTAGTACAAGCAATGTACTTGGAACTTATTTATTTCATTAATATGTGAAATTATGTGTATATAGTCTTACTCCCATGATTATTTGATACAATTGTAATTGCTTAGAATCCTGATGCTATGATTCGCATTCACATTTGCATATTGATGTTATGCTCGTAATACATTGTGTTATTGGACATTCTTAACTTGAATATTATAATTATAAGGCATGCATTACATTAAGTTGCATAGAACATGATGAGATAATAGAAACATCTTCTAAGAGATCAAATGAGAATTGTGAGATATTGGGATACCTAGAGAAGATGAATATCATAATATGAATATAGAGATATTGAAAATTACAAGATAATAATGGATATGGGGATAAGCAAGAACAGATTGTTCCTCCCTCGGGTGAAAGACCTGGAATTATCTTGGCCAAAGATTTTAGCGCCCTTAGAGGCATATCGGTTAAGCGTAGCGTGAGTTAAGGCCTTAGAATGTGTCAGTGGATGGCACTATGGATGGAAGCTCCTAAAGCCATGGTTTCCCCCAAACTAAGATATGATGATGAGTAAAAATATATGAAATCTTAATAAGATGTATTGGAAAATGAGAAAATGTATGGTATTGAATAGAGTAATTGGTAAAGAATTAAAATAAAGGAAAAAGAAGTACATCGTTATGTTGAAGTGAAAGTGAGATTGTCATATGCATTGCATTCCTATTGCATTGCTGGTATATTATTGTTCGTATGATTGTATCCAGCTCTATAAGCTATATGTATGTTATATGTTGGATGTTCATGACTACTAGGTGTAAGCTCACCACCTAACAAATCACACAAATAGTAATCCAAGTGGAAAGTGGTTGACAAATATTCAGAGTTGACATGTGCTTTGGACGTGCTGAATATTAGTTAGATTTTCCTAGTGTTTATTTTGTTATTACTGCAAGAATTTTGTTTTGTTTTGTATTGTACACTAGAGTTGTTAGTTGGATTTTGGATTCCAATGTATTATTATTAGTTCTTTGAGAGATGTGTAGTGCTCTGTTGTAACCAGAGACGTTTTTAAGTGGAACTTCATTATTTGGGATACAACTGGAAATTTTAGTTTTATTTTTCCCAAAATTACTTTATTTGCATTGCATCACCCCCGATTTCAGGGCATCATGCCACTAGCCAGTAGGAGTGAATGTCTAAAGAGCGGCCATCATCAAGCACCGGATTTGATGGTTGATTGAGGTCATGTTAGTAACCTATGTTTTCTTGAGTACTGAAAATGTGCGAATTATTTGTATCGGATAAGCACTACTTGGGTTCGGGTATGGACTACATGTCTGCCAAGTCCAACCAAGCCCCTAACAATACACAAACATGAAACTCTAACAAAAGAAAAATGAAAATATTTTTATGTTGCTCAAGGACTCCAAACATTTTGCACTTACCGAATTATCAAACAACTCAAAAGCATTATGGTATACAGAATTGTTAAGGATAAAATACCTACTATTAATAATGTCAGAAGCAGCTGTGCCCATCCATCCCAAGGAAGAAATTTTTGAAGTAAAGAATTTGTCAGAGGTTCTTTCTTTGACAGTATAAAGACATACAGGGTCACCCAAATTCAGCTTCTCATAGAACAATTCTGAGCTTCTCAGGTTCTTTTCCCGCATATTTCCTTCCTCAAATGCAAGTTCATATGCAAAAAACTTTTCACCATGCAGAGGTTCCTCAGAAGTAGACAGAACATACAGGATGTCAATCCATGGTTCTCCAGTTCTGTTTCTAGTTCCAAAAGAAAAATTAGATGATGTCTGCACCTTTCCATGTTTCACAACTCTGTAACCCTTCATGACAAAGTGAAGCAAGGTTTTATTTCCTAAAACCAATGAATTAACTTCTACTCCTGCATTTGAAGCAATGGCATGAAGTTGAGCAGAATACCATGCATGCAAAAGGCTGCGCAATCCCTTTTTACTGTTGGACTTAATAACAGCCTCTTCATCCTCATTACTAGATAATCCATTGGAAAGAGCTGCTATCACTCTTTCATGGGTAGCCAAATCAATTATACCCAGGTTAGTGTCTGTTTTTGTCTTGAGAAGTGTACTGTTGGTCTTACGATTCTTTTGGCTTCCAACGATTTCTAGACCATTGTTCTCAAGAGCCTTATTGTTCCCTGGCATCTTCAATTGGCAAGGAGAAAGTGAAAGTAAAGGAACTTCTTTCTTCAAGTTAATACTGTACTTCTTCACATATATCCCTAAAAACACAAATGTATCCTTCAGAATACTATAAGTGGGGGAACAAGCAAAGTGAACTAAAAGCATATGATTGTAGCATGTAACATTGCCTTTTAGCATGATTTTGGCATGTGATTTTAGTATGTGCACAAAACATTCCCTTTTCTTCTAAAAGTAGTGATTTTAGCATGTACTAACCTGTTTATAGTACAAAAGTAAGGCCTGACTTTAATAGCACAAACTCATCGAAATACTGAATTCATCAAGTTTTACACAACAAGAACTGGACATTCGTTATGTAGCGAGCAGTCATTTCTACAACATGTTCGGACCCAATTTTTGTCCAAAATTGTTTTCCTCTTCTGACAGGGATCTTCCCTTGCAAAAAATAAAAATCCACCATTCCTGTTTATATATATTCTTTGTTTTCTTTCAAGGTACAAGACCAAAAAAAAAAAAAAATCAGATTGACAGACCTTTTTTTTTTTTTTTGACAGACGTAACAGTGATCAAATTAGAATGACTAAAAGAAAAAATTCTTATTCATTTTCTGCTCAGAATTGAAGGTTCACACCTGATGTCACTGCATGTCCTCATGCAGAAACCAATCAGTAAATAAGCTAACTGCAATCATACCATGGATTTGGTACATAACCTAACTTAAACATACTCAGCCAGAGATGTAAATATTCAGAAGAACAAATGAAATTAGTTGCAACTATAAACGAGTAACATATGGAGTTTCATCACAAACCATGAAATCCTAAGTCAAATCTCCAACCATAGAAAGTAGACATGAGAAAATTTAAATGGCATTTCAGCAGTTCCTAATGCATCAAATTGTACATGTTGCACTGCTAACAATAAAATTAATTCAAAACACTACAGCAGATATAAACCTGAGGCCAAAACCAATAAGAACTCCGACGAAAGTGAAGTACCACAAAAATAATGGAGTAAAAAGATAAAGAAAATAAATAAAAGGAGCTTCATCAATGGAAATATCGACAATAGAAGCTAACTCTCTTTGTACATCGTACATTTCACCTTTTTGGATTTGGAACAATATGATGTCTTACAATTTCATATTTTGGAATAATTTGATGTCTTACAATTTCATATTTTGACTAATATGATGTCCAGTTATTAAACATGCACCAAGCTATTTCTAACTTACACTTCTTAAGTTGTATCATATGAGCACTTATTTTAGACTATGTACAAGCATTTTGTAATTGCCGTAACAATTTCCACGCAATTAGCTCTAAATGTTACCCAGAACAGGACTACCACGTGGCCTTTAATAGTAGAAGATATTTCCTTCCTCTTCCAGGAAGTGTATCACGCTTGTCTAGGATCTCAACCCTTTTCAGCTAATGCCCAGTGCCGCGTCCCATTAATTGTTGGGTGTTTAATGCACTGAGATGGCAATTATGTGGCTTATAAGATATAGCATCCAATACAGGGATCCACCATGATCTTGTCTGCAACTTAACCAACAACAATGCAAGTCCAGACTATCACTAAGGTCAAACTTCACGACCAGATGTAGGTTGTACAAGTGAACCTAGCATGCTCCTGCTGAATAATCCCCCATGGTAATTGCAGTGCAAAACAAAAGCACATGAAATTCTCCACAAAAAGAAAAACATTAAAAAGAAGAAAGGAAAAAAAGTTACTAAGCATGAAGCAGATGTTTCTCTTCACTTTTTCCATTTTATTCCATCATGTTTGTTGTTGTTGTTTACCGGGGGAATAATACATTACAGAATGAAAAGGAAATAAAGCATGCACACTAGATGAAACGTATACTAAAGAGCAAGATCTCTTAAGAAGTTCTGTGTCAAACACGTGTCTGACAACGACACTTGTCGGAAACTCACCAACACGGGTCCAAACTTGTCCTACTATTTTACTCTAATTTGTTAGAACCAGATGGGCATCTTCGGACACTTGAGACTTGAGAGACATACATATCCATTACTTAAACAAACAGGAAACACATTGCATATTTGAAGAAAATAATTTGGAATCTAATGAAAAATAAAAATAAGGTGAATTGATCTCACTATATTTTTAATTTTAGAAATTCTACTGCCCAAAATATCCAATTTGTTTATGAAAGGAGCTTTCTAAAACAGATATTAGGAATTTTTGTTCACACTTCTTTTCCAAATATGTAGAATGTGAAAAATAATTTCTTACTATTCTAATATAAAAATTATAAATGTTTTGTAATGTAAACATGAAGAAATTATTATTTTTTTCATGTATGCATATAAAAATATTTATTTATTTGTTGACATGTCCCTGTCGTGTCTTAAAAATTCTCATGTCGGCATTTCCATATCATGTCATATTCATGTTCGATGTCCGTATTTGTGCTTCTTAAAACATATGTAAATTCTAAAGTGATTATATTTTGAATCAACCTTGAATAAAACCATGTGACTAGAAGAAACCATGCGGGCTAAACTGATATGAAATAGCAGAAACTTTACTTGGGTCTTGGAATGATTAACGTACATGAGTGTAAGCTTGCTCTCAAATATAGACGAAGAGACTTAGAAAGCATTACATGTCCTTTGGCCACTGACTCTGAAATCAAAAGATGAACAACTGCCTGACGACCATACTGTTTGTCAGATAGAATTCCACCATTAACTTTCTTTGCAGTTGAACGGTTTTTCATACTTGGAGTATCAGTTTCATGATTCTTAAAGCTCTCTTCTGATGATAATCTAGGCAATATAACTACAGAGTGAGAATCAAGTGAATGGTTTTTGGCTGTTTCTGGATGAATAAAGATGACAGAAGTGAGCACTACCCCCATTTCAACACCATTGACCTCACACTTGTGAATCAATCTATCATCTGGATCCTGAACGCGCAGTAGTGCCTTTTCAAAAGAATGCTCCTTATTTGAAGATTGCATGGAGGAATCTTCATGAGAGTCACCACTTTTTTTGCGTCTCTTTGGTGCAACAGCAACTTCAGTTCCCGGCACAAGTTGCACTGTAAAAATCTCACAAGTCATATATATGGATGTAACAGTAAATGGATGAGCATATGTAATATGCAAAATCTTACTCATCCTGAATTTCAAGGTTCATGCATATTGTTAACATGCACAATACAACACTAAAATCAGCAAGGTTAGATTTTATGGCAGTAATACAGTAAAGGAACCTAGAGAGAGAGAGAGAGATTTCGTGGAGTTATGAGATTGACACCACAAATGAGCAAAAAAAAAATTCATAGAAAGAACAAATACCTTCTGGTCAGAAGTATGTATCTATCCAACATAAGAACTCTTAGTTTTTTTAAGCTATTCAACTAAACAAAGGTTTGTCCCAGTGATGCAAGACAAATTAGGAAACTTGGGACAAGGCTGCTTGCAACTGGGTTTTTGGGTGGTTTAGGGTTTCAAACAGCTTGCAACTTAGGGTTTTACCATGTAGAAGATAAGTTGTAATCTGGAAAGGGTTAAGATTGACTCAGTTTTCAAAGTAACAGATCACTGATTTTTCACAATAGATGTGGTATAATGTCTTGGCAGCACATAGTCTACAGTTCTGGGAGTTAATTGGAAGGCCAAAAGGTATGGGAAAGGGATTGGGTTAACTAGGACTTGAAAGAGTATGGTTTGGGGCTGAAAGAAGGGTTGTATGGAGCATTTTAAGTAGAAGATCTTAAGAATCACGTTCATGGAAGGTTGCATTAAACACTCACAAGTTCCAAAAGCTTCTTGAAAATTCTCAAAACTCTTTAACTCTTTTGAATAAATTGGTTATATCCATATGTATAGGCTGATATGCTTGTCCTAACGCAAGGATTAAGAGTTCAAAATAGAAAGCTTAGATTATCTTACTACTAAGACCATTCTAGACCTAACGTGGAGAGAACAGCCCATTAAGACATAATGACTCGATCCATATTACCCATGGAGCTCTAGAGCCCACGTCCATTAGAACAAATAATTAACAAGATACCCCTAACTTCTAAATTTACAAAAACATAAATAGACAGTACCGGCAGCAAATAGCTTAAAGTCTTTTAAAAGTATGAAATTTAACCTCACGGCTTTTTTGTCTGATAAAAGAGGTAAAATAGAATTGAAAGCATCAAACAAGGTGCAGCCTCTGTACCCACAATGTACACACAACCAGGCTACAAGCCCTCACCAAAACTTAGCTTTCCTTTAAATCTACACCAAGCCTTGATTAGAGGAGGCCTTGGACATGCTCCTTCCAAAATTTAATATTTGCCAAAACCTTAATGTTCATTGAATTTTCTCTATTTTTTTCTCTTTTTTCTTTTTGGATCAAAGTATCCCCAATTTTTTCTTTATGCTCAAACTTCTCCTAAAATTCTATATATAAAATTATAAGCCTTATTTTTCTCTACACTTATTCTTCTCTCTCTTAGCTAGAAAAGGTTATATCCCAATATCCATGATTTATAAATTACATTTATGCAAGCGTAAGGATAAAATTTTCATTTGGGTGTGTCATTTTTGTTAGTCCAGAAATGGAGAACATTATGGAAACAACTCATACCTTTACCTCCAATCAATGTTTTGAAAGCTAAACAATTAAGCAAACTAGAAAAGTTATCAAGATAAGGGTCACTGGTTCAATAGCATGACATCAAAATTACATCATAAATATATAAAACAGTAAATAAATATGTATTAAAATGCAAAAAAATAATAATAAAAATTTTAAATTTCTTCATATATTTCCTATAATTTTTTTCTTCCTTTTGAAGTGACATAACATTGTAACAATGTATAAAACCCATGAAAAGCAAGAGTGAATATAACAAGAAAAAATACCAAGCAAGATTACAGCCCCCATCTCTCTCTCTCTCTCTCTCTCCATTTATCAGTATTGTTTATTCAATATATGGCGCAGAAGATCATCAAAGAAGGGGCACTCGAGAAATGCCAAAATGGTATGCATATGTAGGCCCATATGTGTGTGCATGCGCGCGTGCATTTAGAGGGAGAAATGAAAGTGTGAAAGATTAAGAGAGATAGAGAAAGAGGCATGTCACCACACTTACCCAAAAAAGGAGCTGTTAGTGCCACTAGTCTTGCTGTGTTATGATTTCAAAACCTAAAAAAGCAAGCTCATCGAGCACTAGGGCTATGTTACCTGGACTCGGGTATGGGGGTGTTGGGTACGAGTACGTGTCCAAGTGTCGGATTCATCTAATTCTCATATTCAAGGACACTGAAACACGACTAGATTTTATATTTTTTAAATACTTCTTTTTTTTTAAAGGGTAAAATGGCATTTACAAGCTAAAATATAGCGTTTCATACATAAAATGAAAGTCCTATATTTAGTTTTATAGTGAACTCAATCAGTCGTACATCCTTGTTAGATACATGTTTAACTAGTGTTGAGTGTCCAACACGGGTACTTCACATATTTAGAAGAGTCCCAGTAGCATAGCACTAGGGCACATGTTTTGGTCCTAAAAAAATTGTGCGGACTTGTGTCCAAAAGTGGCCCACACATAAATTGTTAAGAAACTAGACGGGTTCTCTTAACAACAACAGTCCACTGGTTTAACAGCAGTTTTGAGTGGTTTTGCAAAAAAAAACTGTTTTTTTGTTGAAACATTTTAAAGGGTGTATCCTAACCATTGCTTAGATCGGTTCCCGAGCTGGTCTAGTTTTAAAACATTGGCTCCAATTCAGGAACATTTAGAAGATGATAGTTGGTGTTGACTTCTACATTAAGAAGTACAGACACTTATAAGAGGTGTCATGTCCATGTCGGAGATGACACTTGTTGGATATTCCCCCAACATGTGTTAGACACGCATCAAATATGTCATGTTATTATATTAATTTATATAATCGGACATACTTTGGACACTTGGGGGACACACGTCCATCACTTGAACACCCATGTCCATCACTTACACATGAAATACATAGCAAGTTTGAAAAAAATAACTTGAAATCCAATTGTAAAATTTTATACCTAATTTGATGTTTAAATTATAGAATACATGTTTATTTTAGTTAGTATTATTCTGCATCATCTTTGAGTAAAATCTTTTTATATATGACACAAAATATATAATTTTGTGGTGTCCCCACCATTTCGTGTCTTGCATTTTGTAAATATCACCGTCTCGTGTTGTGTTTGTATCGCGTGTCCGTATCCATGCTTTTTAGCTTTTCCGTACATGACAATCAAGTTGTGGCATTTACAAACAAAAAATAATGTAAAAACAAGTATTGTTCCTTCATGTTTGAGGAAAGCGACAATCATCCAACAAATAACCGGGTATGGTTCTGTCAACTGAAGCAAAACTTTGTAGCAAAAACCAACATAGAGAGAAAAGGCCAGTGAAAGATATCTTCTCACCTACTGGATTCTTCGGAAAGGTTGAAACTACAAGAAATAGAATGATAGTTCGACCATGCAACCACAAAGGGAATCTCATAGCTTCGTGAACAATCCCGACCTGCATGTTGAAACAGTTGGCTTTTAGTAAAAAGTTCAGCAAAAATTTTACATCAATGTTCAATGAACGAAACAACTCTGCAGTCCTTTCAACATCATGGCTAGCAACAATGGAAGCTTCTTAGAGAGGAGAGAGAGAGAGAGAGATTTCCATAGCCTTAGCCCTTCGAATCGAATTCTAAACCGGTTTTTCTTATTATAGAGACAAAAACCTAGACATCTTAAAGATCCTTTTCCAAACACATACAGAAATATGCCATCGGATCAACAACAAAGATATTTTGATTTGAATGTACAATGAAGGAAAAGCAGCCATTTAATGTACCCCAAAAAAATAGGTACCATAAGATAAATGATTGCAGTCTTCAGGAACTTCAGGGCCTATTTAACAAAACACGTGGAGGCCATTTTTGTTTTTTGGCCAGTTAATAAATTTATTAGAGAAAAGTACCAAAAACCAAGGGTGCAATGTAGACCTTTTATGCTATAAGCCTCCCATATCTACAAGAAAATACGAATTCCCAAAATATCCACCAAAGAATGCAAGAGAAAGGAAAAGCTATTCTTAGCCAAAAATAAAAGGAGACAACCAATATTCCTTTCACGCAATGAATAGAATACACCAAGCCTTCAAAAGATCTCCTATTCCTCTCCCTACACGAGCACCATGTCAAACATGAAGGAGCAGCCTCCCAAACCCTCCTACCATTTCCTAAAGTTTCTTTTTTTTTTACACGTAATCTTTCCTTTAGTTTATCCTCTGCTCCAACAAGTAAACAGCTCCCCAACACTCATGGGCACCAACCATTCAACACTAAATATTGAAAATACCAACCGCCAAGGATCAAGATTTCATTTCAATAGGTCTTTTCGGTTGGCTCGGAAACAGAAACGTTTTGGAAACATTTCGTAAATGTTGCAGAAACATTTCGAAAATATTTCAAAAACATTTCAGAAGTGACAATTGATATATTTAGAATACGTTTTCTAAATAAAAATTGAACAACATTTATGAAAAAGTTCTAAATTTCATATTGATACAACTTATTGTTCAATCTATAACATTGTGTTTTAGTGCCTTTTTCTAAATTCCATTGTGTTTTGATGGAAACAATAGAGTTTCGTTATTCCACGAATGTTTCGTTTTGGTCTCTTAGGAAACGGAAATGTTCGGCCGTTTCGATGAAAACAAATGAACATTTTTTCCTTGCCAGCCACCAAATTTCCTGTACAATGCAACAATAGGTAGTTGACACAATTCCCTGCCCTCACGTGCATAAAGCACCATACTATCATAATTTTACACATCTACCCTTGCCTTAGTACCAAGTGTCCGACAGGGGTATTTAACAAATTAAAAGAGTCCATGAAACATAGGTGGGCATGCTCATGTGTCCTAGGGGATTAGTCCCCCCGAAGCTAAAGATACACCTGATCATCAAAAAAAATTATCTCAAATGCTCTATTCAAAATGCCAAAATTATTTATGTTGTATTTTTTCAATTTACTTTGTTTTTCTTTATTCAAATTGCAATTATACACCCTGTTGTATTGCATAATACAAGGTGCATGGTATGATTTGTCCAGTTAAAAAATAGTTATGAAACTTATACTGTTCTTTTATTCAGTGAGAAAGAAAAAAGAAAAAAAAAAAACCAGAATATTCAACTAACTTGAAACTCAAAAAAAAGGAAGGAAAAAAAATCTTCCCAATATTTTGTATAGTGAAAAAAATATATAATTTTCCAAACAAGTATCTAATTCAAAAAGGATTCTTTTTTTTTTTATATAAGCAAGGATTTTATTCAAAACTAGATGCCAAAACGGACGCCACCTCCGTACAAAGGCTATATACAAAGAAACTAAACCCCCTCCCCAAAATTAAGATCAAGTATGAAATCTAATGAACAGAAAAAAAGATTCACAGAAATTCCCTGCGAGCCAAAACTGGAAAGTCTGCAAGAAAATAGATTTAAATCTATGCACTGGTAAATCAACTTCTTCAAAAGTGCTTCAGTTATGTTCCCTTCATATACACCACATAAGACAAAAAGGAAAAATCTTCCAAGCCTTCTTCACCTTCTCCACTGTGCATCCACTCTGCCACACTTCACATAGAGTAATAACTGAACCTGCCAACACCCACTGAACACCAAAAATGCAAAATAACAAACTCCACAGCTGCAAGAGCATATCACAAAATTGAAACTTTATTTTCGAAAGTCTTTTTTACCTAAAAAAATTCTGGAGAAGATCGGAAAAAGGGACTGGGCCAGGCCGAATACAATCCGGCACGAGCCCAAATCGTGTTGTGCCCAGGGGCAGTGCTAGGCCTAAAACTAGCACTAGCAGGTCATGTTGGTCTTGTCTGGACCACAGTTTAAATAGTGCCGGGTCAAGAACTGCCTGAAGCACAGGCATGCCCGACATGGCCATATCGTGCCGGGCCGGCCCATTTGACACCACTAACCACATGTAAGACACAAAAATATAATTTGATACAACACAACCCACGAGTCAAACCATATTTCCTTGTTTAAATTTGGAAATCACCAAAAAAACCACCAACTAATAAGACCTAATACATAATTAAATTAGACTAGCAGCAGCCAACTTATAGGAGACATGAAATCAAGACTCAAACTCACCATAAACTTCATTATCCAAGGGTCCTAAACGTGCTTTATGTTCAAATGCTCTACATCAAACCTTCTTCTTCAACTTCTTTCTTTAATAGCAAAATCCCTTGCTTACAACCATAAAATAGCACCAAGGTCATCACCAAACCTTAGCCTATCAAGCCCTTTCTCCTACCTTTTAGCATTTAATCTGACACCCACACATTGAAAAACACGCTTTCCAGATTTATTTATTTTTTTGTTTTTTTTCAAATAAATACTTGCTGGACTGAATTCCATGCAACCATCAATCCAAATCTTCAATAACCAATAACTTAGAAACCAAACTAATTAAACCACTTCAAAAGCTCAAAGCCCAAAGCCTATAACCTCTAATTTACCTAGTAAGAACCTAAACCAGCAAACTTTAGCCCTTCACCAGAAAAGTATTTGTAGGCCACGCTATTCTGAGTTTCCTAATGTTCCAACATTACATAAACATTATAAATAATAATGCCTCTAGAATTCTTTCATCCATTCATCTGATAATATAAAATATTTAAGATTTAAAGAGGTCATAAAGCCAATCAAAATCAGCAGAAAATGAAGTTGATGGAGAGCACACAAACAAGAAAAGGTGCATACGAACAAGAAAATTTACTGAACACCACTGAGAACCTGCTTCAATATAGCTGCCTCCGCATGCTCCGAATTAAGCTCCAAAATTTCCCAATCATCTTCAGTATGGGGCTCTACCATCACCAGAGTAGCTTTTGGCAGATTAGCAACAGCTCGTACTTGAACATTAGTATGATCTGGCAGAACAATGCATTCTGCATATTTTTGAGCAATCTATATTGACAGTCAAAGAAAGGAAAATGCATGAGAAAATATTCCACATAAGACTGCCTAAGTTGTAGAAAGGCAAGTGGTGGAACACAGTTACACAAAGATTGATACATCAATTTGTAATTACAACACAGATACTAAGAAACATCATTGTATGGAACTTATTGAAGGCTGCACAGCACAAGTCACAAATAAGTGTGTTCCACTCTTGACTGTCTTATATGACAGTTTACGAAGATGCAAGGGTAATACATAGAGTACATGCACATTTTGATTGAAAAAGTTTTTCTTTCTAGAGAGAAGAAATATACATGTATGGACTCGTTTTTCTTTCATTCACCTCCCCCACTAAAGTACCTACCAGAATCGTTGGAGTTTTTTATTGTTTTCTTTCAGAGATGGAAATCTTCAGCAGAATGCTCAAATTTGTCTCAATATATCTGCGTCCTCTCCATTAAAGAAAGCCTAAATGTTATAGTTCTACAATGTCAGTAGCTACGTGAAGAAATGCCAACAATTGGATATTCTACAGAGTACAGTTGAACTTGGAAACCCACTTAGCACCGGGCTATATTACCTGGACTCTTCTAAATTTGTAAAGTACCCGTGTTGGACACCCGACACTCAGCACTAGTGGGACATGCATCTAACAAGGATGTATAAACATAGGACTTCCATTTTAAGTATGAAATGCTATATCTTAGCTTGTAAATGCCATTTCACCTTAAAAAAACAAAATAAGTATTTAAAAAATATGAAATCTAACTGTATCCCAGTGTCATTGTACATGAGAATTAGATGAATCCGACACTTGGATACGTACCTATACCTGAGTCCAGTTAACATGCCACAGGGAAGAAAAAAGGTAATCGATAACCATGTGAAATAAAATAACTCCTTTGGGATATCCTAACAATTGTGAGGACGTTAATACCTCCAAATTCAGTAAATTGCAATTTATCAAATACTCCCGTATGCTCTATCTAAGCAATCTTCACCCTTCGATGTTGAACATATCCCTCCTCTCCTCCTCTATCTTCCATTTCTCATTCCACCCAATCATCACCAAACCACACTATCACCACTTTTAACGAAGCTTATCTTCCTCAAAGTGAGGGGTTAGGAGTTTGTTCTTTGTGCTTTTCCATCAGCAGCTCCGCACTGCCAAAATGGACATTAAGCTAAAGCAGCCAAAAAGTTTGCCAACATGCTTGCGCCAATTTGCTGAAGCAAAGTCAATGTTTAGGGTTGTGAATGAACGCTTGTGTTTGTACACTCCACTTCATTAAGAACAATGTCACGGTGGGCTCAGCCATTGTCGATATATAATCAAAATGTGATCATATAGAAAAGGATCAAAATCTCTTTCTGATGTATCATTTCGGTCAGCCAATGTATCGTTTCGGAAACGTTTCGGAAACAGGCTAGAAACGGAGAAAAAATTCAAAATATAAATAAACATTTGAAAACATGAATTAATGTCTATCCCTGTGTATTTCTACAGCTACTAAATTAAAAATTGAACATGTTTGAGGGCTATACTATACAATCATTTACATTAGAGAAACTGTTATAGCATTGAAAAGTAAATGTTACTATTATCAACAATAGCTAGAAAATTAATTTCATTAATCATTGACTAATTGAGTTTAAGAGTTAAAGTTTTATTTTATGAAAAGCATGTTGACTTAATGTTGATATTACATGATTATAAGATATCTAAGAGTTGAAGTTTTTATTTAATGCATTAAATATAGTGGCAATAAAGAGCATGGATTGGCCTAGTGGAACAAGGCCCCGCACCCACATCCTCGGTCGTAGGTTCAAGTCACCTTCCCTACCCCAAAAAGGCTGCAATGGCCTGCCCTTTTACTCCTCTAACTAGTAAAAATAATTTATAGTGACAATAATCTGAATATTTTAGCCTAAATTACATAGACAATGATGAGTAGGAATTAGCCCAGTGGAAAGAGCCCCCCCCCCCCCCCCCCCCCCCAAAAAAAAAAAAAAAAAAACACACACCCTCGGTCATAGGTCAACTCCCTTCGCCCTAAAAGGCTGCAATGGCCTGCCCTTTTACTCCACGAACCAGTAGGAAAAAAATTTATAAGGATAATCTATGTTACCTGGACTATTTGAAATTTGAAAAATTACCGTATCAGATACTCAGATAAGAGTATGGGATATGTGTCCGATATGGTTAGTTGGACATGTATCTAATAAGTATGTATAAGTAATTAAATTTACTGTAGAACTACACATAGGACTTCCATTTTATGCATAGAATGCTATATTTTAACTTATAAATACCATTTTACCTTAAAAAAACAAAAAAAGTATTTAAAAAATACGAGATTCAATTGTGTCAGCGTGTCCTTGGACATTAGGATTAGATGAATCCAACACTTAGATACGTATCTGCACCTGACATCCATGACTAAGTCCATGTAACATGGAGGACATGAAGTGATTCCAATGGAGCTTGTGGACCTCCAAATTATCATTCGCTTCTAATGATAAATTTCTTGGCAAATTTTTGCTTCCTGTCTATCTTGTTAGCAACAAGTCAGGTTTGGTTCCACGTCCAATATTAATGAAATCTTTACTTACAAAAATCCGTGTTGGCTGAGAAGTTGCAGTTACTTAAATTCATAACTAGAAATTGCACGTACATTGCAATCACATAAACTGCAGCTCACTTTTGATATTCAATAGTTCAAGCTGCATTGTAGTCAGATAAACATATCAAATTTCCATATTTATTTTAGTAAAAGATATCAAATTTCCTTAGGGTTGCTAGTGACATCTTGATCAGCCCATACATAAATCATTACACCAATGTACACTAAAGCAGTGCACAAGCAATATGAACAATGTACACAAACCAGTATTCATTGGCTTAATTCTACATCCCCCACTTGTTTGAAAACCAAAAGGTGAATATTGATGTCAAGGTAAAACAATCAACAAAATGCCAAAAGGTTATGAGATTTTTATGCAGCATGACCAACCAAAACTGAGTGTTTCATGCATCAACCCATCTTACAACTTCAGGCCTGTCAGGTGTTGTTCGTGAAAATTGATTGGTTTTCTCAAACAGGAAATTCAAACACAGGAATCTCAATAGTTAAAACTATTTTTCCAGTAAAACTTCAGCACAGCATTCTATTTCCAATAAACTATTCTTGACAGTTTTCAATGTTTTCCGAAAGTTGAACTTCATTTAAAGGAACAACTAAAAATGGCAGTGTTTTAAAACTATGACTAACATCATCATCGAAATCGTCTAAACATGAAAAGTATCTTCTGAAAGTACTGAGGTTCAGTTCATAATTTCCAGACTATAGAGAATATTGAACAATTATATTATCAAAATTGAAATTTCAGATAGCACGTATGTCTAAACAAACTAGATAAACAATAAAACAAAAGGAAGCCCACACATCCAACCCCCCCTCCCACCCCCACCCCCGCCCCTATATTTACTCCAAGATTAGGAATAAGCCCTCAAACAGAGACGTACATACATAATAACAAATACCTCAATTGCGGAGGAAGAAGAGGCAGAGCCAGACCAGGCGACGTGCCAAAGGTCGTCGTTGTTGGTAGAACGAAACTCGAGAGCGATAAACGGTGGGAGAGAGCCAGAGCGAGTGTGCTGAAGGGTTTCGATGAGCAGCAGTGGGAGCGAGACGAAGCAGCTCTCTATCCCCCCCACTGCCCTCACCTCGAACTCCATCGGTTCTTCGCAGGTAGGCTGAATACACAACCCCGCCCTCCCCAAGTCGATTATAACGATAGAGTTTCTAGAGAGATTAGGGGAGGAGAGAGCTGTTTTACAGAGGTCGGCGCATGCTTTGAAACGCGACCAGAACCGGAATAATATGTAGGGGATGATTCACCTTCTGTTAAAATATATTAAAACTACGGACTTTTTTAGTACAAATTTGTTTTTATTTTTTTGGTTTATAAACAAAAAGGGTGAATTTTTAATTTTTTTTCCTTTTTTTATTCATCTTAGTTTAAAAAAGCTAAAAAAATTTTAAAATATATATTATTTTTTTTTACTTATTAGCAAATAAATAAAATAAAATAATATTAAATTTAAACTCTACCAAACAAAACTTGTATATTATATTTTAACAACTATATATTTTAATTTTTTTACTTTTTTTACTTATCTTAACTTAAAAAATTAAAAAAAAAATTACTTATAAGTAAATAAACAAATTAAAAAAATTAAATTTAAGCTCTATCAAATAGATGCTACATCTTTTGTTTTAACAAGCGCTTTTAAGATAAATTTCCACCACTACTCGCTATTTTAACTGTTACTATTATTATTAATTTTGTACTGATTTATATGTCGTTTTTGTTATTAGTACGGTCCATATTGACACTAGTGCATTTTGACGTACCATTTTAAATTTACCTCTATAAAAGTTATATATTCTTTACGAATATTTAACTTTTAATTCTAAACATTTATTCAATTTTTCCTACAATAAATCCTTTTATTGAACAGTTATTAAGTTATTAACAAACTAATGATAATTAAATTCTAAAATCCATTTAGTGTAATCCAAATATAAATGGTGACCGAAAAAATAGTACTTTGGGAATTATTTGAAAATGCACCCAATTATATACACTCTCACCGGTGCAATCAGCTTCTAGTATTTAATGCCTACAAAGACCGATGCCTAGAGAAAGACAAATGGATAGACCCCTACCCTTCTAGTCTTCTAGTATTTCACAAATCGTTTGTCTTCTACGCTGTTCGCTGTGCACGATAAACCCTTCCCCTTCTCTTCCCCTATCTCTTTCACGTCTTTGCTTCCCACCAGAATAGAGGCACAGCACCGCCCTCGGGTCCTGTCAACAGCTCAAGCCTGAAATGGCCATTGACAGTCCAAAAAACACCCATCCCTGGAAGCCATTCTCGAACGGTGATCTACATTCTACATCGCATAGTAAAAAAATTTCACTCCGACATGTTATAGAACTGCCGGCAGCCCCAACCTTCTCTGTAAGAAGGTCGGCCATTGAACCCTTGCTGTGTTTTGGTTGAAAATTTCCTATTTTATGTCGATTTGTCATCACACTATCGCCCGAAATTTTCTGATACCGTCTGAGATTGTCCGGTACGACCAAAATCTCCGGATACAGTCCGGTATTGACTAAAAAGTTGCACGAAACGAAATCAAGCCTCTAGTGTTCCGGTATATGTTCTGAACGGTACGTACCGTAGATGATACATAAGACAAATATACTTTCTACAAGGCAATTTTTATAATTATTAGTTGAATATAACTCAAACTGAAAACTGAAATTAAAGCTAAATAAAAGCAATACAAACCAATTTTTAAGAATGAAAAGTTATTAAAATCAAAAAGTTCCATCAAGAAGTAAATTAAAAGTAAAAGCAAAAAAGAAGTAGAATAGGTGCACTTCTATATATATATATATATATGTATATAAAGAGCAAGAAGTTAGTTATGGCTAAATTCCAAGACAATGTCAAATTCTCAACCCCAGTTTGATCAACTCAATTTTTCTTGCTTCTTCTCGTCTCTTTTGGTTTTCATAATCTACAAAACTCAAGCAAAACCTAATTAAACATAAAACTACAAAACTCAAGCAAAACCTAATTAAACATAAAACTAACTTAAATAAGATATAAATGGCTATTCTAACTCTAATAAAGTACAAATTAAAGGTTTATAATTATATTTTTACAGTGCAATCAGCTAACTTGGGCAACAATCCAAGTTTTGTCTCGATCTAATCAAAGTATGGACTTATGTGGCTTACATTTCCGTACTAACAATTTTTATGCTCGTTTCATCTTGCTATCCATACCATTTGAAAATGATTAAGGAGAATACGGCTTGGTAACTACGTTGTCCTACAAATTCTCTTCGACTTGGTATAGGCTTAAAGCTATGCCATTTTGCCAAGGCCTAAAAGCATCTTAGTCATTTTGACATTAAGTTGCTTGTGGTGCACCTGTAGTGACCTTAGAGAGTTTGTGAGTGTTTTTGTCATTTGATGATTTTGACGATTTGTGAGTGTTTTTACCACTCTGACGATATTCACAATTAGTTATAAAGACTGTCTGATCTCTAAAAGTTGGCTGCCAATAGGCTAAACGGACGTTCTGCGTCGGGGTGTTAGCAAGCGCAAAAAATGAATCGTATAAAATTTGTGAGTGCTTTCGTCACTATGATGATAGCAAGTTGGTTTCCAATTGTAGCTCGTCCTTTTGTAAATATGCCATTACCTAGAGATAAGTCAGTCATTTTAACATCCGGGCTGCCCATGGGGCTAACAATGACCTTTAAAGGCCTACGAGTGTTCATGTTACTCTGACAATTTTGATGGTTTGTGAGTACTTTTGTCACTCCAATGGTGTCGATAATTGGTTTCGAAGATTACCCGATCTCAAAAAGCTTACCTGTAATGACTAGAGATGCAATGAAATGTCAAAAGACATTTTGGTTATTTTTTATTGAAACTTGCCAAATAGGCAAAAATAGGGTGCTTATGAAAACTAATGTCTGAGTTTTTCTAAGGACAACAATATTACTTCAATAGCGGAGGAAGAAGACGTGAAAAGTTAAAAATAACAATTTAGGTGTGGCCTTCCCACAGGTGATGGAGTATTGTTTAACCCATGTGAGGTGTTCTCATATTCACATCAACCAAATGGTAGGATTTTTTCAAAATATTTTAGACGCAATATCTTCATACCAACACAAGTGAAGTGTCTTCGCGAAGCAATCCTCTACCCCTTGCCTCCTTGCAACTCTAGAATATGATTGTTGCAAAATATTTTCACGAATCACAAACGCAAATGATTTCCTCACCTATGGAAGATAGTTGATCGATCTATAGTTGTTCTTTTAGTTTTTTGGCCCATGTTTTTCTATTGGGTTTACCTATTGATTTATTTTATGTTTTTGTATAGAAGTTTAAAATTAGCTTATAAGTTATAATTGTGTATGAAAGAAAGCCCCCATTAAGTGCAGCTACTCACAGTTGATTGTCCCACGTTGGGTGAAAGTGAAAAATCATATTCCTACCTCTTTATAAATCAACTTGCATCTCTACAATTTCTGAACCTTGTGGACATAGCTGGGCAGCTTTATTGGCTGCTGCATTGGCCCAATCAACAAATAACAGGGAGTACAGATTTCCATTGAGCATGGTAATTTAAGAACAAATTAATAAGTGATTACCCTTGGTTTGGAACCAAACCGATTCATGTTTTGTTGATTTGGGTTGGTTCTGTTAATAAAACCCACCATTTGGTCCTTGGCTCTAATTTTTGGGAACCTATCACCTTCGGTTTGATTTTGGGTTAAGTACTAAACTGAACCAAAATTTACGCCTAATATTTAATTGTATTTGTTCGTAGGTTAAAAGACAAAGAAAGAGAGTTGCCATATGGTACAATGAGTCGTGAATATTATTTTTAATATACTTTTTGAATAGATGTGACTACCTTTGTTATTTTTTTCTCATAGTTGTACAAAAGAAATAATAATAGAATCAAGTTTATTAATGAATTGTGGCATGTTTGTAAGCACCCCATTTTTTACCGCTCGGCAGTCTACACTCCATCCAGACTTGTTTTAAAGTCATTGTGAGCATATTCCAATCGAAACCAATTTTCCAGGTCCAAATTCCTTCTCTCCATCGCTTCACGGGCCTATCGGGCCCAAATAGAGACAAAATAACCAAAATGCCCTTAGGGGCATTGTCCTTTCCAAAATCTTTTCAATCCCACTCTCGAGACAGTTTATTCCTCGAGACGGTTCCAGTCCAGGCGCGTCTCTTCGGAGACGGTATGACCTCTTTCCAATCCCACTCTCGTGACAGTTTATTCCTCGAGACGGTTCCAATTCAAGCGCGTCTCTTCGGAGACGGTAAGACCCCTTTCCAATCCCACTCTCGAGACAGTTTATTCCTTGAGATGGTTCTAATCCAGGCACGTCTCTTCGAAGACGGTAAGACCCCTTTCCAAACCCATTCTCGAGACAGTTTATTCCTCGAGACGGTTCCAATCCAAGCACGTCTCTTCGGAGACGGTAAGACCCCTTCCAGTCCCACTCTCGAGACAGTTTATTCCTCGAGACGGTCCGAATAGCAAAACTACTCACAAAACCGTTAGAGTAGCGGAAATACTCACAAATCATCAACCCCGTCCGAGTAGCGAATATACTCACAAATCATCAACCCCGTCCGAGTAGCGGAAATATTCACAAATCATCAATCCCGTCCGTGTAGTGGAAATACTCACAAATCATCAACCCCGTTCGAGTAGCGGAAATACTCACAAATCATTAACCCCGTCCGAGTAGCGAAAATACTCACAAATCATCAACCCCGTCCGAGTAGCGGAAATACTCACACCGTTAGAGTGGCGGAAACACTCAAAACCCAGGTCAACACCAGTGTCTGTTAGCCCACTTTGGTGAAAAATGTCCAAATTGTCCTGTGGACATTTTCCGAGACTTCCCGGTCAAGATGACCATTTTGCCCCTAGGCATCCGAACGCCCCAGGAACCACACCGGCTCTGGGTATCAAACCGGTAATGTCCCGAGAATACTTTTTGTAGTGTTCTCAACCCTCCTTTACCTTTCCTGGTCATTCCGAGTCAATTCCGGCCAACCCGACACAAAATGACCGTTTTGCCCCTGGAGGGCCGGTCTCATTTTTCGACCACACCGGCTCTGGGTATCAAACCGGTAACCTCCTGAGACTACTTTTATAGTAATCTCAACTCCCTTTTACCTTTCCGGATCATTCCGAGTCAGTTCCGGCCAACCCGGCACAAAATGACCGTTTTGCCCCTGGTGGGCCGGTCTCCTTTTCCGACCACGCCGGCTCTGGGAATCAAATTGGCAATCTCTGAGAACATTCTAAATAATGTTTCCAGATCCCAAGTTTTCTTTCGGGACAATCCGAGTTCGCCCCGGCAGCTTCCTGGTTTGATTGACTGTTTTGCCCATAAGGGCCCGATCAACCTTTCCGACACATCTTGTACTCGCTTTTCAAGTCAAATACCTCCAGGACACTATTTTAAGTGTTCCTGCTCCTTTCTAGGCTTCCGGGTCATTCCCAGCTCCTCCAAATCATTCCCGGACTTTCAGGAGTCACTTCTAGTGAAGTCAGGCTAAAAGTTGCATGGTAGTCACTAGTACAGGCGCCTAAATCTAGTCAAAAATACGTTGCTTGCCGACTTATAAAGTTTCCTAAGTGGCTGGCGCCACTACTAGTGGCGCTAAGAACAATTTTGCCCTGGCACCACTGCAACAGGCGCTAGGTTTGTCCAACTTCTATAAATACAGAGTCTCATTCAACGTGAAAGGGTTCTGCAAACTTAACCTAAAAATCCTATATTTCGATATACAGAGCTCGAGCACCTCCTAAAGCCTAGCCTCCCTAGGTTTTCCAAACCCTAGCCACTCTACACAAACCCTACCCCTACACACTTATACACTCCCCCATATACTCATACACTAGCCTTCAACCATCATTTGAAGACTTGAAGAGCTGCCATCTAAAGCTTGAAGACAATCTTTGAAGGTTGAAGAAGAAGATCAAGACGAAGATCGAAGATTGAAGACAAGCAAGGCGCGCAAAATAAAAAAGACATACGGTAGGTTTTCTATTTAAATTTTCGCACATCCCCCCCTCTGTCTTCTCTTTCCTAACCCACTTGGGTTTTCTCTATTTTAATCCCCCATCTCTTTCCCCCCCTTTCTTTGTATGCTTGAAACAAGGGGATTCCCGGTCCATGTGTAGGATTGGGCTATTGGAGAGTCACCATGTCGGGGGCTTTCTTCTAGCCTAACCAAAGACCACGTGGGTCTGACCCCCTTGATTATGTGGTGAAGCTTTAACCTTGCACGTTCACGACCCCAAATTGTATTGTGCATATCATAATATTGCATCTTCCAAAATTCGTTTTCAAACTCGTTTTCAAAATCGTTTTCAAACTTATTTTCAAAATTGCATCAAAATCTATTTTTCAAAAACATGTTTTCAAAATCACAATCCTAGGGTGATTCTAGTCTTTCCATGGCTAGGGTTGCTTTAGGAAAGTGTTACATTTAAAGTGACCAATATGGTCCATATTTTCAAAATCTTATTGATTTTCAAAACCGCTTTCCTAAATTGGTTCTAGCCCCCTTATGGTTAGAATTGCTTTAGGAAAGTGAGACATTTTCATACTTTCAAAAAAACTCTCTCTCTTCAAAAATCTCTTCCTAAAAATCTATTTTTCAATATACTTTCCTAAAACTCTCCTCTTCAAAATTGTTTTCAAAAACTCCCTCCAAAAATATATTTTTCAAAGCTTTATTTTTCAACTCCTTTCCAAAAACTCTTTCTCCTCAAAATTCACTTTCTAAAACACTCTCTAGATTCACCTTCCTAAAAACTCCCTCCAAAAATCTTTCAAAAAACTCTATTTCCAAAATTTTCCTTCTAGAAACTCTGCCTTAGGATTTTCCTTCCAAAATCTTCGTTTCCAAAA
This sequence comes from Euryodendron excelsum, assembly GCA_033060915.1. Classification (NCBI taxonomy): domain Eukaryota; kingdom Viridiplantae; phylum Streptophyta; class Magnoliopsida; order Ericales; family Pentaphylacaceae; genus Euryodendron; species Euryodendron excelsum. The sequence goes on along the minus strand of CM065378.1, from coordinate 1,281,074 downwards.
ACACACTTTCCAAAATTCATTCTCTTTAAAATCTTTTTCCAAAAACTCTCTCTTCAAATTCACTTTCCAAAAGCTCCTCCCTAGGATTCCCTTCTAGAAAACTTTTGTTTCCAAAAATGCACTTTTCAAAAACTCTTTCCTTAGAGCCCAAGTCGAGCCCTAGAACCCGCAATTAGGAAACCCTAATTTTCTTCCCAAAAACATGGTTTTCAAACTTTGCCCCAAACCTTGGTTTCCAAAACTCTTGTTTTCTACATCAAAACTATACATGTTTCCAAAACCTATTCTCTACGTTAAAATTCTACACTTTCAAAACTAGAGTTTCTAGAATCTCCTTTTTCAAATCCTTGTCAAATCCTATCTTCCCTTTAGGAAATCAAATCAAATCTCCCGTTTAGGAAACTAGATCCCGTCCTCCGTTTTTTTAAACAAAATCAAATCTTTTATTTTAGAAACCCAAATCCAATCCTTTCCAAATCCAAATCTTTCATAATTCAAATCCTTCCTAATCCTCCACTTTCCTAAATCTTAAGTTTCCAAAACTTGAACATAAAAATCTTTCCTAATTCAACCCTTTCCTAATTCTACCATCCTTTCATATCTTAACTTTTCAAACCTAAGTTTTCAAACTTTTCCTAAACTCAAACCTTTCCTAATTTCAAGATTTCCTAAAACCCTAAAACTTTCTAAATTTCAAATCTTTCTAAATTCTAAACTTTCCAAAACTTCAAAATATTTTCAAATAAAAAACTTTTCTAAATTCAAAACTTTCTTAATTCAAGACTTTCTTAAGTTGAAACATTTCTTAATTCAAACATTTCCTAAAACGAAACTTTCTTATTTTCAAAACTTCCCTATTTCAAAACTTTCTAAATTCAAAACTTTCCAATTTTCAAAACTTCCTAATTTCAAAACCTTTCCTAAAACAACACTTTCCTAAGTTGAAACTTTCTTAAACCTAAACCTTTCCTAATTCAAAACTTTCCAAAAGTGAAACTTTCCTAATCCAAATCTTTCCTAAATTCCAAGTTTTCAAATATTTCCAAATCTTCCAAATCCAACATTTTAATCCAATCTTTCTTAATCTCAAGTCTTTCATAGGTCTCCTATCTTTCCTAAGTCTAGGTTTCCTAAACCTCCATCTTTTCACAACCAAGTCTTTCTAAAGCAAGTCCAATCTTCTCAATTTCAATTTCCAATCTCCTCTCCTAATTTCAAATCAAATCCAATTTTCAATTCAATCTCTTTCTTCCAATCCAATCTCTCTCTTCAAATCAATCTCTTTTCAATCAGACTCCGGTCCGAACTACGACTGACCTGATTCCCCCAAAGGAATACGTAGGCAACCTTCATAGGTGCGATCACAATACTTTTCGAACTTTCAATTCCACCCTCATGGGTGTGGTTTTCAAAATCTTTTCAAATCTCAAATTCCAATCTACTTTCAAACTTCCAATTTCAAATTTCTATTTCCAAATTTTTGAACTTTTCAATTTCAATTCCGTCTCTTAAAATCTATTTTCAAATCAAATCAATTTCAAATCAATTTTTTTTCCAAATCTATTTTTCAATTCTCTTCTATTGCACTTGCATATCATGCATCATGTTAGTTTCTATTTAAACATTATTTTTCAAAGTGGATAGGATTGGACATTAGTTAGTTAAAGACTCTCGTAGGTAAATTTAGGGTAGATTGACATGTAGGTACCGAAAGGGCGGGGTAGGGTGATGGCTTAGTGTGTCTTCCCTATACGTAACCAATCTCCGAACTTAGAATCACTGTTTTCAAAGACCAAAAGGAGTTATTTTTCAAAAAAAGGACTAAATGTTTTTCAAAGGTTGCCAAACAACCTGTTTTCCTAAAAAACCCTCTCTTGAGGAGATATTTTCAAAATTGTTTTTCAAAAACCCTAAGTGTAGTTTTCGGACTATGCTTAGTTTTTAGGTGACCTAACTCACCTTAATCAAGTTAGGTGCCAACTCCGAATCTTTTTCAAAAGCCCTTTATTCAAATCAAATTTTCAATTCAAACCTAGTCGCACTCATTCTTCTAGGAGGGTGAGTTCTAACGAGAGAGTACGACATTTTTTCCGTTTGGGTGAGTATTCCTTGAGTGCAAAAAATCTGGGCGCGACAATGTTCTACAATTTTTATGTCCTTAAGCAAACATCAATACCTTTTTTCGGTTGGACACTTGGCCTATTTAAAAATTCCTAGCTTGGGAGCTTGCGACACTTGTATTGGAGTCCCGTTTGAGAGTCATTAAAAATTTATATTTTTATTCTTAACGTTTTTCATAACTTCGTCTAATGCAAAACTATACTATGGCAACGGTGGGGAACGAGTGACGCACAGAAGTTGACGACACACGTGAATCGGGATTGTGGTTTTGGAGTTATGCAGAAAATTATATTTTCATAGTTACATTTTTTAAACTCCCCAGTTTGGTGCTTTGAGGTACTGAGCTACCCACAAGGGTTTGCCTTGCATAAAATGTGGCATGTGGCACTAATAAGGCACCACTGACATGTGACTTAGACTCTTCGTTTAAGTGTTATGCAAAAAAATTATGATTTTCATACTGGTAAACATTCCATTTTTGCCCGTTCAGTAATATTGCACTATTCTAGTAAAACTTCAAAATACTATCAAGCCCTAGACGACTTTCCAAATATCAAACCAACCTTTCAAGATCAAGATGATCGCTTTCGAGTACACTTATCAGAACTGTATCGGACCTCAAACAGGTGAAGACAACGGTTCACGATTTATTGATTCAACCGATAGTTCAATCGGTTCAACCATTGTTATAAATTTATATATGTTTTGTTTATTCACAATATTTTTGGCTTATATAGTTGAAAAAACACACACAAGTTAAGACCTGACACAATGGTTATCCGTGTTGGTTTCCACCTTTTAAACCCAGGTTTAACTCTTTTAAGCCTCAAATTTGCAGTTACCAGTTTGAACTTTTCAACATAAAAAAGTTATCGTTGTAGTTTGGCCCTCCGATTCTTGATTCGATCCGCTGGTCCGGTCTAGTTTTAATAACTATGTTTTCGAGCCCAGATGGCCATTATAGAATCTAAATGATCAAAATGTTCCTTGGCATTCCCTCGTGTCTCTAGACATTCTAGGCAACTTTTCAACACCGGGTAGTCTCTAAAGCTAATCGCTAGCACCGTTAGAGTGACAAAAACACTCACAAAGTTTACACAGTTCACTTCCGGTGCCTGCTAGTCTACTGATGTAGAATGTTCGTTATGCCCCTTAAGTATCGGGTAACCTCCCTTAGACTAAAAGATTCCTTGAGCCAATCACCAAAACAATCATAGTAACAAAAACACTCACAAATTAACAAACCATTAGAGTGGCCGAAACACTCACAAATATATTAACATTGACACACCGCAAGTGACACGTTATTAAAATACTGACTATGCCTCTTGATCGTGGCATGTTTATCAAGGATAAGACGCCTTTGAAAACACACTCGTCGCAATCGTCAAAGTAACGGAAACACTCATAAACTTATGTTAACACCGGGCGGCTGCTAGCCCCGACCAGTAAAAATTGATCATTTTGTCCTAGACAAATCGTCACATCTTTCAGAAAAATACCAATCTATCAAGACTATAAGACCACCTTTGACATTGTTTCTCAACAGTCTGACATGTTCAATATGCTATTCAAACCTACTTCGGTCCCATTCCAGCGAACCCCAGTAATATTTTGACCGTTTTGCTCCTAGGCAATCCGACACGCTCCTTGGGAAGTACACATTCCCCGAAACCGTAAGACCATCCCAAAACTATCTTGAGTTGATTTTAAAACTCTTGAGTTCTATTTCAAAACTCTCTCGAGTTCGCTTTTAAGTCAGAGCTCCCTTGAGTTTAAGTTTCAAAACCCTCCAAGGCTCTCTTTAGTTCATTTTCCAAATCATGCTCTACCATAAATTACGAATGACCTGGTTTTTGTTATATGAGATACATAGGTAATCTAAACAACTTAGGCATGGTCACATCTTGTCTTTTAAGTCAAACATCTCTTAAAAATTTTCTTTTTATCAAAATCCGTTTCAAAACTCATTTTAAACCTTCTATTTTCAAAAAAATTTCGAAAAATGTGCATCATGCATCACTTGTCCTCAGAGTGATGACAAACTCCATTTTCAAAATTACAAAAGTGGATATTAAGTAATCCGAGATTAGGAAGTGAATTAAGGGTGAGTCGACATATAGGTACCAATTATCAAACGAGGTAGGATGATGATCATAAAATATCTTTTATACATGTAATCAATCCCCGGACCATAGATTTATAATTCGAAGACCAACATGGAGTCACATTTTGAAAAAGACTTTAAATAATTTTCAAAAGGTTCGTAAAACCCTTGTTTGCCAAAACCTTATCTAGAAGCATTTTCAAAGTACTTTTAAAAAAACCTAAGTTTAGTCCTTGGATTACTTTTAGTTTTAGGTGACCTGTCATATTTTTAACTATTTTAGGTGGCAACTCCAAATATTTCCAAAAAGCCCTTACAAAAATTAATTTCAAGATTAAACCCTCGTTGCACTTGTCTTTTTAAAATAGTAAGTTATAACAGAGAGAGTAACGATTCTTTCAAAGCCAAACTTAGGCCCAAGCTAAAAAACCATGGCACGACAATACTTACGTTTTCCAAAACTCTCATTTTAGGGGCTTTGAGGTTTTAGCACCAATGGGCCAAATGTGATGTGTGGTAGATGACAACACCTAAATTGGAGTACCGATTAGAGAGTTATACCTAAAATTTTGTTTTCACACTTACATCTTTTGAAATTCCTCGTTTGAGGGCTTTGTAGTACCGTACTACTCAAATAGGGTCCCCCTTGTGCGAAGCATAGTGTGTGGCATTAATGGGGTACAATTGACGTGTGGGAGCTAACAACATATAAATCAGAGTTTCAGTTTGAGAGTTATGACAATAGTTTCATTTTCACACTTATCTTTTTGAAAACTCCTCGTTTTGGGCTTTGTTATAACGAATTGCCCCAACGAGGCTTGCCTTGCAAGAAATGTGGCACGGTTGGGCATGACTAAAATGTGGGCATTGACGGCTTGTGAATTGGAGTCCCAATTAAGAGTTATGTAAGTTTTCCATATTGAAGTTACCGTTATTCGAAACTCTCTATTTGTTAGTTGGGGTATTGAATTGTCCAAATGGAATCCACCTCCAGTGAAATGCGGGATGCGGTCTTAGTAAGATACGAGTGACAAGTGGAAGCAGGCAACACGTGAATCGAATCACCGATTGGGGAATTAGGTCAAAACTTGCATCTTCACATGTAAACTTTTTTCAAAGTCTGCTTTTCAAGGTTTTAGGGTATCAAATTGGCCAAACAGGGTCGAATCACATGAAAATTGGCAAGTGGCACGAGCGATGTATGAGCCCAAGTAGCACGTGAATTTAAGTCTTGATCAGGAAGTTATGCACAAAATTGCATTTTCTAACTTAAATGTATTTGAAAGTCTCGTTTCTGAGTCTTACAAGTATCAAACTGCTTGAATGGATCGAGATGACGTGAAACTTGGCATGTGTCATTTTGGGATTGGGGGGAGGGATAAGAGCAGATGGCACATGAATCAGAGTCTCGGAGAGTTGTGCGAAAACAAAGTTATTTATATATGACAGAAGAAAGAATTTTGAGAGAATTTTAATTATTAATGGATATAAGAAGGGAAAAACAAAGTAAAATAAGAGCAAATAGCACGTGAATCAGATTCTTGGAGAGTTGTGCGAAAACAAAGCTATTTATATATGGCAGAGGAAAGAATTTTGAGAGAATTTCAATTACTGACGGATTTAGGAAGGGAAAAACAAAGTAAAGTGTCCTATAAAAAAACTCTTAAAATTGGTTACCATGTGTGACCCTAGCATCATCCTCCCCTGTTACTGGTTGACGTCCTCTGGTCCTCATTGTCGTTCAAACGGGGCGGCTCCTTTTACATTTTTTTGCCGCTCTGTGAGCGCACATTTGCAGAGCCCAAAATCACAACAGATCTCCAATATAACCTAACAACACCACGAAGAGAGAGAGAGAGAGAGAGAGAGCAGAGATGGCTCGACAAGTCACGAGACTCATCGGCAACTTGTCTTCAAAGCTTTGCCCTAACGCACCCACTCTTTCACCTCCGTCTTCGTCTTCCTATGCTTTGACTCAGTCTCGCCATTTTGCGGCCGCTCCGCCGCCTCCACCGGCGGTCTTCGTCGATAAGAACACTCGGGTCATATGCCAAGGTATCACCGGCAAGAATGGCACCTTCCACACCGAGCAAGCTATCGAATACGGCACTAAGATGGTAACTAATATACATATACACACATCTGTATATTTGCGTGTGTCTGAGCATGCATATTAGACTATAATCATTTGTTGGATCACAGTGTTATTTGCAGATCTGTAAAATGGGTCTCTGTTATGTTGTTCTAATTCTAATATGCTCAACAACATTGTGTAGTTTGCAGTGTTTTGTCTACCTGATCAATCTGTCTGTCTCTGTCTCTGTGTCTGTGTCTGTCTCTGCGACTTGAGCCAATTTGGTGATCTGAAAGTGGGTCTTGCGTTTGACTATGCATATGTAGAACTATAAAAGTATGGCTTCCCTTTCTATAACTAGTAGATCACGTATTACAGTAATGATTCCTTAGTTGTATAATTACGGACAAAACTATCTTATATTTACCCCCATAAATATCTCCATGGTTGTCTTCACGGTTAATGAGCAAAAAAGGTTTGGAGAATAGTGGCGACTTATTGATCCTTCACATTTAGCCAAACTTCCCCACTGAATGTTGTTCCTTTGGGACATTACTGCTCTCACTATACAAGAGTTATGCAGTCTCGTCTTCTTAAACATGTTTGCGATACCCCTAGAAATGTCTCCACATGCTACTTCCCAGCTAAATTTTGGTGGAATTTGAGTCTTATGAGGCCAACAGATGCTTTAGGAATTTTGATATTGACTTCTCTTTAGCTGCTTGAGCTTCATTTTTTACTTTGATCTTCAGCATTGATGTCCAAATTCATAGTAGGGCCAAACTATACCATTAAAATGTTGAGAAGAGTATTTTGAGAAACTCTTCTCAAATGGGAGTTCTTCGGCACGACATGTAACAATAATAGCACGAGGCCATTCAACCTATATCAGTATTAAACTGGAACAATATTTCAATAGTAAATTGACTGGTATGGCAGAAAGGAAGATATTGTTGCTTATGGTAGTCAACCAGTCAAATATCTAACTTCAGTTTGAGAGCTTCAACTGTTGAGGCAGGATTATTGTTTCCAGTGTTTAATATTTGGACTGACTTCTAATCATTGTTGTTTCTAATCAAGACCTCCAAGCTGGTATTTTATGTTGATATATGTGTCAGAGAAACACCAGTGTCGGACAATTCATTAATGGTTTTGGGTGCATTTGAATTTTAGACGCACTAAAATTCCTTTTTTGCTTTTCTTTTATTTTTTTGGATTCAAAAGAACAAAGGTGGAAATGGATCTTATGAGTTCTGCTATGGAGGTGAGGGAAGGAAGGAGTGTGTTGGACTGTTCTGTAATCCATTGAAAGGAAAATTGTGTTATTGTACCTTGCTTGACCAGATGGTCTCTGTGCTCTCCCTAGCTCTACCCCAGTGCTGTTGCTCCTGCCCATAATCATTACCACACCATTGCTGCCATTGCTTTCTTGTCGCCTCTACCATCACTATGCTATTGCCACCTTTAGCAATTCGACCAAATCTGTGCTACAACCAGCCATGCCGTTATGTCTACAGTCCACATTGCTTTACATTCACTACATCACTGGTCTCAATTTTGCCAATAAACTATTGCCACCACTACTGGTGCAACCTTCACCACCAGCTTTATGGTGCTACAGTTTTACAACTACCTCCAACAACCAACGTGTTAATTTCCAGCATCCTTTCCTTTACCACGAGCACCTCCTTCACCATTGCTTTAATGATGAAACAGTAGGGTGCTTGCTATCTGCTTCCTGCAATGTTTGCAAATTCCATAATTGTTGATATACTTTCACTCACACCCCTACCTGAAGAGAAGTTTTCTGCTCCGCTCTTGGAAACTCTGATTAAGAAAGACTCTTAAGAAGCACTTATACTAGGTCTAAAGCAATTTTTATTTATTTTATCCTAGCGGTTGATTACTTCATGTTAATCCTAGCTTTCTATATTTTAAGATGTTAATGAAATCAATAATTAAATTAAAGTGTGGGATTCTAGTGTGTGTATAGAACTAAAATGGAACAGTTGAAAAAAATGGAGCCTGGTGACGATGGCTTAACTAATACATGCTAATAATTGTTCCAAACCTAGCTAACTAGTCAACTTGCATGGCGCGATTTCACAACTTGGATGCATCAGTATACCATCCAGAAGCAATTAGTGCCATGCAAATCTCTGTATTGCAAAAGCCACAACAATCATGGCTGGCTACGTGACACAATCACTTCCACCTTCAGAACTACCTGCAACACCACTGCTACTTATGCGAAATCGATGAAGTACCTATCTCTATTGTGACAGGACATAGATTTGGGTTTGGGCATATGTCTACAGACATCCTGTATGGTGAAATCATAGTTATTCATTCCATTCCGTACTGGCTGGTACAGTCCAGTATGCACCATTTTGACATAAAACCAGAACAAGAAAGAACCAATTCTGTCCCGGTGCACCATTTTGACACAATCACTTCCATTCCGAACTATTTAACCATTTTTCACTACTTTCTGGCTGTTCCATGTTTACCGAAGTATCGGACTGTACCGTCACTTTATCTTTTAAATGTTACTTTTTGTTTGTGGTGTTGTCAAAGACTCAAAATCATTCGTCACGTTAACTCTTTATGTTAAATGCATTTCCCTTTTCCATTTTCACTGAACACAGTTAATGCAAACCAACTTCTCTCTCTCTCTATATATATGTATATATATTATAATTGGTAAATATAAGAATCGTTCATACATACTTATATATTTATATGTGTATGAACTTTGTGTCATTCAACTATTATTATTTTCCTTTTTATTATTAAGTAATTTAAAGTGTAACATCTCTTGTAAAAATAAAGCATTTAATTTTTATTTTGCTATAATAATATCATAAAAAATATATTTTTAAACGATGTTTCTTAAAATATTGCAATATCCTTTTTATCTACAGTAATTTGATAGTAAACAATTTATGTACATTACATTTTATCTGTAATAATATCCATATTACTCATATATAATTTTTGTAACGACAAATCCGAAACAGTACATTCGAGATGTACCGATACCAGTACGTATTATACTAATGACAAAAACGGTACGTTGACTGGCACGGGATTAACAACTATGAGTAAAATACTTAAAATGTGTTCAACAAAGAGCATAAGAGAGGTAGTCCTTTTTGCTACAAGTTCCATGCGCTTTTTCACATGGACACATTTGAAATGAAAGATATGCACGTTGGAAAGTCTATCCTTACATTGATGCATTATTTTATATAGTTCATTCAGCCATGTAATCGTGTTTGTATTCGAAGATTCTTGCTCACTCCCTGCAGCACGACGACCACCACAGGGGAGTAAAAGGGAACCTGAGTTTGATGGGATTGATTTTGATTAGGCTTCAAGGCTCAAGGAAACAAAAATCAACTTGACTAGTATGTTTACTATCATTATTAATAAAACATCTAATAAGGGAGTGTTTGGATGGGTAGCTTATAAGCTATAAGCAACTTTTTCAAATCACTTTTTCAAATGGCTTTTCTAGAAAGTTGTGTTAGATATAAGCAACTTTTTTAAGTCACTTTTTAATGGTTAGCCAAACACAATTTAAAAAAAGGTATAAGCATAAGCCATAAACTACTAAATAAGCTGGGGTCCAAACACCCCCTAAATATATATTGTTGGGCATTGTCAATGTTTGTTGTAATTTTAGCACTTTCTGGATACTTAAGTGTTTTGTTTCTTTCTGTTGTACACATTATGTTTAGGTTGATTTTTTAAAGTTACCGATGAGTTGGCTTCAAGTTGGATGCAATTTGTGTCCATCATGATTCTTCTCCAGTATGAAGTATTGTAATTGGCAGTTGCTAGTTGCTACCATCTCCACTCTGACCACCATTGTCACCCCTAATTCCAACCAGCCCTAGAGTCTTCAAAAATCACCTCCTCCAGGCTCCAACAATGCGCTCAATATGACTGCACCAATTCTATTAAATTCAACATACTCATTTAAGGACTTATGAATTTAATGGGGATTACTTTGATAATCCGCAATTCTGCATAATTTCTTGAAATTGGGTTATCTGTCTTGCAAGATTTATGTTCTCTTATAAAAAAAAATATGAAAGAAAAAAGATTAAAGTTATAACAATTTCCATGGGCAGCCCAATCCTAGAAATATAAGAGTCCTCACCTCTGAGTATGAACTACAAATTTCTTTTCTCTTGACTAAGCAACAATTGGGTATAATTTTTAATTGTGACTAGTTTTGATTCAAATTGATTAGTCAATGATTTAGTATATAGAACCTTTGACATTTTAAGTCCTCATTTTGATATTTAAGAAAATTTGAATGATCTCTTCCTTGGGGCTACTTCACAACACTTCTATTATATATATATATATGCTATGTTACTTGGACTCGGGTACGGGGGTCGGGTGCGGGTACGTGTCCAAGTGTCGTATTTATCTAATTCTCATATTCAAGGACACTGGGACACAACTAGATTTTTTATTTTTTAAATATTTCTTTTGTTTTTTAAAGTAAAATGGCATTTACAAGCGGAAATATAGCATTTCATACATAAAATGGAAGTCCTATGCTTAGTTTTATAGTAAACTCAATTAGTTATACATCTTTGTTAGATGCATATCCAACTAGTGTCAAGTGTCCGATACGGGTACTTTACATACTTAGAAAAGTCCAGGTAACATAGCATATATGTATGTACACATTATCTCTTTCTTGTAATCATTTTGTTTAGATTTAGTAGCAAAATTGTGTATTGTTCAAGTAATGAAATGCTTGCTAAAATAAATAAATTTGCATTTCTTTTTTATTACGTCCCTTTCTGGTTGTTTGTTTAATAGGTGGGTGGCGTTACCCCAAAGAAGGGTGGGACAGAACATTTGGGACTTCCTGTTTTCAACACGGTAGCAGAGGCAAAGGCTGAAACAAAGGCTAATGCATCAGTGATTTATGTTCCTCCTCCTTTTGCCGCAGCAGCTATTATGGAGGCAATGGAAGCTGAATTAGATTTGGTTGTGTGCATTACAGAAGGAATTCCACAGCATGACATGGTAACCTATATTTCTTAATATTCTTTACCACTGGGATAGCATGGTGTGGGGAGCTGATTCAAACTCGAGATGTGATCAGCTTATGTACTGTATAATGTTAAAAAAATAACAAGTTAGTGTTTTTACGGCAACAATGATTCAAATAACATGTTGGAAAGAACACCCTGTTATTTTTATTGTAAAGAATGCCTTCAAAGAAAAAAGCCTAATTGGCATTTTAGTAAAGCAGATTTTATGGCAAGACAAGCTTTAAAACATTTGGTTTTAAAATTATTCATGTGAAATTTGCAAGATATGAATGATGTAAACACTGTTATTGCTGTTATTATTGTTATGCATTTTCTAGCATTTATATGAGGTTGGCAATCATTTTAGTTTATCAAGGTTTATGTATCAGCTGTTACATTGTTAGATTCACAATGTAGCATTCTGTTTGAAGAAGTAAATGCCAAGGCATGGTAGCATTGTGGCAAAACTGTTGGCGTGGCATATGAAGGAGTGGTGATGTTATGTTTCAATCTTATGTCTTACTGTTGGTATAAAAAAAAGAGTGAGAGGCTTAGTAAATGTTCGAAGTTTCTTAAATTTGCGTATAAACATGTAGTACTTGTTGATAACATGTATGCCTCAGTCCCTTGTACGTTGCTGTTACCTAAATGAAACCTTTGGGCCCGCCCATTTTTTGGGATAATCAATAAAATTTTGGTATTTGAAATAATTGATTTAAAGGTATTATTTGAAATGGGAGTACATTGATGGGATTGAAGAGGAAGGAAGAAGCATGTTTAGATAAGCAGGCTGGGGGCATTGGGGCTTCGTTTACGTGGAGAGGACTAACACAAGGCATCATGGGAAGAAACATAATGTCGGGAAGACAGAAGTTACATATAGTACTATTGGGTCAGATGAGGTAATGGACAGTATGAAACACAAATCTTCAGAGAACTGATATGAAGAGCTGGAAAAGTTTAGTACTTAAGCTTTAGATTGATGCAGTGGGAGAAGATGTTGATCGTATCAGTCTCAACAATTGGGGATGCTTGAATGGCCTTAATATGCATGGCAAGGCGAGATCAAGATTTTCTGGCATTTAAGTTTTATTATATTGGAGGGCCTTTGCACGTGGAAGAGTATAAAATCAGACAAGCAGTCTGTAACCTTGATGAGCACAACTTGACTTGAAAACATAACATGATAAGATGACTTAACAATGAATTTTACTGGACCAAAACAGTTGAGGGTGAACCAATGTTGCTGCCATGGTCATGATCACAGTTTAAGGTCCGCCAAAGAAGTTACTTCATTACCATGTGTTCTATTGTGAAATTATAGTGAAAATTGGATTTGATGTAGGACAAGTAAAGAGAATACTCTCCTAAAAGCTATGCCACCCAAGTTAGTGTAGTCAGTAGGGGAGGGCTTTATGTGAGGCAGTGGATATCTAGTATTTGTGGCCAACTTTTAGCAAAAATACGTAGGACTCAAGGTTTTTGTGGGGTAACAGAAGGGTAGGAATCTGGTTATGTAATTAGGCAAGAATAGAAGGTGATTTGATGCTGGTATCCTGAGAACAGTGGTAGGGGCTGGTTTTGGGTTAATTTTGTCACCTATGGTTGCATATTTCAAAACCAAAAGTTTAGGCTTGTAAAGTTGGGCTTATAGGTAGAGGAAAGGAATAAATCAGATCTGGTCATGGCTTCCAAAGCTTTAAAGTGCAAGAAGCAAAGAGAGGCAGAAAGGAGGAGAATAGTCTAGACATTGGCACATTGCACCTACATTCCTGAACCATACTTAGGGTTAGGTTGCATCACATTGCCCCAAAGAAGTTTCAAAAGCTCTGTGAAAATTCTCTAGACTGAACTCTCTTTACGAATTGATTGCAGTACATAGCTTTGTACAGACATTACAAAACTCCTCTTGACTTTTATAACCTAGTTAATCCACTTAAAAGTCCCATTTAAAGATTCACTACAGTTAGACCTAGAGTACAACCCACGAGCAACCACTACAGCTGATGTCGGATGTCCTAAAATCTGGTAATGGCAAAAATACCCGACTTATAGAGCTATAAATATTTAGAAAACCGACCACTGCCTTCTAACTAAAAAATAAACATATATGAAGACTATACCAAGACCAAAACTCGACTAGGCAACCAAAATGGGTCAAACTGGAAATCGACCAATTTCCAAACTTTGTCACTACTTTTAATCTGCCTTTTCTTGATCTTCTTAGAGTTTGCATCAGTTTTGGGCAGTATAGAGGGTGTTTAAGGTGAGACAATTCCATTGTAGGTAATCGTTATGGTGTAGACATCACATGTGGACTGCCCTTGTTGCAATCACTTAAATCTTACGAAAGTGATCTCTCACGCTCATGGCCATTTCTTGAGGGAGCCTTCTACGTTTGTCCATGTAGCATACTTACCTACTAGATATTGCTTCAATCAGTAAAATCCTAATGCCTTCGATCCCCTTCTCAATTCTCACTCATTTTGCACTTAACTATGTTTTTGTTGATTGGAATCTCTTGCCCTTTCTTAGCAAGGGTTCTGTTACTGGCATCTTTCTCGTTGAGTACAAATCAAGATTAGTTTATGCTGAGGTTATGTCATTAATGGGTGATCAGTTGCTGTGTCTTAGATGCTCATTGTTGGATTCTTTAAACTTAGTTGCTTTTACTTTTGCAAGTTTCAGTCTTCCACAGTCAACTCTACTTTGCTTCAGATAGAGTTCAAGTTTAAAGGTTCCCTCTGTGTTTAAAGATCTCGCCTCAATGTTGACATGGAAAGGTTGAAGCTTCTGATATGCTTCAGGATGGGTGAGCTTCCAAGGCTCTATTGTGAATATGTGTAGATTATGTTACTTGGATTTGGGTACGGGTGTCAGGTGTGGGTACGTGTCCAAGTGTCGGATTCATCTAATTTTCATATCCAAGGACACTTAGACACTACTAAATTTTCTATTTTTTAAATACTTCTTTGCTTTTTTAAGGTAAAATGATATCTACACGCTAAAATATTGCATTTTATGCATAAAATGGAAGTCGCGCACGGTCTCAGGTTCTATTCCCCTTAGGATTAAACTTGTGATTTAAGTGGGGAGTCGTGGCGGTGGGTTGTTGCGCTAGCTCTCTACGATTAGTCCCACCAAAGGTGGGGATACTTCTTTTATTAAAAAAAAAAATGGAAGTCTTATGCTTAATTCTGTAGTAAACTCTGTTATTTATACATGTTTGTTAGATGCACGTCCAACTAACTATATTGGACACATATTCCATATCTTATCCGAGTGTCGGGTGTTCACATGAGTATCTCATAAATTTAGAAGAGTCCAGGTAACATAGCGTGCAACCATGCTGAAGTAATTGCGAATCTATAGACCAGCTCTTTGAAATGCCCGCTGACTTTTCTCATTTGATGAAAGTTATTTGTTTTCTTGTCAAGATTTCTTGCTGAGCACCTCCTTGTTTTTATTTCTTTTTTTTTTTTTTTTCTGGAAAAAGTTTTCCTAGGTCTTGGAGGAGTTAAAGGCTATGTTATTTTTTGGAGATCATTTATTTTAGCAGTTTTTGGTGCATTTGGGGGGAGGGGTGGGAAAATTTTTCCGGCATACCGGTAGCATTTCTTCTTTATTATTGCCATGGACGGAAGGCTTTGTGCTCAGTGGGGATTACTGGCCTTACTGGAATTAATAGTGTCTTTGGGAATCATCCACTTGTTGACCATGCCATAGTGGTCACATGGGCCATCAAGGCTGTGTTGGTTGGTCTCATATATGCTAATCCAGGATATATCCATTGAAGGAGACATGACAACATTTTGTGCCTCCCAGTAAAGTGGGAAATCTGGGTAGTTGTGGTTAGCACATTTGATGAGTAAGACTTGCAACTTTGTGAGGCAAGTAGATGCTCAATTTTGGTGATCAGTCAACTGATGACTTGGCTGATGTATTTACTTGGCAAGAAAGGGCATCCTTAGGTGACTCTTAAAGTGGGTTATCTTGTTCTTTTGTGTTGTGGCGAGTTATTTTATCTTGTTCTGGCTTCCTTACTCTTCTTTATAACTGAATGCTGGTCCTTGTATGTTTCTCCTTCCCATATGTTTGTTTCCTCTTTGAGAAATTGGTTGAGAAACTAAGATGTTTTTTTCAAATTTTGTGTATGTAAGCAAATTAAACTCCAAAACTGCTTTGGTTGCTTGTTCTCCAAATCCTTGAGGCTACTTGCATTTGCAAGTAACCACTTAAGTTGAAAACAGATGTGCAAAGATGGATTGGTTAAGTATCTTTGGGTTTGAAGATCAATGCCCTCAAGAAGCTCTAATCTGTACAAAAATTTGATTTCTCTTTCCAGTCGATTTTCCAATATATGTTTCCTTCCTACTATATATGATTAATTAATGTTTAACAGTTTCATTACCTTTTTATTTCAATTTTCACATAATTGGTCAACGAGCTTGAACCGCAAATTGTGAAATTTCTAAAATATGTAACTATTTTAGTCAACGAGATTTTTTTCTTAATAGTAACTGATTACCTTGTTGCTTTTAGCTCTACTAGAACAAATCTACAGATCTGGATTGTATTGGAAATTGGTGAGTTATCTGGATTCTGTTGGGACTGCATCAAAAGATGATTTCACCACTTAGGTGGAACAGTGTAGGTTAGCAGATTTTCTTAATGATGATCACTGCTTAGGCAGTTGTACATTCTCCTATGTTTAAAGCTGGAAATTCTGATTTGCCTTTTAATTTGCTCTATCGTCGGACATTATTTCTACTTATCAAAAAAAAAAAAAAATAATCAGACGTTATTTTATTGTTTCAGAAGTGAAAATTTAGTTATATCCTTTATGCAAGTGATGTAATCTTGAGGGTTTTACTATAGAGCCAATAACTCTTGTTATTTCATTCTAAATTGGTGGTGATAATTGCAATCTACAGGTTCGGGTGAAGGCCGCTCTTAACAAGCAGTCAAAAACTCAGGTGATTGGTCCAAACTGCCCTGGTGTTATCAAGCCTGGAGAATGCAAAATTGGAATTATGCCTGGATACATCCACAAGCCGGGGCGTATAGGAATTGTTTCCCGATCTGGCACATTGACTTATGAAGCGGTGAGTAATGTTACAATTGGCTGATGGTTCTTGTGTATTCTGTTTGTAAAATTGTAATAATGTTTTAAATTTTATATGTGATACCCTTGTTTTCGAGTTCTCTAATCAATGTGTATCAGCCAGGAGATTTCTTCAGCCAAAAGAAATCCTGTTGGTTGATCTTTAGCAATTTTATCTATAAAATTTTCCTCTCTTTACAGTCTATACCGTCAACTTAACTTTCAGACAGCTTATAGGATTTGTGAATAGTCATTTCCGCCTTTTAGTAATTTGATGGCCTTAGAGATGTTTTAGTGGCCCATATCGATAGACAATCCTCTTATTCTTATTGAGGCCTTTGGCTGGCTTTTAGTTTATTAATGCTTCTATAAGCAAGGCAGTATGAAGCCTATTGACTACTGAGAATGCTTTTATTAGTTACTTTTAAACCAAATACATATGAATCTTAGTATACATACAAAAAAGCACAAGGCTAATATGGTTTAGTGTAGCTTCCCTGAATTCTTTGACTTCTTCCATATCAGGCAAAACTTGTATTGGTTGCAACCTCATCTTGTTGAGGGGTTGAGCATGTGGTATGTTATTTAGATTTTCATGTGAGATGCCAAGACTTTGAAAACTTTTTCGACATGATCAAGAGCACCAAGTGAAAGAATTATGAATTGGAGTGCCAAAGTGAACATCAGTATCCTTGTCAAGCAAACTAATATGTATAGACATATTTGTGAAGATGTAGATGTATCAATCATACACATGTAAGTGTAAATGAAGATGAAAAGAGCTCCTGCTTGAGCAATAATCTCTATGTAACTCCATATCTATGATTTCATGACCTTGACCTATTGTCTATACCTATGTATATTTTAATTATCCTCATTGATTTCTATGGAATCATAGAAAAGTAACAAATCCTCGATGGTTGTTATTAGTGGCCTTTTTTTTGGGGTGGGGGGGGGGGGGGGGGGTGTTCCATAGCCTCCCAAAATTTTCATAATTCCTTTTGCCCCTATGGATTTTTAATATATTCATTGCTCAATACCTAAGACTTATAATTCATAAGCAACGACTAAAATGGCCTTGTAAAATCTTGGAATCTTCCTAAAGAATAGATTATTTCAATTTCTATTTTACTATGTCATCCTAAGAAACATAGATACAGGCACGGATACAGATATAGACGCGGGACACGGCGATTTTCAAAAAGTGAGAACACGGACGTGGCGGGGGTACCGCAAGATAATATATGTTTATACATTCTTATGTGTAATGTATATGAATATAACATCTACAAATCATCAAAAAGTGTCTTAAATGTGTCCAATATGTGTCCTTGTGTGTCGCTAAAGTGTCCTTTGAAAAATTTAGGACACGCCATTTGGTGTGTTTGACTTGTATATCGGCGTGTTCGAAGAGTATGTATGCCAGATAGGTGTCGGACATAGGAACGACACCCTAAATGAAGTGTCCGCGCTTATTTGATGACATCCATATTTCAAATAGCCTCTGGACAATCATGAATTTGCCCCACCATGGGGATATTCTTTAAGTATGTGGAATAAATTGGTACCTAGGAAGCACGGACACATCATTTAGGGTGTCGTAACCGTGTCGGACACATGACAGACATACATACTCTTCGGACATACCGAGACACTTGTCGGCTACGCCAATTGGCGTGTCCAATATTTTTGTTGATATTTTTTAGTGGACACTCCTCGGACACATCGTGGACACGTTTTGGGACACGATAAGGTTGAAATGTTATTATTAAAAGCATTAAATGGAGTTGAAATTATAAATTTCAAAACTTTAAACACCAAAACATAAAACACCCAAATCCAACTCTTCAAATCCTTAACTTGTTAGTTTTTGTATTATAATTGTGACATTATTTAGTAGTTTTCATTTTATTTTTGGTGATTTATAAATTTTACGTTCATATACATAACAAATAAAAATATATATTTTTTTTGTGTCCTTGCTGTATCAGTGTTCTTATTTTTTGAAAACATCGTGTCCGTATCCACTATGTCCGTATTCATGCTTCTTAGGTTGGTGCCATTAAGGAATAAGGAAACTATGAATGGTCATAAGCTTGCAATTTTTTATGCCACCAAGGAACTTTTGAGCTATATCCTCAGATTTGTAATGGCAGAACCATGTAAGAAGATTAGTTTTCTTGAATTCCATTTTTTTTAATAAACTTCTAGGAATTCTTAATATACTTACACTAAGAAGCATGTATATGAATGTGACATAGGTACGGACATGGGATACAATGATTTTTCAAAAAACCAGGATATGTATATGGCAAAATACAAATTTTTATTTGTCATCTATACAAATGTGACATCTAAACACCATCAAAAATATTAAAAAATAACACTAATTCAACCTGAAGACACCATTCAATTTGTAATTCATACATCATTTGACGTAAAATAAGGTGAAAACAATTTTACAATTTAATAGGCATAAATTTACAATTTTTTTATTTTATCGTTGGATGCCGAGTTATTTTCTTCAAACTTGTAATGTGTTTTTGACCCCCACGTATTTGAAGTATGTCTTGTTCTAAAATTTTGTAAACATAATAGGACACATTTGGACATGTGAATGCCAACACATCTCATGGAGAGTTTGACAAGTATCGGGTGTTGGACACGGATACTGTGCTTTCTTAGAAGTGTTCATGACTCTTAGCATATACATTAATTTCTCATTTTGTGGGATCTTACAATCCTCGATTTGATCCTGAAGGTTCACTTATCGATCCAAAGTAGGATCCCAATTTTAATAATCTTGGTCCGTATGTCAGGGTAATTATGCTAAGGAGCCTTCAGCATTGGCAGCCTATGACCACTAGTCACAACACATGCAATTTTGCAAACCATTGCCCATGGAGGCCTGGGTGTGGGTGCTAGGGGATTTGGCGAGGCAAAGTGGTGAATTAAATGATATCTTGATCTTGCCAATTCCTCTGGCATTGTTATCCTATTATGTTTGGTTGAAAAATCAGTTTTGTGAAACCATTCCCTACCAAGGCCTTGGTGCAGGCTGTAAGGGGCTGGACAGTTGTGAATTATATGGTATCTTAATTATGCTAAATTGCTGATACCTCTGACTTTAGATCCTGCATTGGTTGGTTTGACTGTAAATAACAATCAATTTTGTTTGTTATATATATTGTAGGTTTTCCAAACAACTGCTGTTGGCCTGGGGCAATCAACATGTGTTGGTATTGGTGGGGATCCTTTCAATGGGACAAACTTTGTTGATTGCATGGAAAGGTTTCTTGCTGATCCTCAGACAGAAGGTAAGCTCTAAAATGAAATTAATCCAACATTTTTCTCTCCTCTTTAGGTATTTGTTTGGATGATATGTCTTCCCTGTAGCATAAGGAATGAACTGTGCTATAAAAGTCTATTTACTGCTTAATGGTTGACTTACTTAATTTGAATATTTAAAAGCTTTAGACAGAGTTGGGTATTGTTAGTTTACCATGTAGATGTCTTACTCATCTTCTATGTATTGTCAACAGTCAGCCATAGCACAAAAGATACAACTGCCAATTGATTGAGCAGTTGATCTTTCTTGGAAGCAAATTACATTAGTGAGCACGGTAATATAAATGAACTTGTTGTAAGTATAAATTTCATCAATGTTATGTTGTTTTCATTTCTTTCTTTATTCTTTTTTGGTGGTAAATACACTGCTGAAGAGCACCAAACGGGGCACTCTACATGTGTATGAGTAGTATACAAAGATCAAAAGTGAATGAAAAAACCCAGCTAAACCCAGAAGTGTGGTTAATTTAGTAATAAGACAAAAGGTTTCCAGGTACTTTGTTTAGTTTCTAATTTGTAGAATGGATAAAATCAGAGTTTTCCCGGTCGGCAAGGTGAATAATGCTGCTTTTTGGGCTTTTATACTGGGTGTAAGGTAGGTAGCCTTCCTTCCAAGTTCCTGGGTTTTTTTCTGGCTGATGTGGGATTCGGGGGTGGATATATTCCAAAATAGGTTAGCAGGTTGGAAAAGGCAATTTCTGTGGAAAGGGGGAGATTGATGTTTTGATTAAAAGTACTTTTTTTTAGCTTGCCCACTTCCTTTAAGTCTTTGTTTTCTATCATAGCCCCAGTTGCTACAAAGATTTTTTGTGGGGTGGTTTAGGGGAAGAGTTTAATTGCGATTTAGTTGATTAGGAAAAGGTGTGCACCCCTATCAAAAAAGGAGGGTTGGGTATTGGATGCCTACCTATCTTCAATCAAGCCTTTTTGGGTAGGTGGTTATGGAGGCTTGCCTGTGCAAGGGATAGATGGTGGTAGCCAAATTTTGGAGTGCCTGGGAGACTGGTCCTTGTTGGAGTTGATTTTGTCTTATGGTTGTGGGTGCTGGAAAAGGATTTGACAGGGTGGGAAGAGTTTGAAAAACATTGTTGAGTGGTAGTGGGTAATGGAGGGAGCGTGAAGTTTGGTTCTCATATGTGGTGTGGGGAAGAGAAGTTGCAACTCTGTAGCAGACTATTGGAGTAGGGGATCTTAACAAGTTGTTTGGGACATCATGCTTCCGCGGGAGTTGCAAGATTGGGAGGTGAAAGACTTGGCGAGGTTGGTTGAAAGGCTGTATGGTGGCACTTTGTGGGAGAGGGGAGGATTCTATGAAATGGAAGCTAACTAAGCCAGGTTCTTTTGAAGTCATGATTCTATGATCCCTTGGAGGTGTTTGGGAGCTTCAAGCCCCTCCCAAAGTGGCCTTTTTTATTTGGTGCACCACTCTCGGTAAATTCTCACCTTGGACTACTTGATCCATTGAAGACAAGTGCTTGTAAACTGGTGCTGTATGTGCAAAAAAATATGAAGAATCAGTGAATCACCTTCTCATTCACTGTTAGGTGGCTTCAAGCTTTGGGCAGTGGTGCTTTCTTTGTTCGGGATGAATTGGGTGTTTCTCTTTTATGTTTGCGATCTCCTCCATTTTTGGCAGGACGTTAGAATGGCGAAGAGAAAGAAGGAAACTTGGATTTTCATTCCTCTTTGCATTCATGTGGTTGGTTTGGAAAGAGAAATTGTAGATATTTTAAAGTATAGAGATGCCCATGTATGGCTGAAGAATTCATTCTTTAGCTTTTTGTATATTTGGGAGTTGGTGGTCGTTAGCCCAACTCTTTACCAATTCTTGAATTTTGTAGAGCTTTTTGATACTCAGAGAAGGGTATAGGGTTTCTTTTTATCCAGTTTCCTTTTGTATTTGGGTGGTATCCCCTTGATGCCTTCTAACATATGAATCTTATTTTACTTAATTTTTTTTTTCTTTTTGTCGGAAGATTTTGAGCTCTTACAAGAGTGAAATGTAAATTCCTTCCTGTTGTCTTAGAAATTGTTCAATAGATTGATTTGACGTGCATCATGGGTAAACTTGATCTGATCAATTGGCAGGTAATGCTAATCTGTGTTTTTTTAGTGTGACAAATGTTGATGAATGGATACTAACATCTGCTTCTTAGCTAATAATTTTTGTACACCATGTCAATGATTTTAGCTATATCTTACTTTAAGACATTTGATCTTTCCCTTGAAATGGTTTGTTTGATTTTTTGGGAAGCAGTAAGGGCTGAGAGGTTGAACAATTAACCATTTGGCTGCATATCGTGGAATTTGGTAAAAAGTCTAACCAAACAACCTGGTAATCTGATTGATGTATTTAAGCATGCAATTATCTACAGGTTATGAGACATTTAACACAGATCTGGACTCTGGAGTTTGTCTTAAGACCTTGATTGTTTCATCTCTTGCTGTGTGTCATTACAAATGGAAATTGAAAGCAGAGAAAGAGATAATTAAAGGAAACTAACTACCTACTCTATATTGAACCTTAACGGGTGTGAGATTGTGCAGCTGAAATGGAAGTAACTGAACAAGATGGATATGGGAAAGTAACCTCAAGATCTCTATATATTCTGTCTCTAATACCTTTTTGCTGCTGGTTGGTGGTGCTCAAACAAAGAAAGGAAATTTCTGTTGTGAAGTTCCAATATTTCAAACGAAGACTAAATCATGCTATCATTGGCATTTTAAGCCCATGAAACTAAAATCCTTATCAATTCTTGGAAGGCAGCTGACGAGACGATCTCCGGTACCCATGAAGACTAGATTACCAATCCTATTACTACTCACAGTCTATCTATCCATCGTACTGAACTTGATCTGTCTCTGATTGCCATGCTGCGCTTTTCACTGATCTTTATATATTCTTTCTCTAACACCTTTTTGCTGCTGGTTGGTGGTGCTCAAACAAAGAAAGGAAATTTGAGTTGTGAAGTGCCCATATTACAAACTAAGACTAAATAGTGTTGTCATTGGCATTTTTCAGCCCATGAAACTAAAATCCTTGTCAATTTTTGAAAAGCAGTTGCGCCCATTTTGCAAATTAGGCGTTGTGCTTTCATTTTGCACATTGCCCAACCTCATGCTGTCTTCTCTGTCATTTGCATTTCACCCGGTCAGTGGCGGAGCCAGAAAGTTTAGTCAGGGGGGGCAATATTTATTCACAATCCAAAAATTTTTTTTAGCATAATGATAAACAATCTAAACTTTTATACAAAACTCGGTAAACTAGTTTCAAAACTTGTTTTGAGTAAATTTTTTGGAATAAACCTTAGTTTCAGGGGAAAAATTAAAATTTTAAGTTGGCATTCATAAATTTTATAGGAGGAAAATTGACAAATATTCTAAAATTATAGGTCAAAACCAAAACTTTAAAAGTATAGGGGCAATTACAAAATTTCAGGGGGGGGGGGGGAATTGAAAAAAAAAAACTCAAAATTAGAGGTAAAAATGCAATTTCTACAAAGTTGAGGGGGGGCAAGTGCCCCCCCCCCCCCCGGGGCCTCACATGGCTCCGCCTCTGCACCCAGTCCATTATTTTAAAAAATTGATATTGATATTGATATTTGTGAGTGCTTAGTTGAGGAAGGCACCTATTAGTTCCCAAACTCCTACTATTCTTTTGCTTAGACCTTCAGTTTCCTATATTTTTAGTCTTCTTTTATGAAAAGCACACTCATTTTCCATGCAGTGATATAGAATAGATGGGCTAAAAGCCAGACAAAATGGGTCACTGGTATATTATTGTCTTCCCCCACCCACCCCCCACAAACAAAGAAAGAAAACAGCATCCCTCATTATTTGAGTGAAGAAATACTGAGCATAAAAGATCGATGGAGAAAAGTATACATGCTTTTAAAATCTAATTAAGCATGCCAATTGATTTCAGGTATTATTCTTATTGGTGAGATAGGTGGTACAGCTGAAGAGGATGCTGCTGCACTTATTAAGGTGAGTAATGGTGAAGAGGGTGCTGCTGCACTTGCTTTCAGTTTATTAGTCTGTTTGTTTAACTTTTGAATCCAGGCAAATTCACAAGTGGTAATGATTTGATATATAATACTTTTAGCTAGGTGATGGCATTCTACTCTCCCCTCTCCCTTCCCATATTTTGGACAAGTTTGTTTGGCCAGGGATCCTTATTAAAAAAAAATTTTTTTTTACATCAGTAGTAGTTAAGTCCCTACAGGAGTTTTAGAACCTGGTAGTTAAAGGGTCCTTTTCTTGGGCTGCAATCCGGCATGTTATTTGTTTGGAATTTATCTATTTTGCTGGACTTGATGGTTTCTACATTCGATTGGTCAATCTTTAGAAGGTTTCTTTGTCTCTTTAGGGATTTGTTTAGTATCTACATTATTAAGGGGCCCTTGCTGTAATACAAATTTAGAATGGAACAAAAGCTTTTTCTTGGTTAATGAATGAATGCGGATCTCAATCAAGCCCTATTGAGTTAGGGTATTCCCTCTCTCTCTGTCTCTCTCTCTCTCTCCACTTGTGTTATTTGCTGAAATTCTGTTATACAACCCTACTACTAACACCTTTAACTTTATGAATACATAAATAAATCACATAAAAATAATATATAACAAAATTATTAAATATACATTCATTTGTTTAGATGAATACACAATTAAACATAAATGGTTAGATGAATGCACAATTAAATTATATGGCGTTTAAATGTAAATGGTTGGATGAGTTCACAATTAAATTACATAAAAATATAGACTAATATTATCATATTTTTTTTTATAAAATCAATGCTACACTTATAAAAAATGTGAAATCACTACAACAAAATACTAGACCTAAAAATTAATAAATAAATCCTGTGCACTGGCCATTGTTGGGTGATTGCCACAAGTGGCCCATTTTGAGTGGCTCTTTTTTACTCTTTGGTTTTTCAATTTATCTAGGTTTTCTTCCAAACCAAGTTAATAAGTAATTATTAAGATATTCTACTTTTTTAGAATTTTTGAAATTTATTTTTAATGAAATTTAAATTTAATAAGTATTCTAAAAGTCAATTGACTATTTTTTTAGTTTCCTCAACTATTACTTCAAATACATATATTTTTGTAAATCTTCTTAGTTTCCTTAACTATTATTTCAAATACATATACTCTTGATACTTATAATACCGTTTCATATGTATAATTTTCGTACAAATTAAATAGTACAAATTGAACATTTGAATTCAGGTACGAATTCTAAGAGTTAATTTGACTATCTTCTTAATTTTTTCAACTATTGCCTTTATATAAATGTGTTGTTGATACTTATAATAGATTGTTCTTACATATATTTTTTTCCAAACAAACTGAGTAAAACTCATATCATTGTACATTCTATTCACCATATTTAGATGACAAGCATCTTCACTATTTTCTCAATTATTTTATTATATATAAATGCACAAGTAATTTATAATTTTGAAACTTTACCAAGAAAAAAATATATACATTAACTAATTATTCCTATTTGGCCTCTACCTCTCCTTTCTCTTTACATGGTCATTACTGGCCACTTTTCCCATTGCGAACTGGCCCAAAGACCATGAATGTACCAGCATCATCTCTGGTGCTATCTTTCTCCTCTTCTCACTTATTGTTTTTTTCTTTTCTCCTTCCTTTCTTAATATCTTTTCTATGCACATGTTCTAAGCCCACAGCTCTGGATCCGTGATGACAATGTCATCGCCCAGTAGAGCATAATCAAAGAACTTCACACAATATATATAAAACATAAACACACATGTATAAACCTGCACACACCCATATTTTCTTTTTCTTTTTCTGGTTTCCACCCCTTCCTTCTCTCTCCAAACAACCCAAAGCTGGCAGTTTAATTCCTAACCAAATTGCCTTTATGGTCCTTGCTGAACAACCTGTGCTGGCTCTCTCTCTGCCCTGCCAACGCTCCTTCCCCCCCCCCCCCCCCCCCCCCCCCCCCCCCCAAAAAAAAAAACACCAACAACTGAAAAAAAAAAAATTCTGTTTCTAATCTGCACCCACAAACCTACTCGTACCTATGTGTACATATGTACCATGCAAATATATGTACACTGATCTCTCTCCCTCTATATATATTTACGTACCTTTACAAATCAGCACCCTCCAGGCCTCCACTACCGAGACACCCTAGATGCTTGCTCTTCAACTCCTCATCCTAGAGTTCTCCTCCATAACCTCTTGATTCAAATTACTCCCTCCTCAAGCTAGCACACTTTAATGGTTGCTCATTTGCTTGTAATTGTCAACCGCCGAAATAAGTGAAACTAATGCATGTTGATGTGTACAAATTAATAATAATAATAACACTACTGCATGTTGAAGCATGACACTACTTTATAATTATATCAACTTTTAATGGATACCCGATATACTCTGCTATTCAGTCTGTAAAAGATATACTTGGTATATGTGTTTACTTGGACTTGCTTCAAGATTGCAAACTTTCAAGTTACTTTGAGCTTTGATGTATTTTGCTTAATGAGCCTCTTAGTTTTCTATTTGTGGGAACTGAACATGTGATTGTGTGTAAAAATGAACCAGGAAAGTGGAACCGAAAAGCCTATTGTTGCTTTTATTGCTGGCCTTACTGCTCCACCTGGCAGGCGAATGGGTCACGCTGGAGGTATTACATTGGCATCTCTTCTGTACATTTTCTCTCGTATGATTATATTTTTTTGCTGACCAGCCAAAATAAAAAGAGGAAAACAGAACGAAAGATTGTTGTGTCATATGTGCACCTGAGCAAGTTGTGTCTCGTGTTTACATGTTTTGTAAAGAGTCATCCATTATATTATAAATTCTGGTGGTACATTCCTAATCTTCATGGACGTCTGTGTGAATATTGTTCTATGAGCTATTGTTCCTTGTTGGTTCTTTTTTGTTGTACAAGTTTTTTCTATTGTCAATATTGAAAGTTTTTCCTAATATTTCCTTGGCCCCCCTCATCTTACAGATATTTTGCAATAAGCTCCTTAAGTAATTTGAGGCTGGCGCCCCCTCCTCAAAAAAATTTCTTATATTGTCTAATAATGCCCTGTAGACTTATTAAGATTTAGGTTCAAAATTAGCAGTAAGCTTGCTATAGGACAATATAATTGTGGTAATTAATTGATTTACACATTATATGTGAATTTAAATTTCTATCTTTTTGAGTTATTTTTTGGTTGTAATGTCTTGTAATATGTCATGTTTAAACCCTATTGACTTAGCTATTTTAAAAAGAAAACTCATACATTATTTTTAAAAATTGTTTAATTATATATATTTTTATTCATAGTTACTAAATTAGCTAAAACATGTTTAAATAAATTATTTGATCTAAATAGTAGCACTATAATTTTTTTTCCTTTTTCAATTTGTTAAAATCTAATTCGGCCTCTCCAAAGAAAACTTTCTGGCTTCGTCCCTAACTCCTTCCTTTAAAGGGCAATCTGTGAAGGATGTATTTCTAGTTGTTACGCTAAGTGATGCTTCTAGTTTCAATTTTTATTTATTTGTTTGTTCAATCATATTTATAAGTTACTCAAGTTTAATTATTTCATAACTAATTTGTGCTTTTGCTTATGAACAGGCATTACATCTATTGTGGTATATTATGGTTTACAGTTTTCAAATCTTCTTAGTTATATTTTCTCGAATTTTGTATTCCATGCTTGTGCAAGACGTTGATCCTTAAAACCCATATAAATGCAACATGGACTTCGTGGTAAATGGGCATGATATTTGGTTTAGGTAAGTAAATATGTGATCTAGCTGCTAGAGCAGTGGTGGCTCCAAGATTTTTCTTCAGTGGGTTTGTTTAATGCTTAAATATTATAAAAGTAAATTAATAATAAAATTATCAATCATCATAATAAAATATAAAAATTACGCTATTTTGAACAACTAAATATTTAAACATTAATTTAAAATTCTAAGATGCAAGACTAAGTAATCCAAGCTAACCCACATTATTGACTAATTGAGGATAATTAAATTTATTAGAGGTACTGAATATCAAAACAATAGAGTTCTAATTTATTTACCTTTGTTTTCGTATGAATGATCATAACGCCATAAAAATATGAAGAACACCTTTCTTTAATCTCTCTGTTTTTCCTATATGCTCGTTCTCTTTTTCTTATCTAGAATATTATATATATATATATATACTACATTTGTTTTTATATATATGAACAGCAAATTAAAGAAGTTGGATGGTTGGACTTCTGTATTTAAAGTATATTTTGCATTAGGTTGATAATTGTACGCCATTATATTTTCTTCCATAGCCCTCTATCATATGAGTGGGACTATGAAAAATATAGAATGGGTATGAAATTTTTTTTAGTTAATGATCATAACGACATAAAAATGGGGTCGAGTTCTTTTTTAGTAGGGTTAAGCTATAGAAATAATAAATTTTATGAAAAATATTACATTAACTAAAATTTTTTCCAAAATTCCAGTGGGGTCAATTGACCCCACAACCTATAACGTGGAGCTGCCCATGTGCTGGAGTATGGTCGGAGACATTTGTTCTCATATAGTTCAAAGGTCCTAGCTGCCCAACTCGCCCTTAAAGGACTTCCATACATGTGGGCAGGCATGGAGCCATTTGTTACCATTGGGCAGCTTTACAATCTGTATTTTCGCTCAGAAGTGTGAATTAACAATGATCTTGGTGTATCAAGTTT
The DNA here is from genome assembly GCA_033060915.1 of Euryodendron excelsum. NCBI lineage: Eukaryota > Viridiplantae > Streptophyta > Magnoliopsida > Ericales > Pentaphylacaceae > Euryodendron > Euryodendron excelsum. Next base: position 1,252,532 of record CM065378.1, on the reverse strand, counting down.
GTCACCGGGAGGAATAGGTCTATTGTGGTCCTCATTTCACATTGTAAAATGAGCCAGTAGTTTGATAAACCACTCTTGAAAGTTGTTTGCAGCTGGACTGTTTTGTATGCAACCTGGGAGCCTTGCAGCTTATACTGCTCACCCTCCTAGATCTTCACGGCACCTCATCCACCATAGTGTGAGCCGGGAGCAGCTCCAGAAGTGAAGCTATTTAAAAATTTGCTTTCAACAATGTTAACGCCACGAAAAGATGTGCTGGACATATGTGTTGTGCTGGCAAGTGGTTAGTACACTCGTTTCTCGTTGAGTGAAGTGTCCTACAGGGCACAATATGTGAGTGAAATATTTCAGAGTTCTAAAAAGGTTGGAAATCAGCCAAGGCAGCTACCAAAATTTTGATTGATGCAGCCCAAGCCCAATGAGGCCCACTCTTGGGCCTATGTTACTTGTTTGAACGTGGTTTTGAAGGCTGTTGTATGGCATGTTAATCGTCAGACAGCACTGGGCTTGCATTTGGCTATAAATCATTCAGCCTTGCCTAATTGGATTTGACCTTTTAACTGCAGATGCAGTTATTGCCATCTGAAGACTTGGCTGCTGAAATGAGTTGGCATACCAATGATACCATTTTACGATGTGGTGGAAGCATTTATAGAGAATGTTATGCTTTGACGGAGATTCAAATTGGCTGGGATGATGTAAGGATTCTGGGGATGTTATTACCTAATCAGCAAGGCATTTTACATATGCCACCTCCCTTTTATGATGTAAAAGCGACTGCTTAACTCCGTGCAGCACTTTTTAGATCCAGTCACAAATCCACAAGGATTGGCTGGATAAAATCCCCAAGGCAAGAGGAGAAAATAGAAGCATTTTCTCTCTGGGTAGAAACATGGAAGGCTCCCTAAGCTTCTGCAGGTGACCAAGGTTACCCCCTGAGCATAACCCCCATCCTCCAATTCAGTAAATTTTAAGAAATGAAGTTGCATCAGCTGTACACTCCAAAATGAATCTTGCTGGCCTATTGGTTTGAATTCCCGCCACGAACTGGTATAAGACCAAATTATGTCCCCTAAGTTAATGGCCCCGGTTAGTTTTGTTTTCTTCCTATTGTATATTCTCAGGCCCTAGCTATTCCATGGCATTCTTTTGTAATAAGCTTTTAATGATGCATAGAAATAGAACCTAGGGCCAAGGCTGCATTTGATTGTCACTAGATGGAGCTCAACTGTGGCTGTTCAACTTGCTGTGAGAACCATTCATATCTGCATTGGGTGCTAGATTCACCATTCTACTTCTAGAATGAATTAGTATAATGCAAAACATATGGGTAATTCTGAAGTCAATGCAAATCCATAGTGTTAATGAAAGTTGGGAATCAGAGGGTTAAATTTCACTAAAACAAACAGTTACGAAAAAAAAAGGTTTCCACTAAAATAAACCGCTTGATATCAACAATACTGGTGGTTTTAAATTATTGCGAATATTTTTTGTTATGCCTTAAATTATTGGGAATATGATGCCTTCTTGTTTCAATTCTATGCAGTACATTTTCTCATATAAGTTAGCATTATATGCTCAGGAGAGAACTGAAGAAGTGATTTGACAAAATTGTCTTCATATTTAATTTTGGAAGTCTATCATGTTTCATTCATGTCTTGAACTCAGTTATTCCTGTTTGGTATGCAGCAATAGTATCAGGGGGAAAGGGTACAGCACAAGACAAAATCAAGACACTGAGGGAAGCTGGGGTGACAGTGGTTGAGTCTCCTGCAAAGATTGGAGCTGCAATGCTTGATGTCTTCAAACAGAGGGGTCTTGTGTGAAATCTTGTATTTCACATGAATTGTTTTTCATGCATCTTCCTGTGCAGGCGAGAGAAATTGTGCAATGGGCCGTGGGGATTCAAGCCCATTTTCAGCATATGATAAGAAATATATTGAGTCAACTGCATTGATTTTATTTCCAAATTTTTGTTTTGTTTTTGGAAAGGTTTTAGCAATCTTTATGGTCCGTAAAGTATCATTTGACTGTGTTGAGATTTGGAATGCTTCATTCATTGAAGTGCCAGAGATTTGGAGCTGTGAGTATTCTGATGTCCGCCTTTTGCACCACGGAGTAAGTCAAAACAACTTCTGCTGCCAGGATATTGGCCTTTTTATTTTATTTTTATTTTTATTTTTTTTTCATTTCTTGGAGTTGTGAAATCTAACTCAAAATAGAAGCCTATTATATAAATTTAAAGTCAGTCAGTTTGTCAAAGGGCATTTTTGCTTTTGCTTTCTTGCGAAAGCAGAGATTACAACTGAGAAGAGAGTAGCAACCTTGAGTATTGGATGATGAGACTGTCTAATTAACTTCAAGTCTTCATGGGCGGAGCTATGGCTTTTTTTTTTTTTTTTTTTTTTTTTTTTGCTTTTTTTGTTTAATTTGTTCGTGGTTAAAGGCAGATAACTATCTATCAAGAATCTTTTATTTGAAGCATCCCAGGATTCGCGGAGCCCATTGGGAAGTTATAATATTGCATAAGAGATAGCAGAACTCCCTTCCTTCTGGTATTCTCCTCCTCCTTCTCCCGCTCCTTGTGCCATGTATATGCAAATGGTTTAGCAGCAATAATTTGAAAAACAATGAAAAGATTGAGAATTCATTTCTGGTTGGCAATGGAGGTTTGGACGGAGCTCTCCCGACACAGGATTTTCCATTAATGGTTGAATTGACTATTGGTTTAATATCTCAATCTATTTCTACAACAGACTTGCATTCCAAGAAAAGCCAAGGCTTCCATGCTTGGCGTTCGTTGATGCTTCTTTTCTTTTTCTTTTTTCCTTTCATTTTTTGGGTTTTGGCTCTTACTTGAAAGAAACTGAGTGAGAGAGATGAGATAATCAATCACACAGTTTGGCTCATACAATTTGCCTTTTCTGATCGAATCAGCTTTGGTGAACCTTGAAATGCTTCCTCCCCTCACAAATTTAGGTGGGTGGGGGCCAAAATTGGGTGTAAACACTTAATACGATCACCAAATTGCCGCCAATCATGAAAGTCGTACGACCACAAAGGAGGAAACTAGATCAAGCTATACAAACACAAGAGACTTTTTATTAGAGCACATAGACCTCTGGATACAAATCTAGCGGGAGAAAAAGGATTAACCTCCCGTTAGCCCCAACACATATTTATACATATTTCATCGACTTAGTTACTAGACAAGGCAATATAGTCAATACGGATATTACATCACGCACTACGTTTACAAGACTAGTTTGTTACTACCATTATTTAACAACTACTAATTATTACACTTGCGGCAGCACAAGTACAATTATTACAAAACTACACTTTTTTGCACACTTTTGAAAAGTGCACATATATATATATATATATATATATATATTTCAACAGACTACGACACCATATAGACCAACTTCCCGATCACTCATAACTCTCTTTGAGGCTCTGCTGAGTTGAGTTGATTACTTCTTAGAAGATTTTTTTTTTATTTTTTATTTCCTGCTTCTCAAGATCTATCCGTGAACTGTTTAAGCAATCATCATAGTCACATACATAAAAAAAAGCGGGTGTATCCGTTGGAGATGCTTTCATGAATAGGATAACATTGATCATCGAAGGAATGAATAGGCACTGCCTCCAGCAAGTAGATTCAATTCAAGAGGAGTCCGAATCTTCCTTTTTGAAGGAAATTTCAACAGTACCCCAACTTTGTATTTGACAAATTTAGGATGAGAATATTCAACAGGTTTACTTGTCAGGTGGATTTTCTGATAGTTGGTGACCCAAGAGTTTGGAAGAAAAATTTGTATAAGCTCTGTGCAAGGAGTTTGTTTGGGTATAAATGGATACAAGAAGGATAAGGGGGAGAGAATCAATACCAATGGCAATAGAGAGTTGCTGCTGCATAGTTCGTATTGCCTTGAGAAGCACTACCGTTTTACAACTGAACGTTCAAGGCTGAAAGTAAATGGGAATCACCAGGGTGGACCAGAAATTTTCTTGTGGGGGTCAAAGTAAAATTTTTTAAAACTACGAGGATTGAAAGAATTTTTTTTTGAATTTTAGGAGACTAATGCTTAAATTCTTATCCTGAAAATTTTAAAAAATTATGAGATATAAAAAAAAAATTTCAAAACTTAAGGGGTTAAAGCACTAATCTTTATCATAAATATATAAAAATTATGGGATCTAATTATAATTTTAAAAATTCAGAGGGGTCGCCGCCCGCCTTGGTGTCCACATAAGTCCGCCACTAGGAATCAGACAGTGACATGTTGAAGTTTAGAAAAAAGGATGATAAAAATAGTGCGTTCGTTTAGAGTTTTTAAAAGAATAAACAATTATTTAGTCTCTTAGATTGTCCCTCATATTTTAATGTCATCTATGGACTTTAATTTGTTTTATTTAAGTCATTTAACTTTTAAAAAAAAGTCATGGTAATACAATTTTTCAAAATAAGTAAGAACATTAAACGTTAATTATATTTTGTCTTCTAAACTATAACTTAATATTAATTTACTCTCATTTAACTAAAAATAGTTATATTTTCACCATCATAAAATCTAAAAAAATAGCCAAAATGATCCACAACATCTTGCTTTTGTGAACCACTAATTATTAGCCATGACAATATCAATGTGATTTTTGAAACTATGCATTTGTTAACTAGGGACAAAAAAAATTTATATTGCATCCGATCAGAAATATTACAAGTGTTTAATTTAGTTTTTTTTTTGGTGTCAATACTGTTAATACGAACTTAAATTCTCATAATTTAGGAGTAAAATGCAATGACTTTTAGTTTAGCAGATAAAGTGAAACTAAATTATAGTTGAAGGGGTCAAAATGTAATTAAGTTTTAATTTCTCTAATTTATTTTAAAATGTTGGACCACATTGACTTTCTTTTCAAAGTTAAAGTGCTAAAATAAAATAAATTAAAGTTTAAAGATGACATTAAAATATGAAATAAAGTTAAAAGGACAAAATAATTGTTTACCATTTTCAAACAACTGGTTATGAAAAGCAAAGGCCAACCTAATTGCTCCAAAATGCAAATGAGTATACTCTAGCATTTGCCAAGTGTCTTGGAAACTCTTGAGGAATTTTGAAGCTGACCATTCGTTCAGCTTCAGAAGTTGGGATCCGATATTTATCAAAATGGGAAGCTTCAGTATGCTCTTTCACTGAAGAGGTTGTCGGTGTAGAAAATACTTTTCAAATGACTTTTTGAGTTTTGAGACTGAGGAAGAAGATATAAATTAAAAAAAAAGCTTTTTAAGTATTAAAACGAGAATAATAGTAAATGGTACCTTACTATCTTTATTTTTATTTCATAAAGATTGTCTAGCTTGTAGGAATTATTCTTTTTGGAAGGAGAAAGTAACAAAGGAAGTAGTAAAGAAGACGATGAAATGAGATCAGAAGAAATTGCCATTTTAACACTAAAAACTAGTTCCTTAATCCCTATCAAAAAAATAACACCAAAATTTTCTCCAGGAATATGTTACAGAACTATATGACTAAGAAGGGTTGACATTTTATAATTAATTTAACTAATCAAAAAAGATAATTAGGCTTGGCCGTAACTGAAGTGACCTACTCAACTACCGCAATTGCAATAGCAGGAAGCGAGTACTCTAATGTTTTTGAGGTCATTTAATTTTAGGGAGAAATATAGGTTTTTGAATTGACTGAAGTTGCTGTCAATTCAAGTAACAAGTCAAAATTAGCTCCCTATTTCTAGCCAAATTTCATAATTATTAAGCAAATACAATGATTATGGAAGTTCAGTTCAGTCATGGCCTTGTTTAACCTTTGCATGCTTTTGTTTATTTTCTTATTTCATTTTTAGCCAGATAATATCATGCTCAAGCCTAAATTTTATTACTTTCAAATACCCGCAAATTAAGAATGTAACTATGAACAGTCATTGCAGTTGTCATTTAATAAGGGGATATTTGGACGTAATTTATTTAGTAGCTTATGCTTTATACTTATGGCTTTTTTTAAAATGTATTTGGATGAGTGGCTTAAAAAAACAGCTTATGTCTAATCACGCTTTTAAAAAAAAATTATTTTTAAAAATAACTTACTGAAAATAACTTATAGCTTATGACCTATAACTTATAAGCAGGGCATCCAAACACCCCCTAAGTTATATACATTTTTTTTTTGGTCAATGGAATATAAAAACGAAAAGGGTAATCTATCATTTTGTCATTCTAACTTGGCCTCAAATTTTAATGTCGTTTCTTTGATTTTGATTTCTTCTATTTAAGCTCTCAAATTTTAATTTTAAAAGTAAGTTAATGTGGTCTAACATTTTAAAATATGTTAAAAAAATTAATGATTAATTACACTTTGACTCTCTTAAATATGATTCAGTTTCACTTTACCCACTAACATAAAAGTTGTTATATGGTTATCTCTAAATTATTAGAAGTGTTGATACTAATAACAAAAGAAACAAATATAATACTTGTAGTATTTATGATCTGGTACAGTATTTTTTGTCTCGGGTTAACAAATGTGCAATTTCAAAAATCTCTTTGATATTGGAAGGGCCAATAATTGGTGGTTCATAAAGAAAGATTTTATGGAACATTTTGGCATTTTTTAAAGGCATTTTGAGATCATTTTTAACATTTTATAGCCATAAATTATGTTTTTCTCTTTACTTTAAAGACTAGCATAGCATTTTGACCAAACAAACCCTTATTTTAAATTTTATGATGATGAAAATATAACTATTTTTAGTTTAATAGGGGTTAAGTTATCTTAAGTCATAATTTAGAGGGTTAAAGTATAATTAATCTTTAATTTTTTTACTTATTTTAAAAAGTTGGACCACATTAATTTCTTTTTAAAAGTTGAAGAGCTTAAATAGTAAAAATCAAAATTGATGGATGACATTGAAATTTGAGACAAAGTTCAAGAGAGAAAATAATTTTTACCCAATCTAAAAATATTTATATGTAAGATATTTGGAGAATGGCATGGGTATATACTAGTTTATACGTACGCATACACATATAATGTTATAATCCCCCCCTCTCCCCTCTCTTGTTCTTTTTCTTTTACTTTATGTTATATTTAGATTTTGAATTTGTATAGAGAAAAGAAAAAAAAAAAAGATTACAAAAAAAATTAAGTGAAAGAAGCTATATTTTTTTGGTGAGTAAGAAAAACGAGAAGAAAATAATGAGAAAATAAATAGATATTTATAAAAAAATTCGTTTTTTTTATTTGGTTGCCCATAAAACACAATAGGTACAAGAATTTTATTTTTCTTTTATTTTCTTTTTATTTGACAAATCCAAAATTCAAACATGGAATTAATAATCGCAAAGAAATATAGAGAATGTACATTAAAGAACACAATCTATCATGATGAAATTAGAGTTGCAACACAAACCTCTGTTGACACAATAATAGTAGACTAACAACTTCTTGTATCATTTTTGCTACAAATACATACATTCACATATATGTATATCATATGGATGTTACGGTTGTAATTAATTGGTTATTTAAACGAGTATAAAAGTTCCTTGTGTTAACTATAATCAAAGTAATTTGCTATTTAATTTATTTTATTCTCTCTATCCCACACTTCCCAATCCGGCCTGCGCATACAACGGGTTCCTGCTAGTAGCTAATTGTTAGCAAAAGGGTATGCCTAAGTTAACAACTAAAGAAGAGGATATGTAGAACTCTTAACTTTTCTTTCACAAATAAATTGTTTGGATTAGCTTTTAAGTTGACTTGTTTAAGTAGTTTTTTTTTTTGTTAAATAGTAAAAAGCATAACCTAAAAACTCATAAAAGTAGAAAATTGTATTTTGATCGAAATAATTAGTAAAGTTCAAAAAAACTTGTCAAAATAAGTTAGTTAAAAAGCTTAATAAGTGTGCAAATTTTGCTATGAGGCACAATGTCACCATGTGAGGATTGGCAACAGTAATTTCGTAACAAGCTCCATTTTTTTTTTTTTTGAACAAGTGAACTTAAAAAACTAATCCAAACGCATATGCTGCAGCTTCATCATGTTTAAGTAATCTTGAGTTCTATGTATATGCTGCACGCAGCTTCATCATGTTCTTTGCCTCAAACATTCTGCATGCCTTGATTTGCTTTAGTACGTAGTGGATATGTCCAAACGCATTTCCTTATCAAAATCCGATTATATACTTTGCTGTATTACCAACACTAAAGCTCGTTGGTAGGCTTCAGGAACTGACCGGCCGCCCACAGGAATGGAGATTGAACACATCTTGCAGATTCTGTCCCCAATTAAGTAGCTGCTCATCACTTTTCGATAAGTTATTTTTAGGAATTAATCGATAAAAATCTCTTTCGGCTATATATCATCAATCCGTATTACATAACATAACTAAATGGTAGGGATTTTTCTTCTTCAATCATCTTTTCCCAGTAATCTATTGTATTTGACTTCCTTCTCTCTCGCATTACCTTCAGCTATTCCCACGTATGACACAGAAGAGAGAGATCTCTACTAAAAGACAACTCCAGTCCCCAGAGCAGATATAGTAGAAAGAAACACCTAGAATTAATTAATGGATAGTTATGCTTTTACCTTATTGTGATTTGAGTCAAAATCAATTGATTTCTCTGTAATTTAAAAGTGAACACATGACTCTTTATAATTTGAACTTATTTATAAAATGAATAAAAATTGTTAGATTAAACGAAAATTGTTATAAGAGTATTTTTGTCATTTTATCTCTCCAAATTAAAATGTTAAAAAAACAATTTAACCCTTTTATGTCAAAATAAAGAGTTGTCTTTTAAGAATTTTTTTTTTATTTTATCAAATTGCCTTTTTGATATTTTAATTTGAAAATATAAAAGGATAAAAATATCTCTATGACAGAATTTTTGTAAAATCTAACGGTTTTTATACAATTTATAGATAAGTTTAAATTACAAAAGTATTATATGTTCACTTTTAAACTATAAAGAGATTATCTGATTTAGGATATCTGATTTTGACTTAAATTATGCATAATTATCTCCTTAATTAATGCTCCTTATCTCATGTGGAGCCAATTCGACCATCGTCGAGACAAGAAAAAGGAGTCATACGTTCTTTTGTCCATCCAGGCACGTAACCAAAGTGAAGTTGGCTCCCACGGCTCCCCCTGTATACAAATATGAGAACTCCACCTTGCATGCTTGCAGATATTACAAAATTAGTTTGATTGTTTCAACCTGCCTATGTTGATTAGATACTTCCAAATCGACAAACTAATCAACAAATATTTAGTAGTTTTTAAGAAGACTAGGTTAAAATTAGTGGTGTACATAGGTCAAGTTAGTTTGGGTCTATGCTAAATTAAGAACCAATCCGATGTTAATTAGTTCTAAAATTTTGAACTTAGAACTGAACTGATTCTCTTATAGAATCTAATTGAATCAACCCGAATCGGTTCCATGTCTTGAGTTGGTTCGGGTCTTGGTCAGGTCAGGTTAACTTTTATGATGTAAAAAATAGATTTTTTATTTAAAAATTTAAAAATAAGGATAATGTTGCTTTCTAAATTTTTTTATATAATTAAATAATAATATATAAACTCATATTAATAATAATGAAGTATAAAATAATAATAGTTTAAAGACATACATGTAATATTTATAAACTTTGTTACATATATAGATTGGGTCTTGGGTTAGATTTCGTCAATTCGAATTTAGAAAATATCAATCTAAGAACCGAATAGAATTTATCGATTTGATATTTTTTAAAATCAAATTTAAAATTGAACCGAACCCTTAACAGACCCAAACCAAACCAATTTATAGAGACCGAATTGGTTCGGTTCTTAAATTTTTTAATTTTTTTTACACCCCTAATCAAAAGGAAAATGTTATTTTTTAAAAAAATTTAAAGCTAAAATTGTGATTTGAAAACACGATATTTGGAAGAAGTTGGGATTAATAAATAAGTTTAAAAAAAGTTGGGTTCGGTAAAATAAAACTTTTTGAAGCTGGTTTGTGAAAAAAACTCCCCTCTTCGCTTCCTCTTTCTTATTCTTGCTTTCTCCACCGACAGCTCACCACCACAATCCAGCCAGCACCATCCCGGTTGTACCCCAGCCATCCAGCACCATCCCGCACCGCTCAGTCCCACCGTGCATCGCCCAGTCTCTTTCCCTCTCCAAAACATCGCAACACAACCCTTGGCCGCCACACCTGAACAATCCCAGTTCCTCCCTCACAGACCCACCTTCTCTATCACTCTAGAAATCTAGCACTTCATCTCTGTAAAACATACCAATTCTCTCTTCCCCGAACCATCCCAGTTCCTTCCCCACAGAACCACCCTTTCTTTGAATCAAACACCATTTCTCACCCCAGTGGGCTCCCCTGGGGAGTCTAGGCTCAAGTCCATGTCCGCGTTTGCCGCTTTGCATTGGGCCGGGTTTGTCCCATATTGGACAAGTTTTGGTATGTGATTAAATATCCACACTTAAGTTAAGTTGGTAAGTCAGTAGTGCTGTTAAAAAAAAAAAACACCATTATCACCACCACCTCGTCTAATCCTATCATGACCGTCCGGTGCCACCCAATCGCAACGTTGCCAATCCCATCATCAATCATCTTTGCAACCCAAAACCAATTTTCAGCTTCACAAGCCTATTTGCTCCAATATCTTTTCATTAAATCTCTAAACTTGAGAAAAAAATAGAAATGTGTAAACCAAATTAAAACAGTGTGTTAATGTTCTGTTTTCTCGTCATTGTGTTTTATCTCTTTCAAAATCAAAACGCATCTACCGATTCAGAGCATGTGAGCATATATGGATAGATATATTAATATAACGTCAGTTGTTTAATTTCTAGAGAGAAAATCAATTAAGTTTAATTTCTAGTTGCTCACCATTAATTTTTTCAAGGAGGTTATCATTGAGCCTGATTCTACTAGTGCTCTGAATCTCATGAGCCAGCAGAACATTGAGCATCATCCTCTCAGAGCAGTGCTTGAGGACTGCAAATTCCTAGCGAGAAGGTTCGGTTGCAGGTTCAATCACAGCCTTAGAAAAGGAAATTTTTGCACGGACTTTCTGGCTAAAATGGGAACCACGGTAAACCAAGAGCAGATTATTTTGAAGAGCCCCTCTGAAGGCATGAACTTTCTCCTTCAACCTGATCTCGTTGGGGTCATGTTTATGAGGCCTAGTTAAGCCCCTTTTTTTTTTTTTTTTTGGCTATTTTTTGCATTTGCTGTTTTTCCTTTATGTTTCTGTCTCCAAAAAAAGATAAGTCAAAACTTTTTGTTTTGTTTTGGTTTTTTTTTTTTTTTTTTTTTTGTGTTTTTTTGCTGCTACATTCCAAATAGGTATTTAATGATATTTGTTTCACAGGTGCTGGGTGCGGCAGGGTGGGTTGGGTGGTGCGAGCTGGGCTGAGGGGGTGCGGGGTGGACTCTGCATGTTTGTTGTTTGATTAAATGCCTATGTGAGTTTCTTATTACCTTTTTTCTTACTGCACAAATGGCACATGATTTTACCGTTGTGCCCTTCAATTGGTTATTTTTTGTTAATTTTTGTGACGGCCGTTCTCAATTGAATCAATCTTGCATAATTTATATAATTAAATGAGCTAATTAACGAAATTCGAAGTATAAGAACTAACTAGACCTCAGGTGTAAATTACAGGCCCTAAGGTGTAATTTATCCAAAAAAATAAAAGAATATATATTTTTTCTCAATAAAATTACTCAATAGAACTATAAAAATAAAATAAAAAACAATATTGTAATATATCATTGAGGATAACCCTAAATTCTAATTAGAACATAACAAGAGAGAAAACTAATAAAAGTAAGATTTATTAGATTTCCATTTTCTTAAAGAAAGAACCCACTCCTATTCGTCGCATCTATCACTGAGTGTCATAGACAGGGAGATCTTGAGATCAGAGTGGTTATAGGTTGGATGTTATCACCGTCGTCGTCGTCCGGTGCAGATGAATGTGATGCTACGCTGTTTCCTTCATCACTATTTGAGTTTTGCAAGTTCTCATCAGAGTATCTATGAACTACTTCTTCTTCAATTTCATTATTAATGTTAGATATTGGTCCTTGATGACCGGCAACTGGAATTACCTGTCGTTCTTGTTCTTGTTCTTGTTGGTCTGCATGATCTGATACTCTCACGAGACTTAACCTTGATTCGTTTCCTTTTTCTTCTGCCTATGAGAATTAAGACCAAAGACATTAAAAGAACACTCGAACGAGATTTTAAAACATTAAGTAAATGAAAATATTATATGCAATATCTTTTTTCAAAACCTTTTTCTCACCTCCTAAACCCAAATGAATGGGTTCGACACTAATTTATTAATGTGAATTCTAGTAGACACAGCCTTGTGTCTAGGGATAAAAAAAAATTGAGAAATTAAATTGTATATAACATTATTATTAAGTAAATAGATATAAATAGCAAGTAAATAAGTAAACCAATTAGACAAGTCCAGTTGGTTAGAGCTGGAGTGTTAGAGATTCGACTTTTGTCAAGTGCAAAAGTTTTTTCAAAGTTTCTGTCGTGATAATTACTTGATTTGTGTGGAATTGGAGCTTACAGAGACTTTGAAATTAGTCGAGGTGTGTGCAAAATGACTCCGACATTCAATTTGCAAAAAAAAAAAAAGAAAATAAGTAAGAAGGAGAGGAGTACCTGTTTTTTAATTGTTTTCAAAAGCAAGTTAAAATCTTTAACCTTCTCATAGTGTTCTTTAACCTTTTTTAGTACTTCCTGTAATGATTCCACAAAAAGTAAATGCATGTTTAATTAAATGGAAGCGCTTTGCTTTGGACAGATATATATATATATATATATACTATAAGTAAGATATATAAAAACGTACCTCTTCGAGAAATTTTTTCCTGTCCGATAAAGTTTTAACTTCTTCCTTCAATTCCTCTATTGTCTGTATAGAATAAAAGCCATAGCAGGAATAAGTTCTTACTAATAGTTAATTTCATTTTCCGTATATCATGAACATTAAGAAATTTCACATTAAAATACCCCGAAAGTGTGAAATGTCAGAACAAAAATATAACTGAATATTATACTTCTCTGCTACGTAGACCTCAAATATCCCTACTGAGTTCAAATAAAAATACAAGGTAATTCTGGAAGGGAAAAGTAAGTAACTAAGATCAAAACTTCTTAATACATATGTGCTGCTAGGATCATCTATAATAAATTATATTTCATTGACCCAAAATGTAAAAATTCAATCAAGTATTCTAATCAATATATATATATATATATATATTTTTGTGGGGGGAGCAATATTGGAGTGTTATGGAGTCAAGGAATTGAAAAATCAGAAAACCACCACAACGCAACAAAGAAATCAAATGCTAGTGACAGATCAGTACTTAATCATGGAGAACAAAGAATTAAGCCTACTAACAACATACCTGCCAATTATTGAAAGTAAAATATCAACAAATCAATTCTATAAATGTTAAAAAAATCTTTTGTTTTTATTATATGAAAAGGATGACTGGTCATATCACCCCGAAGAATGCCAACCCGATTTTGAGAAACTAATATCAGCATCGTTCATAAAACAGAGTTATAGATGACTAACTAATTAATTGAATAACCGTGTATAAACTCATTAATTAATACTACAGACAGAAAATCATGTCAAACCAAATCATAGCATATCCATCCAGTACTCAAAAGATGGGGATGGGTTTAATGGAATCGAATTTAATCAACATTACTTCTATGTATATGTTAAAATATGTTTTGTCTGGTTATATAGGATGTTGAAAATTGTAAAATGTAATATTTCAAGTTTTCAACTTGTGTTCTGATTTATTCAGGCTGTATATTTCAATTTTTACTGATTCAAGAGATAAACTTGGTAATCACATATATATTTATATATATAAAGTTGTGTTCGCTTAAATTTTTATTCTCTTTCCTAGATGGCCCTCATGTGACGCTTTGTATATTTTTATAAGCAATAAGAATTGGCTCACCATATATATATATAACTGTGTATATGACAGGCAGAGAAAAGGGAGAACTAGTTATGTATTATTGTACCTTTTTTTTAGCTGGTCTCTTGTTGTTTGAGTGCTTCAACTCGTCGACATCTGACTTGCAAATGTCCTCTAAATCGTGTGGCAGTGGTGGGTCGCTCGAAGTTGAAGGTTCGAATATGACAAGTCGACGACCATTGATTTTACGTGAGGAGCGACACAGAGAAATATTTCTTGTGCTAGGCGGAGGCGGAGGGCAACTACTCGACTTCTCAAGAACGTTAATGGGACTCTTATTATGATCAGATGTTGTTGATGATGGTCGTACTACTACTACTTCTTCTACGCTTTTCTCCTGACAAGAACTGCTAGTAGGGGGGATTGTGCCACCGAAGGTAGATTGGCTCGATACATTAATCGTTGCAGCAGCAGCAGGCCTTTCGGAACTGGAATGAATATTAATGCGGTTATTCTCACTAATACTCAAACAAGTAGTAGGTGAAGTACTAGTTGGTGCGGGAGGAGGAGGAGGAGGAGGAGGAGGAGGTGGTGGTGGTGGTGGTGGGTTGTGGACGATGACGGCCACATCGTCATCGTAGGAGGAGCGTCTTCTTTTAAGACCCCATGGCGTCAAGCGTTTTGTTCTAGGTATATACAGTTCGAGCAACACTCCAGCCAACTCTTGGTCTTCATCGTTGAGTAATTCTGGCAACCTTGAATTGTGCTTGCACTCATTATTATTATTATCATAATCACCACCAGCAGCAGCACTGGCACTGCCCTCCTCTCTCATCATCATCTTCTTCTTCTTCTTCGTCCGTCCACTACTTCTTGATCTGTTCAATTAATGTTCAACTTCTTCTTCCCTTTCTTTCTTATATACATATACATATCAATTCTAAACGAGCACACGTATCTACATACATATATATATATATATAGAAATACAGAGAGAGAGAGAGAGAGAGAGAGAGAGAGAGAGAGAGAGAGAGTTTGAGAAGGATAAGGATATTGGCAACAGAAGCCTTTCCGAGTTTGGTTAGGTTTAGACAATGCTTGCTTACTGCTCTTAAATTGGCAACCAACATACATTAATTAATTAATATACCTGTGGCCTCCCAAGTCCCAGGTTTTGAATAGACTTCTTTTTTCTCCTGGCCCCTCATTAATTTACCTGGCCCCTAATTATACATTAATTTAACTTGCAAATTTAATTGGAATTGACTTATTTATATTCCCTCTTTAATTCTTATTTCAAAAAAAAAAAAATGCATTAATTGTTCTTGGCGTTGGTCATACAACTAATTAGGGGCCCTGGTTTAATAATCCATGGCAAATCCTAATGTATGACCTTAACGTGTGGGTTAAGCATAGACTAATAGACTTGTATAACAAGACAATATACGCTTAATATGTGCAACTACTGCTAGAAACTGAATTTTAATTTTGTCTTTGGGTGCCGGAGTGTTTAGTGGACTGGTATATTTGAGAAATTTTTTTTATTATAGAAAGGTAGACTTTTTTATTTTCTAAAATGGAAGAAGAAAGCAAAATAGAATTTGAAAAACTCAATGATGGTAATGATAATGCAGTAAATTTGTACGTCTTTCTCAACCCCTGGTGTAACTTGTTGGGGCGATGAATCCCCTAGCTTGGAACACCGGTGTGGTGCCTGCCAAAGACACTTCAATATCAAAGTTAGGTTAGAGAGATATGGGCAGAATAACAATATGCAGGGTTAGTGTAAATCGTACATTCTCGGAGGTGATGACTGCCCTTCTTATAGGAGTGTTAGCTTGGATCGTGGGCACCTTCATGGGATTGCCAATCGTGGCCCTCGGTTATTGCTGGAGCTCTGCCGCTTCGCCAACTAGTAGACCTGGCTTAGGGGAGGGAGGAGGCCTGGTCCAGAGACGTGAGCCAAGCTGATCTGGTCTGTCCATGCAGGGGCAGACCAGCCATACTTGTATTACTTGCATTATTAGGTAATAAATGTTATCTAATAAGAAATAATTTTCTAAGTGCTGATCTTATACATATTGGGACTTGTAGGCAGTTCTTCATAAATTAATTACTAAATAAAATTAAATTTTCTTGTAGTAATTAAATTCACCTAAAAAAATGGGAAAACCTTTAGGATGGGATAAACTCAAAACAATTTTTTTCAGTCCTAGGAATATTATAAAGTCTAGAATTAGGGGCCACTTCTTCCAATAAAATTGTTACAAACAATGTGTATTTTCTAAAGTTTTCAACTTTGGGGCCACCAATAAGCTAATTTTAATCAAACTTTTAAAAATTACAATATACATTATAGAAGGAATACTAAAATTTCAAGGAATACATTATACACAGGTACCTATTAATTCTATATACAGAATACAAGAGAGATAGTTCGATAATTGAAACAGAACCCTTTCCGAGTTTGGTTAGGTTTAGATAATGCTTACTGCTCTTAATTTGGTACCTAATATTTATTTACCTCTCCTCCAAATCCCAGGTTTTTTTTTTATAAAAGAAGTCTTTCTTTTTCTGGTGTCTTTGCTTAGGAAAAAAAAAACTTTCTAAATTAATTGGAATGGACGTATTTATGCTCCCTCCTTAGTCGTTATAGATTAAAAAAATAAAAAAGCATGCATTGTTCATGACGTTGTTCTTACATCTAATTAGAAGCCTTATTATAAAAGTATTAGCTAGGGGTCTGATCAATCAAAGATCAGATTTGAAATCCGGACGCAAGTTTACCAAAATTCGTGCTTGAATTTAACTAACTCAGGACAAATGTTAATACGTACTCTTAAGGCATAGGTTAAACATGTACACATAAAGTAATACATTGTTTTAAAATTATAAAATAACCATGGGCCTCACATTATGTATAATTAATTAATGCGTGCTTAGCATATAAATGTTACGATAGAGTTAATGTTTAAATGTGTGAGCATATATTGAGATAATGAATTAATTTTTTCTTGAAAAATGGTGTACTAAGTCTCTAGCCTTTAATGATTTTTGTGAAGACCTAATTAATAAGATTATTGTTATTTCAGCATTTATATTGCCGCGTGTCATAAGCCAAGATTTTAAATGACCAATCAAGTCCTACTAAGTTTAGATATCTTTCTATTTGTTTTAATAAAATCATTCAGTACAAGAAAAGTAAGATAAATTATTTAATTAATTTAATTTTAGTGCACAACACAAGTGGCCGACAAATCTCTCTAAGTTCCATGGGAAGTCAGCAAAACCAAAAATTTAGTGAAATAGTAAATTAACTAGGAGGATATAAAAATCAAATTTACGCCTTTAAAATATGTATATGTATAGATATTTTTTAGGATGAAGACTATAAGAGTTGTGTTAGGATTATTTAATTTTAAATTTATAATTAATTATATAGTACAAGCATGTGTTAAATTTTTTTATTAATTTATATGAGTGGTGTCTCAACGGTGATTTTAACAAATTATAAGAGTTTGAATTCCTTCGCTAATTTAGTAGTTGTATTGCAAGATGAAAGTATTATACATAGGCCTTTGGCCCAATAGTCATGATCCTAGCTCAACTTAGATGAGGTCAAGGCTTCGAGTCGCGCTAGGAATGTGGTGTCTAAACAGATAATATATGATCCTCCTACTGTTTTCTCTTTATAAAATTAGTCTACTGACATACTAACTTCCCCACCCCTACTAACTCTCTCCTCCTTGCTCACTATACTTGTATTTGATCTCTTCTCAAAAAAAAAAAAGTATTATATAGTATTTTACCCGTTAACAACTCTTCAAAGAATGTCTTCCTCAAAACTTGTAACTGGTAAAAAAATACAATACAACCAACTAGGGCTACCATACTTGGCCAGGATCCTGGCTTCTTTTAAGGAGGTCAAGGAGGTTTCAATTTCCTCTCCTTGCATCCCCTCCCTGGCTTAGGCCCATACATTTGTAATCTTTTTCGATATACTAAAAAAATAAAATACAACATTAATTAAGGCTAAACATATGGCACATGTTAGCAGGACCACAAGTTAAGTATATTATAGAAGCAAATATGAATGGGACTAGAGTTGAGTAGTTCATGCTTATTAATTCAGGCTACCCTTGGAAGCTTGGCAGTTGGCTACTTTAAGGATATTTATAGGTGCTCCCTCAGTGTCTAGTCTACATGATATAGTTAACCCTTTGCTCCAAGGGTGCACACAGTCTGACAATGACCGGGTATGTTTACAGCAGCCTATTACTATGGAGAAAGTTAAACTTGCAGTCTTCTCAATGGGTGCCTTCAAGGCCCTTGGGCCTGATGGAATTTAACTTGCTTTCTATCAGAAGTATTGGTTTGTTGTAAGGAAATCTTTGACAAAGATACACAACTTGCTTTCTCAGATGGTCAATTGCCGGAAGGTATTAACAAGACTTTAATCACTCTAATCCCTAAGGTGAAGCATCTGGAGTCTATGACTTATTTCAGGTCTATTAGCTTGTGCAAAGTTACCTTAAGGATCATTTCGAAGATTCTGGTTGGAAGATTGAGGCATATGCTTCATAACTTGGTGAGTCCTAGCCAATCAAGTTTCATCCCCGGCCGGCACACTTTAGACGACATTGTTATCATTCAAGAGTTGTTACATACTATTAGGCAAATGAAGGGGAAAAAAATAGGGTGGTATGGTTTGCAAAATTGATTTGGGCAGTAAAATATGATAGAGTGGACATGGCAGTTCCTCTGTTATGTGTTGACATATCTTGGTTTTTCTCATAACTGGGTGTCCCTTGTGATGCACTGTGTTTTATCTACTGAGATAGATTCGTTATGGAATGGTGAGCGTACGAAATCTTACAGTCCAAGTAGGGGATTGCGACAAGGTGATCCTCTATCTCCATACTTATTTATTTTTTGTATGGAAGTTTTAGGAAGAAGTATCGAGAATATAGTGCAAGCTAAGGAATTAAAGCTTTGAAGGTAGCTAGAGGAGGCCTTGAAATTTCTCACCTTTTTTCGCAGATGATCTTATTTTTTTGGAGAAGCCACTGATGGCAAGTTGATATTATGGCATTGGTTATAGAAGAGTTTTGTGATATGGCTTGCCAAAAGGTTAATTTAGAGAAGTCCAAAATGTTTGTTTAATCCAATGTTCCTAGAACGCAAGCGTGAGATCTTAGTCGGAGGGGGCAAATAACTCTTACGGATGACCTAGGAAAATATTTGGGTGTACCTTTAATTCATGGAAGGGTTAAGAAAAAGACGTATAGTTATGTGTTAGACAGGTTTCGTAGTAGATTGTCTGGCTGGAAAGCTTCTCAACTCTCTAGCTAGTAGAGCCACTTTAGGCAGGATGTCACATCCACCATTTCAGGGTATGTTATGTAAACAACTAAAATGCCTATCTCAATTTGCAGTGCTGTTGATAGTTATAATGGCATGTTTTTATGGGGAGGCAATGAAAACCAAAGGAAAATGCATGTCATCGCATGGAACCAAGTTTGTCAAGCCAAAGATGCAGGGGGCTTGGGACTTCATTAAATGAGGGATATGAATAAAGCTATGCTGGCTTAGCTAGGATGGCATTTATTACAGGTTAAGCTTCTATTTGGGCTCGACTTCTGTAGTCTAAGTACTTAAAAAATGGAGAGACTTTATGGGATCAGAACTCAAGCACAGTTTCTCACCTCTAGAGGAGCATAAGAAGGAGTGGAGTAATACTGAAAGAAGGTATCAAGTGGCGTGGTGGTGATGGGAGGAATATCAAATTTTGGCTAGACCTTTGGCTTCTTAAGACACCTTTGATTAAACTCGCAACTGATGTGATCCATATATTTGACCAAGGTCTTATAGTGGAGAATTAATGGACTGAGTCTGGGAGTTGGGATTGGTAGGGTCTAAACCAGCTATTGTCGGTGCATGTGTTAGACAAGTTAGAATGTCATTTTAGTTTGTACATGTGGAGACACTCCTCAAATGGAAAGTTTATAGTCAAGTCAGCTTATTCGGTAATAGCTAAATCCCCAACGGAGAGCATAGTTGGTAAATATTGAAGGAGGATTTGGCAAGCCCGAGGGCTCCCAGAATGGAGCTACTTGATGCGGTTGGTAAGACATGAGAAGTCGAAAATGAATTGCTTCAAGAATCAGGGGCACTTATTAGATAAGGCATCTTATGATATTTGTAGTAGTAACTATGAATTAGCTATTCATGCTATTAAGGATTGTGAGGTCCCAAGAAAAATGTGGCAGCAGGTTGTTAACTCCCAACACCACTAGGTCTTCTTCTCCATGCCTTTGTAGAGATGGATAGTAATTTGAAGGAAGAAAGATGGAGTCTAATGGGTGATGATGGTTGGGACACCTTTTTTCTTGGTGCAGTGTCGATGTTCTAATATTGGAGGAACATGAGGGTCTATGACAAATCGTTTACTGTCCCAAAAGATCCACTGGTTACAGTCCTGATACAAGTTAGTGAAGTGTAGACAACTCTTAAGTTTAACTCTCCTAAACATCACTAGATCACAGTTAAATGAAATCCCTCGAGGAGGCTCCTTTGTGAAGGTTAACACATATGGCTCTATTATAGGAAAACCAGGGATGGTTG
The DNA here is from genome assembly GCA_033060915.1 of Euryodendron excelsum. Lineage (NCBI taxonomy): Eukaryota > Viridiplantae > Streptophyta > Magnoliopsida > Ericales > Pentaphylacaceae > Euryodendron > Euryodendron excelsum. The sequence goes on along the minus strand of CM065378.1, from coordinate 1,231,909 downwards.
GGGTAAGGGGGCTCATTCGAGTCTGCGATGGTCTTTGGGAGGTTGGTTTGTCCAAAGGATTGGTTGGGCCTCAGTAATCACGGCTGAGTTGTGGGCTATCTGAAAAGGGATGGAGTTGGCTTGGAACCATGGCTATCAATAAGTAGTGCTCGAGACGGATTCACGAGAACCTCTAGAGCTGATTCTCAATCCGGTTTCTACGCATCCAGACTTCAATATAATTGGTGAGATCAAAGCAGTCTTATCTCGAGATTGATCCTATGAACTGCAAGCTATTTAGCTAGAGGCAAATATGTGTGTTGGTAGAATATCCCTTAATGTTCTGAAAGCACCAAGGGAGTTGTAGACCTTTGCCAGGCCGCCGAGGTCTGTCCAACCATTTTTGGCTTGGGATGCCTCTGAATGGGGCTGTCTGCATAATGTTCTTGCTTAGTCTTTCTTTGGCTTCAGCCTCCCTTGTACCAAAAGAAGCTTATTAATTCAGTCAGCACTACGGTTTTGCAAACCCAGAATTGTGTATTGGTTTACATGTTTATTATTATTATTATTATTATCATTATCTTGGTGCGGGAAAAGATTAAACTTGCAATTATCTTGTAAAAAAAAAAAATGAATTGGCTTGAAGCTAGCAACTAGCCTTGATTTGATTGGATTGTGATTAAGTCGTTAGATTCACCTAGGCACCGTTTGTTTGCGGGATAAGAAAATAGAAGATAAGTAATACTATAGGATAAGGAAAGTAATGATGGGTGATAAGTAATACCACGATGTGATAAGGGATTACTCATACTATTTTTGGCTAGAATGGAATAAGTGTTGTTATATTATTTTATTATCATATTATTTATTACAAAATTAATATTAATTGTATACTATATTGTAATATACTTATATAATATTATATTAACCTATTATAATGGTAATAGAAGGGTAAAAATGATATTTTCTCTTATCCTAAGGGAGGAAATATATAATACCACCTCCCCTGTGGTATTATATATCCTCCATTTTGAGCAATTACATCTCCAAAGGGAGATATCATCCTGTACTATATTTTTTTTGCTAAACATGGGTTTGTAAGCCCCATGGGATATCCTATCCAATCCCCTAACTTTTATCCCAAAAACAAACATGGCCTAGAGTGTTTAAACCAAATTAGACCCCAAAAACAAAATAAAAATAAAAATAAGATTAATTAAAAGGATCCTCGTGAATAGAAATCTCTAGTTTCTTCTCCTTCTTCAACTAGAGTCATTGAATTGTTAGGATTTTGGTCGATGAGGGTTGGGTCTGTGGTTTTTGTTCCATTATTATCAGCTTTGGAGTTTTTCATTATTTACTCAAAATGAAAAGAATAGAGGTTTCACAGATTATTAGAATTGCTTGTTGTTCGGTTTCAGGCAAGAGAGAGAGAGAGACTTCGTTGGTATCAGAAGTAATATCGAAAAGATATTTTAACTAAATGATAAATGAAGCAAAATCTGTAGAAGTATTGTACTAAAAAGAATAACGAGATGAACCATATAAATACCCAAACACCGTCTATTACATATATAAAAAAAAATCCTTTTCTTGACATTGTTGGAAGTTCTTAGAACATAATTAACTCAATAAATCAGTAATTTTTCCAAGGGGAAAACCTTTTTTTTCAATATTCATTGATTTCAAAGGGACATTATCAATCTTGTAAAAAAATTAAATAAATAGAGAAAAGCAGGCTATTGAATTGAACCGATGATGAAGCTGATGATTAGAGGGAGAGAAGAAAGCAAATGGAGTGTTTGATTAGAAAATCAAATCAAACTTGAAAGATAGGAGTAGAGCAATCGTGGGCCAGGCTGGGCAGGCAGTAAGGGTGGCCATGGGCAGATAGCCCACTAAGCCCGTTCAGGCTACTCATCATCTATAC